>OW240914.1:243003574-243103723 GCA_933207985.1 Pelobates cultripes
TTATTGGGGCCCCCACCCACCGCTCAGGGGTAGGGGCCGGGGGGGGGAGGACGGTAGGTCCCCCCCCTTATTGTTTTATTGGGGCCCCCACCCACCGCTCAGGGGTGGGGGCCGGGGGGGGAGGACAGTAGGTCCCCCCCCTTATTGTTTTATTGGGGCCCCCACCCACCGCTCAGGGGTGGGGGCCGGGGGGGAGGACAGTAGGTCCCCCCCCTTATTGTTTTATTAGGGGCCCCCACCCACCGCGCAGGGGTGGGGGCCAGGGTGGGAAGACAGTAGGTCCCCCCCTTATTGTTTTATTAGGGCCCCCACCCACCGCTCAGGGGTGGGGGCCGGGGGGGGAGGACAGTAGGTCCCCCCCCCTCATTATCTTCATGGCCCCCACCCGCCGCTCAGGGTGGGGGAGGGGGGGAGGACAATAGGTCCGCCCCCCCTTATTGTAATTTATGTCTTTTTTTTCAACAGTGAGCAGCCATGGGCTGCTCACTGTTTAGTAGACATGCCCCTACTCGCGGTATAGCGAGTAGGGGCATTTGGGAGATTTTAATCTCCCTTGTGCTATTATGGGGGTCATATTGACCCCCATAGAGTGAGAGGGGGACCTGGGGGGGCTTATGAAGTGGTGGGGAGCACTGCTCCCTGCCGCTTCTATAGTTACATATTACAAGGAGGGAGCTGCACGCCGGTAGCTCCCTCCTTGTAATAAACTGAACGAACAAACTAACACTGATACATTGTGTTAGTTTGTTCGGCTGATATTTCTATTCACTCATTCGTCTGTCTGCTGAATGAATGAATAGCTGAAATTCCCGTTCGCATGTCCAGGTGTTTCACTGGGCATGTGCGGGAATCTCAGTGTCTGCCTAGTGTGGGCTGATGACGTGTCCCACAGGGACTTCACCTACCCACACAAAGATGGCGGCGCCCTGAATATAGATCGGGGCAGAAAATAAGGATTAAAAAATAGGTAATCTGGGGGGCTTAGGGGCATTTGGGGGTGACTAGTGGGTCAATTGGATGTAGTGGAGGCGGGAGGGGGGTTAAAAAAAAACGGGATTCGGCATGACAGTGCCGCTTTAAGCCAATTATCTCAAGGATAGAGGAGAAGATAGACCAGCTGCACAGCCTAAATCTGTGGAACTGTTTTGGGCATGAAACCCATACTTGCAGTCGGTCAAATGTGACTTCCATAAAACTTGAACCCCTACTCTGATCTGTGTGATTCTTGGATATGTTGTTCACCCAGATCAGGGCTATCCAGGGATGCATAATTATGGGGGTATGTTGTTGTTTTAAGGTGTTTCTGTGTTTTATGTAAAACTGTATATTTTCTGCCTGTGGTAACTAACGTAGTCCATTGTGTCTGTTAATTATATCACAGGCATAGGGGAGGGTTTGTGTGCATTAGCTGGGAGTGTCTGACTGTACTGCACTGTGTTGATTGGCTGTTGTAACTTTTGTCCTATGAACCACAAGGTCCACGTGGGTGGTAACCTTGTGTGAAAAATGTGTATGTAATAATGTCCTGTGTGCTCATTAAACCAGTTCTACTTCACCCTCAATTTAGAGTCCAGTCTCTTATTGGGAGAAACAGCTACAAGGGATTGCTATGCTCTTCATACTCCCTTGGATAATCACTAAGCTCTTTTAAGAGGTTCACCCACTGGAACCTGGAGCCTTTTCATGGGTCCAGGGTGGGTAGGAGACGGAAAGACCCCAACCAAGCTGCGGTGGTTTATGGGGTCTGTGGTGGTTATTGTGTCTAGTGGAGTGCTTGGAGCCCTCAGGAAGCGCTAGGAGCGTCCTTTAACGGAGGTACCCAGCCGGGGTGCCAGGTGATCTGTTACATAGGCTATTTATATAAGCTGTTTAAAGGGATTTCACCCATAACCTTGAATTACCAACCAGAGCATGGATTAGTGCTCTCTATCAGGACTGTGGCCTGCAGTCCTGCACTCAAGGGGTAAGCCCCTTACTGTGTTTTTACTCCACTGTGCTACTGAATGGAGACATGCTGTTAGAGCCTCTGTTAACTGCTGGTCAGGATTTCCAGGACATACTGCTTAAGGACTATCTACCATTCTCCCATAACTTTGAATTAACTGTTTGAGCACAGATTTTTGCTCTCTGTCAGAGCTGTAACCTGCACTGAAGGGTTCATGCCCTGTGCACCTGGGGTGATGCCCCTACTATATATTTTACTACACTGTGCTACTGAGTGGAGACAGGCTGCTACAGCCTCTTAACTGCTGGTTATGATTTCCAGGACATACTGCTTAAAGGAATATCTCCCATGACAGTGCATTAATTATTGGAAGAGCTGCAGGAAGCTCTCTATCAGGCTGATGGCCAGCACATAAGGGTTCATACCCTGTGCACCCGGGGTGTGGCCCCTACTAGATGTGCACTGCATTACTGAATGGAGACATGCTATGACAGTCACTGTTAACTGGCGGACAGGAGTTTCAGCGCATCCTGCTTAAAGGAATATCTCCCTCGACAACAAATTTAAATGTTGGAAAACTAATTGTTGCGCTCTATCGGAGCTGTGGCCAGCATTTAAGGGTTCATACCCTGTACATTCGGGGTGAGGCCCCTACTATGTGAACCACACTATTCGGCTGAGGGAAGACAACACTTCCTGCTTGAAGGAATATCTCCATCGACAGTGAGTCATTGTGGAGAACTGATTTATGCTCTATATCATGGCTGTGGAAAACACTTAAGGGCTCATACCCAGTGCAACCGGGGTGAGGTCCCTACTATGCGTGCGCTGCACTGGAATGATGAATGAAGGCATGCTGTTGCAGCCTCAACTAAATGCTGAATAGGATTTCAGTGCTGCATGCTTAAAGGTATATCTTCCTTGACAGTGAATTAATGGTGGGAGAACTGATTGATGCTCTCTGTTAGGGCTGTGGCCAGCACTTAAGGGTTCATACCCTGTGCTCCTAGGGCAGTGATGAACCTATAGCACGCGTGCCACAGGTGGCACGCTGGGCCCTTTCTGTGGGCACGCGGCCATAGGTCGCCGGGAGGTGGGAGACGGCTGGCGCGGGTTGGCATTAATGCAGCGTAGGCGCCTGCCTGCTCAACATGGCAGGCGCCTACTCTGCTTCCACTTCGGAGGACATGGAGGTAGCTGGCAAGGGGAGGGATCTGGCAAGAAGATTGATCCTCCTGCGAGCAGGCTGTGGGGAGCGTTGACATGCATTCCCATGGCAACGCTCCACACAGCATTGCGCAGGAGGACAGTGGAGCTGAAGCTGAGGAGACTGTGGGGGGGGGGATAAATAAAAATAAATGATTATTTAAAAAAATAAAATAAATTCTACCTGCAGTAACCCCCCTCTCACACAGCAACCCCCCACTTTCACACAGCACCCCCACTCTCATACAGCACCCCCCACTCTCACACAGCACCCCACTCCTAATACAGCACCCCACTCTCATACAGCACCCCAACTCTCACAGCATCCACCCTGTCTCACCTCACACAGCACCCCCCTCTCATACAGCACCCCCACTCTCAGCACCCCACTCTCACACAGCATCCACCCTGTCTCCCCCCACTCTCACACAGCACCCCCACTCTCACAGCACCCCCTCCACTCTCACACAGCACCCCCCACCCACTCACACACAGCACCTCCACTCACACAGCACACCTCACACACAAACACATACACTGCACTCCTCAATGCAGTATATGTGTGTGTGTGTGTGTGTATTTATCAGTCTGTATGTGTGTACTCAGCGGTCTGTTTGTACTCAGCGGTCTGTGTGTACACTCAGCGGTCTGTGTGTGTGTGTACTCAGCGGTCTGTGTGTGTGTGTACTCAGCTTTCTGTGTGTGTGTACTCAGCTTTCTGTGTGTGTGTACTCAGCAGTCTGTGTGTGTGTGTATTCAGCGGTCTGTGTGTGTGTGTACTCAGCAGTCTCTGTGTGCTTACTCAGCGGTCTGTGTGTACTCAGCGGTCTGTGTGTGTGTGTGTACTCAGCGGTCTGTGTGTGTGTGTATTCAGCAGACAGTGTGTACTCGGCATTCTGTTTGTGTGTGTATTCTGCAGCATGCATTCAGCAGTGTGTGTTTTAGTAGATCGTGTGTGTGTATTCAGCAGAGTGTGTGTACTCAGCTGTGTGTGTGTGTGTGTGTGTGTATTTGGCAGTCTGTCTGTGTGTGTACTCAGTGGACTGTGTGTGTACTCATCAGACTGTGTGTGTGTGTTTACTCAGTAGACTGTGTGTGTGCACTCAGCAGACTGTCTGTGTGTACTCAGCAGTCTGTCTGTGTTTACTCAGCAGACTGTGTGTACTCGGCATTCTGTCTGTGTGTATTCAGCAGACTATGTAAGTGTATTCAGCAGTCTGTCTGTGTGTGTATTTAGCAGGGTGTGTATTCAGCAGACTGCTGAGTACGCACAGACTGCTGAGTACGCACATACAGCTGAGTACACACACGCACAGACAGCTGAGTGCACACACACACAGTCCGCCGAATACACACAGACACAGTCTGCTGAATACATGCAGTCTGTGATCATTCACCAGACTCTGTGTGTGTACTCAGCAGTCTGTGTGTGTACTCAGCAGACTGTGTGTGTGTATTCAGCAGACTGTTGGGAAAAAAGTATTCTGAATACACACACTGCTGGATACACACACAGACAGACTGCTGAATACATACACACAGTCTGCTGAGTACACACACAGTCTGCTGAGTACACACACTGCGGAATAGACACACAGACTGCTGAATACACACACAGTCTGTGTGTGTGTGTTTAGCGGACTGTGTGCGTGTATTTAGCAGTCTGTGTGTGTGTGTCGGTGTGTGTGTGTGTGTGTGTGTTGTATGTATTGCAATTGTTGGAGATACTAATAAATCTAAGCTTAATTTTATCTATAATTAAAATTTGTATTCTCTCTCCTAGATTATTTTACTCGCTTTAGTCACCCCCCTTGTTATTTTATTCAAATTTCACTCTTAATTGCTTTTAGCATTTATGGTGTTCTTTTATGTGATTTCTGCTTAGTACATTTTTTTGTATTGTAACTTCCAAACCATTTATCATTTTTATTCAGTGATTCTGATGGGGGCTAACCGCTGTGCTACCAATGTTATTTTGATGGGGCTGACAGCTATGTCACTGTTTTTATTCTGGTGGGGCTGACCACTGTGCAACACATTTTTTTTTTACTATTTTCTGTAGATTTTGGAATGCCTACATTAGTGGAGAGTACCAGTGAAAGTGGTACAGGGATACAGTGCTGCAACTAATGATTATTTTCATAATCAATTGGCTGTTTTGATTATTTTCATAATCAATTGGCTGATTGTTTTGATTATTTGATTTATTTTTTGCAGCACTTAATCTAAATTGCTCCCATGCCTTAAAAGACTTTGGACACTTTTTTTGCAAAGGTTGAATCTGGTATGCATCCAACCCAGATTAAACATTTTTATTTAAAAAAAGAATGATTAAAAAGGCCTTGATACAAGCTACCAATGTCATTTAAGAGTTACTGTCACATGCCAATTTTTGCAGCCTTTGTGACAAGCCCCACAACAGACCAGAAAAAAACAAACCCTAACATGTACCAGCCGCCAAAATGAAGCTTCCAGTGCCCTCTCTCTGCATCTAACTCCGTCAAACACAAAGAGACATATCACTTATTACTACACTGTGAGGGTACATGTCACTCACCAGCACACTATGACTGTCAAACCTTGCAGTGTTGTAATAAATTACAAGTATCCTTTCCACCCTTTACATTCGTAGTGTGGTAATAAGTGATATGTACTGTTTCTTTGTGCTGGTGAGCAATATATACCCTTACAGTCTTTTGTTTTTATAAATGTTGTGTTTTTATAGACCTCACGTCACAAACACAAAAAATGAGTACAGCAAAAAAAGCAAAGTTTAAAACAGATAGTGGAAGATCATTCCAAGAAACTTGGACAGAATCATTTGGAGTGATTGAACGCAATGGAAAAGAGTTATGTATTCTGTGTAGTGAAAGTGTTGTGTCCCACACATCAAGTGTTAGACGTCACTTTGACACCAACCACAAAAGTGTTGCAAAACTTGGAGACTCTGAAAGAAAATAGTTTCTTAAGGAGACATTGAGGAAATATCACTCCCAGTATCGTAGTTTTTCCAACTATCTTTCTAAATCAAATCATCTGACAATTGCCAGCTTTCAAATTTCACTGTGCATAGCAAAACATGGTAAGCTCTTTCTGATGGGGATTTTATCAAAATGGCCATGTTGGCTGGGAGTAGTTAAATTTTTCATGATTTCCCAAACAAGGATAAAACTATGCAGTGCATCTCTGAGATGCCAGTTAGCAGAAATACTGTTAAAGATAGAGTCATGCGCACAGGAAGCGATGTTAGTCAGCAGCTCTCAACTGATTTACAAAAGGCAGCCAATGTGCTTGGATGAAAGCACAGAAATAAATAATCATGCAAGACAAGCAGTAATTTTGCGTTATGCTGTTGGTGACGTCATGAGAGAAGAGCTATTAAAACTGTTGTCCTCGCCTAGAAGAACACAAGGAATAGATATCCACAATGCTGTGATGGAGGCTTTTTTGGCACAAGAAATAAGACCAGAAAAGGTAGTATCCATTACTAGTGACGGAGCACCTTGCATGGTTGGGGCAACATCTGGTTTCATACAGTTCTTTGTTAAAGAAGCAAAACATCCACTCATACAGTTTCATTGTATAATACACCAGGAAGCTCTTTGTGCCAGGGACAGCAGCAAAAAATTTGAAGATATCCTCAAAGATGTCACTAAAATGGTGAATTACATCATGGCTCGTGCTCTTAATTTTATCACATGACAGGAGGCTTCGTATTTTGCATAAACTTTCTTTACTATCTCCATAGCAGCAAAGAAATGAGTGACAAAACTTTTAACCAATCACAACATAGAATAGGGTATAAGAGGTGAGACCTATGACATCATTTCCTCTTTCTTTGCTGCTCCATCACAAGTTAAGTACCAAATTTTGTATTATCTATTCTACATACACTTTTCATTTACATGCCTTTTGTTTTCACTGTACCTTTATATATTTACCCTATTAATGCTCTTAACCCCTGTATACCAGGGGACCCTGTCTGGCTCCCTAACTGTCTTTCACGGCTTTCCCGCCGTCTGTACTTTCCCTCCATATTCTCTGTTTCTCTTTAACAGTTTTTCTGTTCTTTCTACCGAACGCTTTATTCGGTAGTTTTGCGCATTCGCCTGTTTTACTCGAATGCCCGCGCGACCGCACATTGACTATTCGTTTCTTTCTACCGAACGCTTCGTTCGGCAGTTTGACGCGATCGCCTTTTTTAAGCGTTCGCATCTATTTCTATTCGCACGTTCGGCAGTTCGCATAGATCTTCTATTCACGTTCGGCAGTTTTATGCGAATGGCAAGCTTACAGTTTGCCGCCCAAACTGGGGGAGGTACTATTCTCCACACACTAAGCCTGTCAGTCCGGCGGCCATCTTAAAGAGATAGACACTGCCTGATTTTTCTGCTCCTGCTAATCCAACAAGCAATTGAAAAGCCTTACCCTTTTCACTCAGTGGGACCAGGTTAGTGCCTTACACTTGGGGTTGGTTAAGCCAGTTGGTCTGCACCTTATTCTGGCCGGGGTGAGCCCCCATTTTACGCTGCTAAACGGTCCTGTTCATGCAGGTTCCGATCACCTGGGTGAGCCCCAGTGAATCAGCCCTCTCCTCTACGACCTACCGGTCTCTAACCACAGGTTATTTAGTCCTGATACCATACCACCCCGGTCCCCAGGCCTCTCCATTAATCGTGCCTAGTGCCCTCACGCAATTTACCGGGTGAGCCCCGAATCCTCATTCCTTATAATGGAGGAATCACAAACCCCAGACCTCCAGGCCATGATAACAGCAGCCGTGGCTGCAGCCATGGAACAAGCCGCTTCCAAGTCGCTCCAAACAAACTCTGAAGTTCCCAGGCCCACCTCTAAACGGGTTCATTATAAGGCGGACTCCGAAGACTCCGACTCTTCCAGGGAACACTCCCAACGGCGAAAACGCCATTGGAAGGGCAATGTAACCCCACGCAAGGCTAAAGGGAAAGCCCCTGCTGATCGCAGGAAAGCCACGGTTCGTGCTACCCACGATGCCACACAACTTTCCTCAGGTGAGGAAGATGTAGAACCCACTCAGGCACTAGCTGTGCTGGATGAATGGCAGGCGGCAGCCTCTGACCAGGGGGACTCCGACAGGGATTCCACGGCCAACTCTGACCCTTACTTCATAAGGGAACAGGGTCTGGGTGAGCCCCAGGACTCCATGGCAACATCCATGGATAACCCACAGGAGGGCTCAGGAGATTTTCCTCGACAATTCGGGCCTCCAAATGTTCGACCCAAGAAACATCCGGCACCCCCGTTCGGAAGAATGGTCACCACCTGAGCATTTGGCAAGGTTTATGCACTTCTGGCTCAGAAAACCGCTAGACAAGGAAGTAAGAAACCGGATGAGATCCGAATGCCCTCGCCCTAGTCTACCGGACAAAGTGACGCACACCCCCGAGTTTGACCCGCTCATGACTACGTTCATGTCCCGAGGGGGTCGGGATCCGCGCAAGGGCATAGAGCGCGGCTTTAAAGGAGCGCAAGATAAGCTGCTAGATGCCATTGGGCCACTAGCCAGAATCATGGATATGGCGGATGAAGCCTATGAGAGGGCTGACACTTTTACCCCAGATACGGTGCGTGAATGGGCACGAGATACCCGTGAATGGGCACAAAGGTGTTTCTGTTTCTTAGGGAACACCAACGTAGCCCTCTCTTCGGAGAGGCGCCGAGCAGCACTTTACCGTATCGACGAAAAACTGGTCGAACTGGGGGATAAGGAATTAGGACCCTTAGCACAGGGTAAATTATTTGGAGAGGCCTTCCTTAAGGAATTAAATAAAAGGGTCAACATATTCACGTCCCTTAACAAGGCACAATCTTCAATGCGGAAAGTCTTCCGCGGTTCTCACACCCGTGGTGTTTTTGGAAGGGCTGGACGGCAGAGGGGCCGTGCCGCCAGCCGTTTTTGGCCATCCGGCCCCCGTACAACAAGGACTCAGATGTTCTACCCAGACTCATCTAGTCGAAATAGATTCCACCAATTCAGGGGATCTGATCGTGGCCGAAGCACCCGAGGACGCTCACGAGCAAGATTCTCCAACGGAAAGTCGGAATCTTACTCTTCCTCTAACCCCCTGTCATATCGCAGGTCGTGTTTCTCTTTTTTTCCAGAACTGGAAAGAACTATCTTCAGATGCGTGGATAATCCAAACGGTGCAGGGCTATTGAATAGAATTCGACTCGACCCCGCTCCAGCTGACCCCTCCACGCCCAATCCAGACTACACGGGCAGATGCCCGCCTCATAGACACGGAACTCCGAGAACTCCGCTCCAAGGGTGCCATCCAACCGGCTCAGGATGCCACCGGTTTCTACAGCAACATCTTTCTGGTCAGGAAGAAAACAGGCGAATATCGCCCCGTTATCAATCTCAAGGAGCTCAATTCGCACGTGGTATATCGACATTTCAAAATGAAAGGTATACATCTCCTCCGGGACTTGCTTCGACGCGACGACTGGTTCACTCGTCTGGACCTCAAAGATGCGTACCTTACCATTCCGGTACACAGAAGCAGCCGTCCCTACCTCCGCTTCTTCTGGCACGGGATCCCTTGGCAGTTCACCTGTCTCCCGTTTGGCCTCAGCTCGGCCCCGTGGTGTTTTACCAAGATTATGAAGCCGGTAGTGGCAAAAATCAGATCCCAAGGCATAAGATGCATCATCTACCTCGACGATATCCTGATCTTCGACGAGGATGCAGACACTCTGCGGAGACATACGGAATACGCACTACACCTTTTGGACTCTCTAGGTTTCGTCGTCAACCGTCCCAAGTCCGCATTGACCCCGGCTCAATCAGTTCAATTCCTCGGATTCGTAATAGACTCCACATCATGCACTCTTCACCTCCCGGCTACCAAAATTACGGCAATCCGCAGGGAGATCCGGAAAGTCCTTCGTCGGACTACCATACCCCTACGATTACTGGCTCGGATCGTAGGCCTTCTCTCCGCGTCCATCCAGGCCATTTTTCCCGGGCCCCTGCACTACAGGGCCATGCAACGCCGCAAGGCAAGTTTCCTTCGCAGACAACCGACATACGACCAACCGGTTCCAATGTCGGTCGAAGTTCGGGAAGAACTACACTGGTGGCTGAATTGCATGCAGGCTTGGAATGGCAGGGCCATATTCGGGAACCAGCCAGACTTCGTGCTGGAATCGGATGCCAGCCGTTCAGGCTGGGGGGCAACAGACGGAACCACGTCCACAGGAGGAGTCTGGACTTCCGAAGAGCTCTCGATGCACATAAATTGCCTGGAACTCTTGGCCGGGTCCTTCGCCATTCGCAGCCTGGCAAAGGACCGATCCAACTGCTGCATCCTACTCCGCATGGACAACGTCTCAGCGGTCAGATACATCAACCGCCTTGGAGGCACTCGTTCTCGAACACTGGCGGATCTCACGAAAGATCTTCGACTACTGCCTACCACGCAACATCACCTTGCTGGCAGAGCACTTACCAGGAGACTCCAATACGACGGCGGATTGGTACTCACGCCACTGGCGGGACGCCAGCGATTGGCAGCTAGACCCTCATATTTTCGCGCTACTGGATGCACAGAGGGGACCTCTCTACTTAGACCTTTTCGCGTCCCGCAACAATCGACAGACAGAGGTTTTCCTCAGCTGGCTCCCAGACCCGGAGAGCCTCGCAACGGACGCTTTTCTCCAACAATGGCCAAGGGACGGCGCCTACGCATTCCCTCCTTTCGCAATGATAACGAGGGTCCTTCACCGGATCCGTCTACAGGGAGTGAGAATAATTCTCATCACGCCGCTCTGGCAGAGCCAGCCATGGTTTCCGGACCTTCTGGAACTCTCAATCAACGACCCCCTCCTCCTACCAGATGCCCCAACCATCCTCAGGAATCCATTGGGCCTTCCTCACCCACTAGTCCTGCAGGAACGCTTGCCCCTTGTGGCCTGGACTCTTTCCGGGGTTCCTGGAGAACCGAAGAATTATCGCAGGAAACTAAGGACCTGCTATGGGATTCATGGGCACCAGGAACTAGGAGGTGCTACTTATCAGCATGGCACTCCTGGACAAGTTGGTGTGTGGGACGGGACCTCAATTCCCTTTACTGAACCTACTCACTCCATCATGAATTTCCTGACTTCACTTTTCACCGCCGGAAAGTCATACCGTTCCATCAACGTGGTACGGTCAGCCATCTCAGCGGCTCATACTCCGATACAGGGGATTCCTGTTGGTAAGGACCCGCTCATCTGCAGACTTCTCCGCGGCATGCGCCTACGGCGCCCCCCGGAACCTAAATATTCTAGTCTCTGGGACGTTGGTGTGGTCCTTCAATTTTTACGTAATTGGCCTCCCAACGAGAAACTATCACTCCGCCAGGTTACCGCAAAATTCACCCTCCTGCTCTGTCTGGTTTCCTTTCGACGGGTAGCGGACGTACGCGCCTTTGACGCCAACGCATTTACTTTCTGTCCGGCGGGTGTCACCTTTCAGATCTCACGTCGCACTAAGTCCAACTCTCTCTCGGTCTTCTACCCTTTCTTCCCTTCTGACCCTCAACTCTGCGTGGTCTCAACCCTCCGTCACTACGCGGAAGCCACCGCGACGTTGCAGCAGCCTTCCACTCATCAGCTTCTCATCTCTTACGTCCGCCCTTATGGTCCGGTTTCGGTTACTACACTGGCCAGATCGCCACTGCTGCTTCCTCACACAAGAGTGCGTGACGTATGGTGCGTAATTTGCGCGATGACGCGTTTCGCCGTATTCACAGCTTCATCAGATCTGCCCATCTATGTCCTTTTAGTTCTTATATACACACCCTTGTGGGTGTGTTCAAATAGCTATCGTGCAAAGTCTTTTATAAAATTATGCAACCGCTGGTATCGATCCATATTTAAAAAATCTATTGAGTTTATAAATTAAAAATACTACTTTATTCTAAATCATCTTAATTAAAAAATACTAATAATAATACATCATATCAAAACATATATACATAAATCAATATATTAAGACACCTCATTTCCCAAAGAAACATATTTAAAGAGACATAATTAAAGAGACACACTTAAAGAAACACATTTAAAGAGACATTTAAAAAAACCATTTAAAAAACCATTTAAAAAACATATTTAAAGAGACATATTCAAGGTAGCATATTTAAAGCAACAATATAACAACACCTTCTGACATAAGTAAAGGAAAAATGAAAACAATACCATTATTATAAAAAACAATTATAGAAAATTAAAATAAAAAAATATTTTATAATAATAATCCATTTGAAGCAATTTTATTAAAAAACTCTTACATAAAAAAATATACTTATTAAATAAAATAATAAAACATACATCCATATTAACCTAAGAAGTTAAATAAATCAAATTCTATATTAATCCCCCTAGGTTCTAAAGTGTTTAACCTATGGACCCATTGCATATATCAATAATATGATTTCCCCCTCTCCATGATTTCTTCACTATCTCTATTCCTAAGAATGCAAGGCCCCTAGGATCTTTATTATGGTGTTTTTTGAAATGTGCCGAACACTATGATTATCATACCCCTTAACAATATTATTTACATGCTCATATAGTCTTTTATGTAGCGGGCGAATTGTCCGCCCCACATACTGTAATCCACATGGGCATATTAATAAATAAATTACTAAAACAAGTAATAAAATCTTTAATAAAAAAACTCAGCTTCTTTTGTATTACTTTTAAATTTACTAACCCCCTTCAGAGTAGCATTCTTGTTGCATCTGCATCCTGCACATTTATTACAAGAATAAAACCCTTTTCTATTATCTAAAAAAGTTTTAGGAATTTGCTTTTTGCGGTGATTAAAAGTTAAAATACGTTTAAAATTTGGTGCTCCTCTAAACGTAATAAAAGGCTTCTCTGGAATAATTTTATTAAGTTCATTATCTTTCTTTAACACATGCCAATGTTTATTTATTATTGATTTTATTTTATTACACTCTTGATTAAAATAAAAAAAAGGGGCAATATTATTTCTCTTTCTTTGTTTAGATTCCCTACATTCTTATGGTTGCTTAATAACTGATTGGATTCTAAATTTATTATTTCGTTATATGCTTTTTCTAAAATTTGTTGTGGATACTTTTTTTGCTTAAATTTATCTATAATTGTCTTGGCTTGTTCCTCAAATTTATCCTTATCGGTACAGTTTCTTCTAATCCTTTGTAATTGTCCCTTAGGAATATTGTTAAGCCAAGGAGTATAGTGGCTGCTATTATACAAAACATAATTATTAGCGTTCACCTTTTTTTAAAAAAAGATTTTGTTTTAATCTCATCTCTTTCTATATATATTTCTAAATCTAAATAATATTTAACTTACTAAAAACACTAGTTAAAACAATACCCCAGTTATTACTATTCAATCTTTGTAAAAATTTAATAAGATCTTCTTCAAATCCATCCCATATAAAAATTAAATCATCGATATATCTATGATATGAGACCAGGCTTGTCCCCCATTCTGGGCTATCATATATATACTTATCCTCCCAGCTTGACATATATAAATTCGCATAACTGGGGGCAAACCTGGTCCCCATAGTAATTCCCTGGCATTGTAAATAAAAATTAGAAGTAAATAAAAAATAATTATTATTTAAAATCCAATTAATACTTCTACTTAAAAAACAAACATGCTCATTTGAGAATTTCTTAGATTTACGTAAACAATCTTCTATTACCTGACAACCCTGTACATGGGGAATGGAGGTATATAAAGAAGATACATCACATGTTACCAATATACATGAACTTTTCCATTTAATATTAAAAAAAAAATTTGATAACATCTAATGTATCCTTTAAATAAGAAGGTATAACTTTAACTAAATCCTGCAACCATGTATCTACATACTTAGAAAGGGCATGAACCTTGGGCATAGTGATTCTTGGAAAATCACTATGTAGAAATTTATATTCATCTTCATTCAGAATGCCATCCTCCCTTCCCTTATCCAATAGTTCATACAAGGACTTTTTAATTTCTTCTATAGGGTCTTTCTCTAAGACTTTATAAACATTTCTATCTTGTAACTGTCTATAACATTCCTTTATATAAGTTTCAGACTCTTGTACCACTATACTTCCCCCTTTATCCGCTGGTTTTATTATAATATTGTTATTGCTTCTTAATTGTTGTAAAGCTTCTCTTTCTTCTTTATTTAAATAATTCCTTCTATTTTTAGTATTTTTCTCTAATTTCTCAAAATCTTCTATTACTGATTTTTCAAAAATATCAATAGCACTGGTTCTATAATGCCTAGGATAAAAACTAGATTTATTTTTCAGGGTAGTATGAGTATTGTCTATAACCTTTTCTTTACATTTATTCAGATAAAAGAAACTCTTTAATGTCAAACCTCTCGAAAATTTTAACATGTCTACATATGCAGAGAAAGAGTCAAACTTTCGACTAAGGGCAAATTTAAGCCCTTTGTCTAATACTCTACATTCATATTGAGAAAGTTGGTATTTGTATAGATGTGGAATGTGGAGGAAGGTGACATAATTGTGCTGTGCTGGGCAATAAATATATCTATTGGAATATTTCGTCTGTGCAGTCCTTGATTTGAAAAAAATATTTGAAGAAGCTGTTATAGTTAGAGCAGGCTTTTTCTGCTCTATCTTTGTGAGTGCAATATTTGGCATTTATATCTTATATTTATTTTTTATAACAGATTTACACTATTTGTTTTTTTCTGTGTCTCTCTTTCTTTTATGTACATTGCTATTTGAGAGGACATATGTATGTATAAAATTTCATTTATATGATATTATCACTATACACTTTATGTGCACTTTGTATCACTTTGCACTTTATTACATTGTTTGCACTTGTGGCACTTTTTACAATTATGAATGAAAAGGGGCAAGAATATCCCCAGCTCACTGATACGGCCTGGCTTACCAACCTCATGTTTTTTTACAGATTTTACAGCACACTTCAATGTACTGAACAAAAACACTGCAAGGTGTAGGGAAAACAGCAGAAAGGATGTTTTGTGATATCAGAACATTTGAGAGAAAGCTGCAGGTTTTTGAAAGAGACATTGAAAGTGGGCAACTGAAATACTTTCCAAATCTAAAAATACATTTGGAAAATTCTACAATATTTACGGACAATCCTCCAAGCCATCAGGAAATCCACAAGGGACTTTCTAGCATTGTAGCAGCTGCTTAGGAGAATTTTAGTAACAGATTCTTGGCAATTCACAAAAATGGAGACAACCCTGTATTTTCTCGCTTCTCCAGATAAAGTCAAATATGAAGAGCTTGATATTTCCTGCTTACACTGGTTAGATTTAGAAAATCTGGAAATGGAGCTATTAGAATTTCAAGAAAGTTCTATCTGGAAAAATTAAATTCTATGCCCTGAGTGCCACACTTGAGAAGATAGAATGTGAAGGGATGACAACGGACGGCACAGTTGGTAGTTCTGAAAATGAAATCCTTAAAGTGTGGAATTCTCTGCCGAATAAATCTAAGTCAATGAAAGCACTTGGGATTGCTCTTCTTTTGTTGTTTGGGTCGTCTTATGCTTGTGAGCAGCTGTTTTCAGCATTGAATTATATCAAATCTGATACCAGAAACAGACTAACAGATGAATTGAGTGCTGCATGTGTTGCTCTCAAACTAATGGAGTATGAGCCAAGATTTGACAAATGTGCAGCATGTATACAGCAGCAAAAATCACATTATTGTGCAAAAGAATGCTAACTGCAAACTTTTACTAATGCAGTGTTTGTGTCCAAGACACTAATTTAGGAGTTGTTTAAAGTCAAGCTGTCAACCAAGTTTAGTAGAGAAAGGACCCAGAGTAAGGCTTTTGTCATTCAATTTCAGTCTGGCATGTAATCATATTACAAGTTGAGTATCCCCTTGTACGCATCTTTGGCACAGTTTACATGCAATTTTGGTGCAGCTGGATGGACAGAAACCTGATGAAAAATGCATGTCCATTGACATACATAGAAAGCTGCACCAAAACTGGATGTAAGACGGATGTAATTCTGATGTAAACTGTGCCAAAGCAGCATGTAAGATGCATGCAAACTGCAGGTGGATAGGTAAAGCACCACCGGACACCAGTGTGTTTTAATTTACTAGAACTGATGTTTTTTCAATAAAAAAACAGTTTGTATCATTGAACTCTCTGTTGTTATGTTCTTCTTTTAATACAAAAGATGTTAATTAGTTCGGACAACTGTTAGAGTTGTTTTTTCTAAACTTAAATCTCAGTATTCAGGTTTAGTTGCCGTATTGGCACTTTGATGAAAAATAGTTGGCATGTATTGCGTTTAAGGCACTCTGGCTCAAAAAGGTTCGCTATCACTGTCCTAGGGTGAGGCCCCACTATATGTGTGCTGCTGAGTGGAGGCATGCTGTTGCAACCTCTATTTACTGGGTGAGCCCCAGTCTATTTTATTTGGCCACGATTCAGAGTACAACCTGCAGGAGCACTGCCTATTACTATGGTAGGCTGATCTGTTTGCCCTACATCCTGTGGCTCCCTCTGGCTTGTGCCTTACACAGGGGTATCCCATACTATGATAAACCTACGTGCCTATTTCTTTCTGGGGAATCCCAGTAACTGAAGGTGACAGTGCGTTGCACGTTACTGACCAAGAAGACACGGAAACGACCCTGGACCCTACTGGTCACTGGCTATGTAACCTACACATCTGTCACTTACATTCAAGAGACTGGTCCTCTCTCGATCACCTTGCTACTTTATGCACCTGTGCATAGGCATGCGCAGCCTATTGCATAAGGGTGTGCACCCTAAAGAACAAACACACACACTGCGCATATATATATATATATATATATATATATATATATATATTCATACACACACACTGCTGTGGGTGCGGTGTGTGCAGGCGCTGTGTGAGTGTAAGGGTGCTGTGTGAGGGTGCGGTGTGTGTGTTTGTGAGGGTGGTGTGTGTGTTATGGTGCTGTGTGTGTGAGGGTGCTGTTAGTGTGTGTGTGTGTGTGTGCGTGTAAGGGTGCTGTGTTTGAGGATGCTGTACTTGTGAGGGTGGTGTGTGTGTGTGTGTGTGTGTGTAAGGGTGCTGTGTGTGTGAGGGCACTGTTAGTGTGTGCTGTGTGTGTGTGTATGTGTAAGGGTACTGTGTGTGTAAGGGTGCTGTTAGTGTGTGCTGTGTGTATGTGTGAGGGTGCTGTTAGTGTGTGTGTGTGTGTAAGGGTGATGTATGTGTGTGTGTGTGGGTGCTGTTTGTGTGTATTGTGAGGGGTGGGGGTGGGGGGACCGTTTAGTTAAAATCCCACCTCCCTTCTTACCTTTTTATATGGAGGGGGGACCATGCTGCTGCCACCCCTGGTGGTCCAGTGGTGAGTGAACTCTAGCCTGTGGGGCTATAGTTCACTCTCGTGAGATCTGAGCATTGCCGCAGCGAGTGGAACCCGGCAGAGCTGCTGGCTAGAGCTCCCCGGGTCCTCTCCTGCCTCCCTCCCTGCCTGTGGGTCGGTGAGGGAGATCTTTGAACTCCCTCACCGGCCGATGGAGGGAGACACATAGTGCAGGCCACGGTGATTAGTGTGTGCCCAGGCACACCCGGCACACCCCATGCGCACGCCTATGCACCTTTGGCTTTGAAGGCTCTAGATAAAGATGTCCATAACCGCTTGCGGTCGGACAACCCATGCCCTTCCCTCTCGGACAGAGCGGCACAGATGACTGCGCTTGACCAGCGGATGATGTCCGTCATGGTTCTGGGTGACCGCGACTCCACGAGGAGTCAGGAAAAGTCAAGACTAACTGCTGGATTCTATAGACCATATCATGGGTATGATGCCGGATGCCGCCAACACTGTCCGGGAATGGGCTCCCGATATTAGTGAATGGGCTCAGAGATGTTTCTGTTTTTGTTAGAAACCCCAGTGTTCGCCTCTCCTATGGGATGTGCATAGCAGCACTCGTCCGTATTGACGGATGGTTGGCGGATCTGGGCGCCAAATCATTGGGACCTCAGGCAAAGGCCCACCAGTTTCAGAGGGAACTTATTACAAACATTTATGGTCCCACTGCCCTCACCAAGACCCAAACCACCAGGGGGAAGGTGTTACATGGTTACCTCCATAAAGGGTGTTCTTTGGGACGGGTCGCCAACCACTTCGGGACATCTGACCTGGTACACCGCTAACTCTATTACCCATATAGAGCGAGAGTCAACCTCTGGTGCTCCAGATGATCGGACAGAGAACACAGAATGCACAAATGCGCTAGGTACCGTTTTCCTCAGGGGAGTGCACTTAGGGTACCATCGATTTACTTTCGTCTACACCCGCAGGAGATTCCATCGCAACTAGGTGTAAGACATGCAAACCTAATAAGGACCCCTTTTGCGTAGACGACTGGCTTACGAAACTGGATTTGAAGACACGTCATGGTGGTTGTTTTTTCCATCCCTCTTGGTCACACTATCTAGGTTTTCTGTGACATGATCAATCTCAGCTTTTCACCTGATCCCTCAGCTCGGACCCTTGGGGACTTTGTTAAACACTGAAACCAGTGTTTAATTACGTGTGGGGAAGGCGAGGCATTATCTTCCTGGACGATCTCTTTTGGGTTGATTCAGGGAACTGAAGACTTCGTCAACACCCACGAGTCTCCAAGGCCGACTGGAACCATCAAATTTCGTAGTGGATGATCCACTTTTTAGTATTCGCAAGCAACTCCCCCTCTTCAAAGGTCTTCTCTAATGTCAAGTAAGATTCACACGGTCCTCCACTGCAACACCGTGACCCTAGACGTTGCATACCTAGAATTCTTCGGGCAATACTTCACTATCCGTAGACTGGTAAAGAAGTACTCCATCTGTTACATCCTACTATAGATGGACAGAATGTCGACAGTCCGGTATACCATTTGACTGGATGGAACCAACTCCTGTCTTCTGTCAGACATCATGAAAGACATCTTCGATTCCTGCCTTCCTCGCAGAACCCCGAAGTTGGACTGTCTCCCGAGGGAGACTCATATCAGAGGGACCACCAGAATGCGGTGTTCTTCAATTGCCACAATGCACGATGGGGCACAATGGTGATCGCACTCTGGCCAACTGGGCCTCCCTGGGGGACATATAATTTCCCCTCCTTGCAATGTTTGCGAAAATTCATCTTGTTGTTCAGTGAATAACACCGACTTGGCCCTCCCACTGTGACAGAATCAACCTTGTTTCCTGGACCTTATGGAACTGACAAGTGAGGATCTCCTCCTTCTACATTCATATCCTACTATTTCTCATGAAACCGAAGGGAACCCACATCTTCTATTCCTGGAGGGTCGGCTGCCCTGGTGGCCAGGACTCTTTTTGGGGTTCTTGGCAGATCGACGGACTATCGCAGGCTGCTGGGGACCTCTTGGGAGTCACTTGGGCCCCAGGAATGTGATGCTGCCTCTCCATCTGGGCGTTCCCGGTCTGATTGGTGTTTGGTACAATTATGTGGTGATTGGGATGGCTCAATGGCCTGTGTCCCAGTCTGAGGACTCCTGAGGGACTAGGATCCTCTTGTTTATCAACTACCCAGTGACATCCACTTCCGGCTTATGAGAGGTCGTTCTCCATTTTCTCTATGGGACTGGGCATCTGCTGACAGACTTAATGCTTGGTCTGGTGTGGTTTTTCATCAGGTACCGGATGTTTGGGCGGTCGACAGAGAGGTTTCTCCCATAGCCCTGACGTACTAGGTCTCTTGTTGCACTTTAGGATTTTTCCTTAGTCTTCTATTCTTTTCTCAGCATTAATAATGCAAAATACGAAGCCTCCTGTCATTTTGTGGACTAATAATCTTAATTTTAATAATGACAGGAGGCAGGTATTTTGCCTCCCTGCTTCGCTAACCCATCCTTTCTGTTCGTTTTCGGTATGTATCATGGGTCTAAGGTAGGTTTGCCTCTCGTGTTTTGTACTTACATTGATGATTGTATTTCCAATAATATGGTATTCTCATTGGAGTTTTACAAAATAGTTATTCAAATTTTAGATCGTAATTTACCATTTTCTTCTATGGGATGATGTATTCGGTACGTTACTTGGATTTACATGTTCATGACTATGTGCCTAAACCTGTCACACATTCTGTTTTCAGTATGTTTCGTCTCTGAAGACATTTGATTGTTCGCGTGAAACTCTCTGGAATTTTAATCCTTCAGATTTGATTCGTCACTGAACACTTTTTCGTTGTTTGTGTGGAATTTACTGGGAAGTTTGCTCCTTGGCATATTGATTTAGGAGTTATTGTTATTGCTGGTTATATGTTTCCTTCTGCTTGATGTTGCTTTCTGAAAGAGGAAGTGATGAGGTCACTATGCCTTAAGCAGATCCTACTCTCTTGTGATTGGTTCTTTTTTCTATGTGTTTCTTTGCTGCTGTGTGGAGCTAGTAAAGAGAGATTATGCAAAATACTGTCCAGTCATGATTAAAATTAAGATTATTAGTACACTAAAGGTAGCATAATCTTCTATTTTATGTTTGTTTTTTTTGTGATGATCCACTGTGAATCTGTTTGCTTTATAAGAATCTGCGCTTACCTACTATGTATCATACAACATACAACAATGCACTTAAATGGTACATAATTAAAGGTGATCATGACCAGTGTCGTCTTTTTCAGGGCTTAAAGCTTAATTTGTTTTATTCTGTTGTTGCTATACTATAGCAATATATAGGAGATATCACCAAAATGTCTAGTTTGGATGAGTCCAAACTGGCTGATAAATGACCACAGTTTAGCAATCAAATAAAAACAAAATATTAATAATAGTGCATGGGAATAGTGAAATATCGTATAGATTTATCGCAAAGATCCATTTTTCCGCCCCCTCATGTCACTCACTGACATACATACACTGACAGACATACACACACTGACAGACACAGACACACACACACTCATTGAAAGACACAAACTCACTCACTAACAAAAAAAACACACTTACTGACAGACATACACTCAATCACTCACTGACAGACACACACACACACAGACACACACACACTGACAGATACACACACAGATACTCACTGACATAGATCCACTCACTCACAGACAGACAAACACACACACTCACTGATATAAATACATACACTTACTGACCTGCATACACTCACTCACAAACAGACAGACACACACACTGACTGACATAAATACGCTCACTGACATACATACACTCACTCATTGACATACATACACTCACTCACTCACTGACAGACAGACACACACTCACTGACATACATACACTCACTGACGTACATACACTCACTCACTGACATATATACACTCACTCATTGACATGCATACACTCACTCACTCACTCACTGACAGACAGACACACACACTCACTGACATACATACACTCACTGACATACATACACTCACTCACTGACATACATACACTGATTGACATACATACACACATACACTTACAGACAGACACACGCACACTCACTCACTCACTGACAATCAAACACTCACCTCCCTAGGGTCCAGCCTCTCACTCCTCCAGTGTGCCGTTTAGCATGCCGGGGCCGGAATTATGTCATATTCTGACTACCGGCATCACAGAGGGGCGCAGGGGAGGAGTGAGAGGCTGCTAGAACAGCCTCCCTCGCCGCTTGCCAGCTCCATCCGCTCTCCTCCTCTCCTCACCCCTCTCACCGGCATTTAGTGGCAGAGCAGGCAAATGCCATCAAGGTACCCAGTACCTGCCTTACCTAGCTCTGCATCGGGGGCACCCTGAGGTCCCCATCCTGGCCCCCTGTGATAGGGCTTCTCTCCTCCACCTTTGGGCGCCTTGAGGAGCGGCCCAGCGTTGGGGGTGGCTCAATAGCCGCTCTCCCAGTGCTGCAGCCCCAGACAGGGGGACCCCAACAGGAAACATCCTGGTGGGTGCCCCAAGCAGGTTGGCACCCTAGGCAAATGCCTAGTTCACCTAACGGTGGCGCCGGCCCTGATCTTAGCTGAACATTAGAAGGTTTACAGAACTCGAATATAAGTTGTACTATTAGATAAATATAGCACGTAGAAGCCCCAATCTGTAACATAAGGGTGTTTAGGATGTCCACTCAGTCAATGTCTAGCGGTGGATTGATACCAATATCTAGCAATAATATATAAACCAAAGTCTGTGCCTTCAAGGGCACCTCATATATTGCTAAGCTAGAAGAGTTACTAAGTCTAAATTCTTACTGCAAATGCATTACAATAACTAAATTCTTTCCCTGCCCAGCCCAAAGATTATTCCTAGAAGGCAAAAATATAAAGAAGAAATTAATCTGATTAGGATGAATCTAAGACTTGATCTATCTGAAGATATCAATGTAGGATAAGTTTTTTTTTGCAGGGTAAGGAGTACAGCTGAGCCCCGACGCGCGTTTTGCCTGTAAGCGGCTCTTCAAGCTGACACATTAAACAACCTTTTTCTATCTCACATCTACTTTAAGCCCAACACCTTTGGAACATTTAACCTTAGAACTGAAATAACAGAGTCCTATCGCATCCCGATTGAACTCCGGGCAGACCAGAGAACTAAGCCCAAATACTTGCTGTGACGAAGTGCCCTTCGCCTCTTGTGCCTGGAGAGGACTACTTGCCAGCCTCTTGCCATGTGATTATGGTCCCTGGAAGATCTGGCCCATTAAATACAGTATTTGGGCATATTATATTTTATTGTGCTGTTTCTGGCCCTTTAATTACTTTGGGAAAGGACCTGCAGTTTTGGCATGGCACTTCAGATGCAGCCGAAGTGCTGAAGTGGACGCCATTAGAAAAACGAACATGTGGTGGCGGCCATTTTGATTCATTCGAATGCAGTCAGCGGTGTGTGCCGTCAAACTCATTGAACTAAAATCAGCTACAGAACGGCACAAATACTGCTGAAGTTTTACCTTCCCCGGAACAAATGCATTTGACAGTTCATTAGACAATTCGAATGGTTGTCATTCGTCTGTTTGAACTGACTTTAACATGGGAAATAGACCGGCCACACAGGCTGATTCTCTGGAACTGTTTTGAGCATGAAAATGTGCTTGCGTTCGGTCATAAAGGGACCTCCAGCTAAATTTTTAGCCTCTGTTCCTGTTACGCTCTCTGGGGAAAGAGAGGTTCACCCACTGGAAGCTGGATCCTGGCCTTGGGTCCAGGGTGGGTGGAGACGGCGAGACCCCGGCGCAGCTGCATTGCTGGAAGTGGGGTCTGCAATGCTGATGGTGTCGGTTGGAGTGCTTGGAGTCCTCAGGGAGCACTAGGAGCATCGATTGGCGGAGGTAGTCGGTCGGAGTGCCAGCGTTCCGTCACACTTGCCTTACCAGAATGGCAATTGATCGTCAGGAACGCGGGATCGCTTTCTTTAACGATAGGGCGGAAAAACAAAAAATAAAGCGGATAAAATCCCGACAACCACCGATATTGGTGAAATGCTGCGACGGCCGCAGGGAGCAATGGAGCCTGTCATGGTGCCTTTATCTGACTGGCTGCCTTACTCATCCAGCAAAACATCCCTTCCTGACATGGAGGAGCTGGACATATTAGCTAGAAGACTAAGAGCAGACATACCTGCAAAGCGGACAGAGCGCTCACTGGTGATGGAAGGTGCTCTTAAAGCCCTCCTAGATGACCTCCGCCGCAATATAGCAGCTGACATGAACTCCTTCAAGGTGGAGATAAGCGGAGTGTCAAGGTTCTTACACGACACAGACGTAACTGCTGTAAACGAGGACCACATTACTAGCATAGAAAAGGAGATAGGTGCTATGCGGCGTGAACAGGCCCAGACCTAGAACCGCATGGTGGCAAACACCCTACAGCAACTGGGGTTGACCACAGCACATGAAGGTACACTGCCTGCAACCCAAGCACCGCAAACCTCCACTTGGGATCCAGCTAAGGTTCGCTCGTTTGTGCCTGCCGCCCAACGGAGTAATTCTGCATTGGCAGCTATCTCCTGAAGAACTCATTAACACTCTCAATCATAGGCGCTATAGTTCAGTTTTGCTTCTGAATAAATGTCTCACAGTTCATGTAATGTTTTAAAACTTTTACACATCCTAACACTATGTACAATATTCATTGTAACATACTCTATCTCACCTGCTGGCTCGAGGATTACACCTCATAACACCCTCCCCATCCACTGGCCTTAAGGCACTGCCAACTTCTAACACCATGGGTGCCAGCCTCTTGGAAAATTGTAAACCTACATTGGTCATCTCCCTACCATATCAAGAGGCAAATGGCCTATACCGCCTTATAACACTAATCATTGTTCCGGCTCACTTTTTCACTGAGGGCTATAGGCTCAGCTGTTAACAAAATAGGCACAATGACAACCTTTCAATATCGTCTACACTTCTGTGATATACTTAGCCTGCATATCTATGTTTCCACCAAAAAACAAAAAGTGCTATTCTTAGAATCGTAAAACAAGGCTCAAGGGGGACTAGGTCTCCAAGAGATTTCTTTACATCATAAGGCAATCTACCAACAGTGCATTATTGAATGGTACATTCACCCTCCACAAAACAGAATCTGAAAAACTAATTTGCCTACTGCTGCAAAGATCCACCTGGCAATCTCTCCCAAACCCAATACCTCTCTTAACATCCCATATCCACTATAATGTTCCTTTTTTTTACAAATCCTTTATTTTTTAAGTGCATAGATAAATCATGCATATATTACATTAGCAAGAATTTCAACAAGGAGATTGATAAACAGTAATTAACATAAGTATTATATTTCTGCACTTTTTTTTTTGCATAAAACATTGACATCTTGAACACACAAGCCATATAAAAATAGTAAATTAAGCTGTGACTGCTAAACCGAGCTTGCTTCATGCAAGAATTGAGAGAAGCATGGTTAAATATCAGACCAGCACAGCTAGTCAGAAGTGTAGAACAAATAAGTAGTGATAGCTGGTTTGCCAGACTAGACAGAGAGAGTTAACTCACAACAATTGGCAGCCTGTATGGCAGAGCAGTAAAGTAAAAATACAAATACACTAAAAGCTAATGCAAAGGAAAGTAACTGCAATAATATTACTAGCCCGCTGCAGCAATAACAGTGGTTCTACTTCTCAGCAGTAGGCCGTTGCAGTTAGGTAGGAGGACAGTCAATCCTGTCCCTGTGTGGGTAGTATGCCACATTTTGGAGCAACAAAGCAGCGACAGGCAGGGCCATAACTCCAGCTCCAGTCCCGGTCAGGAGCCCCCTCTTGGTGTCTGTTGATACAGGGGCTTGTTGAGTTAGAGTCCTTCCTAGGAGGGCAGCTGTGTAGTACCTTACCACAAGATGGCGAATTCTGGCTCATCCAGCGGACTTATGCTGATGCGTGAGGCTTTTTGGGGCTGGGTGGAGTTAGCAACATTCTTTGCTTCGCTGTAGGTAGGGTGATTGGGTCAGCTATCTCCATCTATACCTCATGTTTCACTCAAAATCACTCTAGGACAGCATCCAGGTATTACAGGGTTCGGGACTGCAGGCCCTGTGTGTCTGCTTGATTTGGCACTAAGCCAAACAACATGTGGGGCGGCCATCATGTGGAGGGCGGTCTACGTGGCGAGCTGCCACATCATGCAGGTCTGTGGTGTCTCAAGACCAGCGGTGGCCAGGATAAACTCAACCGGCACAAAGGGGGAGCACGTGGCTCTAAATGCTTCAGGGGCAGGTAGGCCACAGAAAGGGAAATTGGCTGTTTCTCCCGCCTATGCCCCACACTGGGCCTCAATGTTTGACTGCCAGTTAGCATGTTTTGTAAGCAGAATTGATTCTGAATTTTCACAGAGTAAGGTACACAAGAGTATCCCCTATACTGTCCCTTTTAACAGCAAATTCAGACAATCCATGCTTTCCTCCACTAATGTTCTCGGAAACTGCAATGTTTTACATTGTAAGGTTAAGTGGTTTTGGAGCCTGTAGTGTACATTTAATAATCTATTGCATTCTTCACCAGTAACAAGTGTGGAAATAAGAAAACTTCTGTATTTATTTATTTCAAGATTCTTTTCTTTCAGGAATTGTACTGGGGATTGGAGAAAGTCAGATGTCGTTCCTATATTTAAAAAGACGGAAAAGCTAGAAACCCCTTAGGGGAACCAGCTAGGTGTGTGTCAGGGGCAACCAAAACAGGGGATAACCCTCACATATACTTGTGCAGAAAAAGAAAGAATGGAGACCCACAGGGTCAAAGTAGGAAGCCCCTCAATTAAGCTCTATATAAAACATAAAACATAACTTTTAATAGTGATAATAAAATACTCATCAAGAAAAGAACCATAAACAAAAAAATAATTAAAGAGAGACTAGATAGGTAAATAAAGGAAAAATGATATTTCCTGATTGGGATATACCCTAATTAGAAAATCACTGGAATGAAACTAATCTATAAAA
Organism: Pelobates cultripes; assembly: GCA_933207985.1. Classification (NCBI taxonomy): domain Eukaryota; kingdom Metazoa; phylum Chordata; class Amphibia; order Anura; family Pelobatidae; genus Pelobates; species Pelobates cultripes. Next base: position 243,030,191 of record OW240914.1, read on the forward strand.
AAAAGGGAAAATCCCAATGCAGTACTAATGCCTTAGTTATAAGTATCTATCGTGACATCTATAGAGGTAAATATATATTAACCCTCAGAGAGATCCACTAAAAGTCATTTGGGAGAAACCTTCAAGGCTAAAAAAGCCAACTAATGCTGTACATAGGTGGGGAATATTGTGAAAATAAAAGGAAACTAAAAAAAACAAAATCTGTTACTTAGTTAAATAAACTGTTCTAGTAAGCTGATGTATGATAACTGATGAAATGATACATTGTACCAATTTATCAAAAGTGAAGTCTTGCTCAGCTATAAACTAGATACATCTGGGGAACGGAAAATACAGTATCCCCTAATGTTAAATCAAAAGTAGCAATGTATAAATAACAAATAGAAAATACCCGCCACCCCTTATTCCGATCACCCACAACCCACGGTGGGGTAACGAAATGGGAACAGCTGAAATGAAAGCATCCTTCTGACTGACTATCAATAACTAAGTAAATCTGAGTACCAACGTCTAACTAGTCTCCCTGCCTATTGCCTGACACGTGTTTCGGCGCTACTAAACGCGCCTTCTTCCGAGGCTAAACAGGCCTGGAAATCCCTCACCTCTTTTACCTACAGGTCCCTGAGATACTGGACCATTCCAAAAATCTCAGCGGAGCTCAGAAGCAGGGGTATTCCCTTTCCTGTACAGTCAGAAAGGCCGAACTATATAGGCTCACGACCAACGTTGGGAACTCAGGCCAACGTTCCCAGGCCAGGCTTTAGTTCACAAATCCTGCCAGCTCACACTTCGTATTCTACACGAGACATCCTAGCTGCTATACTCACCAACCTCCAAACGATTAATCACAGACTAGCGAAACTGAAATCCACTATAGCCACACCAGATGCCTTGTTGGGTCGGCAAACCTTCCCCTGCCATATCCACTTCATACGTTTACCCAGCTCACCCTGTCCCTGACTTCATCAGAAAGGGCATTTCCAAGGGTAATGACGTTAACTCCATGGCCCTACTGCTGACCTCCCAAACTATGCTCACTAGCACGACAGTCACTTCCACCGCTCACCACCCGCACCTGCCCCACCCCCCGGTCGGAGTGACACGCCGGACAGTCTCATTACATTTGCAAGGCTCGGGTGTGCAGTGACTTTAACGCTGGGGTACGTAATCTCATGACATGAGGGGCACTGCGCATCTGCTCCATATGATTCAGAATCCACACCAGGTCCACTTGCCCAGCCCTTCTCTCACCTAAGAAATGCCTGACCGAAGTTAACATTGACATCCTGGAATACTATCTCCAGTCACATCCAGCTAGGCACCTGGTAGATTATCTGGTGACGGGTTTTTCACAGGGGTTTCACATGGGCCTTATCGCCATCACCACAGGTACACCTGAATGCTCTAACCTTTTATCCGCTTCCACTGACCCACTCACGGTTGACCACCTTCTGTCTTCACCTTTCTCATCTTGGCGTACCAATCCCATTGGTACAGCCATTCACAAATACTCCAACAAAAAACTTTAATTATTGATCTCTCCACACCTCACTCTTCCTCCACTCCTAGTATCAACTCCCTCATTCCCACCACGGAGCTCTCACTGCAATACGCTAAAATTGATGATGCCATGGTGGCCATCTTATTAGCGAGTAGTGGGGCTTGGTTGAGCAAAACAGATATAACAAACGCCTTCAAACTATTACCTATTCACCCCTCATTATGGCACTTACATGGTGTTAAATGGAGAAACAGGTATTTTTTCACCACCCAGGTCACTTTTGGCTCTAAGACCAGCCCCAGGTTATTCGATATCTTCACAGAAACCCTCTGCTGGCTGCTCCTAAATATGCTCAGGTGCCCCTCTGTTAGCCACTACCTAGAAGATTTTCTATTGATAGAACCAGGTTCACAATCCCCTCACTGCATACACTCCACCATAGCTTTTTTCACGACACTCAGGGTCCCCTTGTCACCTAGCAAAACACTTGGTTCCTTCAACAAGCTTGTTTTCTTGGGCATAGTACTGGACACCACTACCTTCCAAGCCAGTTTACCACCAGACAAGCTGTCCCACATTAAGAACGAGATTGTCCTGTTCCTGTGGAGTATTGCGTGCACTAGGAGGAGCCTCCAGTCCTTATTGGGGTCCCTCAGCTTTGCTATGCGCATCATTCCGCAGGGTAGATCTTTGGTCTCCAGGCTTCTCAACTTGCTCCACGTTGTGCCCGACTCATGCCCAATCGTGTTGGACGATCCGACTAGGGCAGATTTACACATGTGGAGTAGTTTTCTGGCGGACTGGAATGGGATCTCTTTGTTCATTCCCCTACTTTCAGAGCACTCACCTTCGATTCACACAGACACAGTGGCACACAAAGGGTTTGCAGCCATCTACGGCAACCACTGGTTTAGGGACCCCTGAGACAAATGCCTTGCTGGCCTTCAGAGAAACATCTACTTTATTCGAGATCTACCCCATCGTAGCGGCCGCCCACACGTGGGGTCACCTTTGGACTGGCAAGGCAGTCAGATGCTTCTCTGACAACTTCGCAGCCTGCGACATCATTAACAAAGGTCGGTCCTCCTCCCTAGCAATTATGAGGCTGATTCGCAGGCTGACATGGTTGGCAGCTACCTCTCAGTTCTTCCTAGTCTGTATCAACATTCCTGGTTTCCACAACACAGCAACTGACACTTTGTCATGCTCCCTATTTGATACCTTCTTCCAGACACTCCCCACGGCCCACCACTTTACATCTAGGATACCACCTTTCCACAAGCTAATCTGGGACTAAGCACAAAATTGCACCTTGCACAGGTACGCACGCTTCACGCAGAATCATGACTTTCACACACGCCAGGGCTTACCGTATTGCACCATGACACATACAGGAGCTGGCTTAAATTCGAGAACCTCGCAGTTATAATCATGGTAAATTTTTTGCCTTTTTCTCTAAACTCACAACCCAAGCTTCTTACTTAAAACCTTCTAAGCTGTCACTCAGCTGTTACATCTCCAAAGGCACTACAGCAGCAGTTTCAAACACTTACACCCCAGTCTACATCACAAACAAGAAGCATCAGCTCAGGTACTTACATACCTCAATCAGAGTGAAGCACCTTACACGCTTTTGTTACTCATGCTGTATTAACTTGCAATAAAGTGTGGTTTCTTTGAATCCTCTTTTGCCCTCTTTTTACAGGCCTACTTGTACGTTGGTTTCGGCACACCTCAACCAACTTTGCTTCCCCTTCTACATTCCATTACGTATTAGATAAATTCCGAGCACAAGTTGGAAGGCCATTTGGCCTGAATTTGTGGGAGGAGTAATGATCCTATATAAACCCTACCCCCCTACTTACCTTTGTCTTGCAAGCCGTTTGTCCCCACCCACCTACGCCCATCTATATTAACACTCACCTTTGTGGGCCCTCTTTTTACAGGCCTACTTGTACGTTGGTTTCGGCACACCTGCTTCCCCATTCCATTACGTATTGGATAAATTCAGAGCACAAATATATATATATATATGTATATATATATATATATATATATATATATATAGTTGACAAGGGAACCTTATGTTTATTGGTTTCTCTGTTAATTATGTAGGTGTCGCCCTTGCATGGGCAGAATCACATAAAAAGAGAGTGCCTGCCATTAAAAACCAGTTCTGCTTGACCCTTCAAAACATAGCCTCGTCTCATTCTTGGAAGGGGATTTACTGCACAATTATCCTGCTCCATTTTACAGCTATGCCTGGCTTTACTCTTGGATCTCGTGGATGGGAATAAGAAACTCCATTACTACACAGCAGCCTGCCAGGAAAAGGACGTCTCCAACGGCTGATACCCCCTTACTATCTGGGTAGCCGTTACACCCACCTTATACATATTTTTTTCTGAACAGGGGCCTGGTCAGGTGCTGGCCCTTTAAAAGCCTGACCGGACCCCTGCAGTTTCTGCTGGCTGAGAGGAAGTGATAGACACCCTGTCACTTCCTCCTAGCTAACAAGACAGCCGCGAGGGAGGAAGCTGGAACACACATGCAACATTAGCCTCACCCAGGACATAAGGTAAGTTAAGGATGGCTGCAGATCAAATTAGTATACCATGTGCATGTGTATGTAAGATTGTGTGAATTTGTGTGTGTGTGTGTGTGTGTGTATTTGTGACAGTGTGAATATGTGTGTGTGTGTGTGTATCTGTGTCAGTGTGTATCTGAATGTGTATGCCAGTGCCAATGTGTATGCCAGTGTGTGTGTGTGTATCTGAGTGTGTGTGTCTGTATTTGCAAGTGTGTGTATCTGAGTCTGTGTATATGTGCAAGTTGTAACGGCACCCTCAGCATAAAAGGGTTAAACCGCCGTTTTGTAGATCTTCCCTTCCAGAGACACAGGCACAGCTATTGTAAAACACCAAACTCACTAACCACCAATAAGGGAATGCTCCAAACTCCCGAACGGCATCCAATATAGCACTCCAAACACACGAACTGGAACCATACGAATCGCTGCTAGCAGACGAATAGGAAAAGCATCCAAGCGGCTTACACTCCTAGCAATCAGTTCCGTTCCGTTCAGTAAATCCCCCCAAACACGAGACAGGGCTCCGTGTTGAGGGTCAAACAGTGGTCTGTTTAATGAGGGCTACCTCCCCAGTATTTATGCAGGTCTCCCACCTGGTGGACACTCCCCTAGGGGAGACACATAACATTAAAAGCATACATTTAACATTGTAACGGACCGTTTCAGCACACAAGGGGTTAAAACCGTTTAGGCGATCGTCCCCTTCCAGAGATGCAGGCACAGCTACTGCAGAACACCAATCCGCCGAACAGGAAACGATATGAATGCTGTAAACAGCAGAATAGGAAAAACCATACAAATAGGTTTACACTCCTAGCAGTCGAACTGGAACAGCATACAATAAATACCCCCAAGACCGAGACAAAGCTCTGTGTTGAGGGTCAAGCAGTGGTCTGTTTAATGAGGGCTACCTGCCCAGTATTTATGCAGGTCTCCCACCTGGTGGACACTCCCCTAGGGGACCAAATGGGAGACTGTGACAAGGGACAGACAAGCAGACAAATAGGACACACAGTCACAGTATATTCCCACAATGCATCCTGGCTTCCTCCCCACTGCCCTGGGAGATAATTGAGAAGTAATTCAATTATCTCCCAAGACAAAGGCAAAACTCCATTACACACGTGGGGACACAAAACCAGTATTATACTTTAAAATACATAAAGTAACATTTATTACATAAAACACAGACATGTAACATATCCCCAGATAGCTCAGGTCTGAGTGCACATTATTAGGTGAATGGCACTCAGACCACATGAATACAGTTTAATTGCCATGGAGCCAAAGTCTTTAATTACACGAATAGGCTCCATGGCATAGCTATCTGGGTTAAAACATTCCCCCAACACAAAATACCGAATTTACATACATTCGTTAAATTGGTACGAATTAGAACCAGGGGCTGGAGGCTCAGCGGTGCTTAGCTGACACAGTGTCCAGATTCGGCGTAGGAAAGCTGGGTAGACAAGCGCTGGCTGCCCGGGGAGCTCCAGAACATCGCCATCGTGTGGCGGCTAGGTGTAACTGCAACCACCCAGTAACAGTCAATTAAGCTGCGGTTAACCGCAGCTACTGGGTGGTCAATTGCCGGCACAAGCTCGTTAAGCCGCAGTTAACCGCGGCTTCAGGGAGGTAAATGGAGGGCACACGCCAGCTTCTGGGTGGCCAATTAACGGTGCCGGCCGACTTCCCACGGCTCTGGGGAGGCTGATAGAAGTCTGTTTGTTCGGTAGATAGAATCTACCGAACGGCTGTGCAGAAAGGAAGGAATAAATCTTTCTGCACAGTAAAATTAACCGTTTAACTGCCAGTCCATAATCCAAAGGCAGCAGGCGGGCAACCAGGCTCCTCCAATGCAATGTGGTGAGATTGGTCTCGTCACAAACATATCCCCAGATAGCATATCACACTGCCGCTGGAGAACGGAGACTGGGCTCCCAATTCCCTGCATATCACACTGCCGATGGGGAATGGAGACTGGGCTCCCAATTCCCTGCATATCACACTGCCGCTGGGGAATGGAGACTGGGCTCCCAATTCCCGGCATATCACACTGCCGCTGGGGAATGGAGACTGGGCTCCCATTTCCCTGCATATCACACTGCCGCTGAGGAATGGAGACTGGGCCCCCAATTTCCTGCAGTACCTGCCGCTGAAGCTCTTCCCAACATGCCTGCTGACCTTCTCTTTCTGCCCGGTGTTGCAGATTCTTGAACACTAGGTCCCTCATGGACTGCACGCATTTCTCCGGTGGATTGGGTCCAAAGAACTTCAGCCGCAATTCCATCATATTATCAAACTCTCTCCTAGAGTAGCTGTACGCCACTGCTGGTTCCATCCTTGTGCTGTCAGGGTCGCTGTACTCAGATATGTGTTGCCCTCAAATTGTAAATTCCATGGAATGATGTCTCCTGTAGCTGTCCTTTTTACTGTGGGAACGATCCCGCCGCTTACCACCAATTGTTACGGCACCCTCAGCATAAAAGGGTTAAACCGCCATTTAATAGATCTTCCCCTTCCAGAGACACAGGCACAGCTAATGCAGAACACCAATCCGCCGAACAGGAAACCATATGAATGCCGTAAACAGCCGAATAGGAAAAACCATCCGAATAGATTTACACTCCTAGCAGTCGAACTGGAACAGCATACAATAAATCCCCCCAAGAACGAGACAAGGCTCCGTGTTGAGGGTCAAGCGGTTGTCTCCCCTTTAGATACACAGCCCTGCTGCTGGAGACTGACTGTCTCCCCTTTAGGTACACAGCCCTGCTGGTGGAGACCGACTGTCTCCCCTTTAGACACACAGCACTGCTGCTGGAGACCGACTGTCTCTCCTTTAGGTACACAGCCCTGCTGCTGGAGACCGACTGTCTCCCCCTTAGATACACAGCCCTGCTGCTGGAGACCGACTGTCTCCCCTTTGGCTAGACAGCCCTGCTGCTGGAGACCGACTGTCTCCCCTTTGGCTAGACAGCCCTGCTGCTGGAGACCGACTGTCTCCCCTTTGGCTAGACAGCCCTGTTGCTGAGGGGTAGAACCGACCGTCCCTACCCCCTGTGCTGTACGTGCAGAGACCACGGTCCCATCTGCACCGTTGTGGGGCTTACTGTCTCCCCCTGATACATTAAGCTGCCGCTTGGGAGAGGGGGTAACAAGCTCCTCTCCCATACATACTTCCAGCCACGGGGGAGGGAGACCGACTGTCTCTGCTCCCAATACAGAGTCCTACTGATGGGGAAAGGAGACTGGGCTCTCTATTCCCGGTAGGACACTCTGCCGCTGGGGAATGGAGACTGGGCTGCCAATTCCCAATAAATCATTCTGCCACTGGGGAATGGAGACTGGGCTCCCAATTCCCTGCATATCACACTGCCGCTGGGGAATGGAGACTGGGCTCCCAATTCCCTGCATATCACACTGCCGCTGGGGAATGGAGACTGGGCTCCCAATTCCCTGCATATCACACTGCCGCTGGGGAATGGAGACTGGGCTCCCAATTCTCGGCATATCACACTGCCGCTGGGGAATGGAGACTGGGCTCCCAATTCCCTGCATATCACACTGCCGCTGAGGAATGGAGACTGGGCCCCCAATTCCCTGCATTACCTGCCGCTGGAGTTCTTCCCAACGTGCCTGCTGACCTTCTCTTTCTGCCCGGTGTTGCAGATTCTTGAACACTAGGTCCCTCATGGACTGCACGCATTTCTCCGGTGGATTGGGTCCAAAGAACTTCAGCTGCAATTCCATCAGTGTAATCGCCACTGCTCAGACCACACGAATACAGTGTAATCGCCATGGAGCCAAAGTCTTTACACAGTCAGTTCTCATGCGAATGGGCTCCATGGGATTCCTATCTGGGTTATAACATATTCAAGTAAAACTACCGAACACCGGGCCGTTCATGTACTTCCACCGAACAAGAAAGGAGGTCGGCGGCTTCAGCGGTGTTCGCGCAAAACTGTGTCCGATTTTAGTTCCATGAACCAAGCGTCAAACACCGCTGTGCGTTCGCATGTTTAAAATGTCCGCGACCTCGTGTTCGTGATACGAATGACGGCCACCCAGCATTTGTCAATTAAGCTGCGGTTAACCACAGTTTCAGGGAGGCTAATTGCCGGCACACTCCAGCTCCCAGGTGGTCTAGTCATTCATGCGGTTGTTCGGTAGATTGAATCTACCGAACACCCGGCAGAAAAGCAGGGGGCCATAGTCCAAAGGCAGCAGGTGAGCAACCAGGCTTCTCCAATGCAATGTGGCGAGATTGCTCTCGTCACACAAGTGATTCAATAAAATTTGAAAAAAAATGAAGTGTACTACTAGGAATATTGGGCTAAGCTGTTATGTATTGTGAAATATAAAGCTTAACTTGTATTTATACATAGTAAACTAGCATATTAGCTTAGTAATAATGTATGTACAAACAATTATAAATACTCTGTGAAAATAAGAGACACAAGGGTGAAGAAATACTGTGAAAAAGAGAAGAGAAAGTGAAATAAAAAATTGGTTAGAATGGAAGGATGAGTTCCGCCTGAATATCACTATCAGATAGCACTAATAATCAAAACTCCCAAGTATAAATAGATTTAAGAAATAGCAGTCCCAAGTTTCTAAATGATACCGTTAGTATGTGTGTATGTGTATCTGTGTGTATGTGCAAGTGTGTGTGTGTATGTGTCAGTGTCCATATCTGTGTGTCACTGAATGTATCTGTGTGTCAAGGTGTGTGCATGTGTCCAGGGCCAGTGCAAGGACTTCTGCCACCCTAAGCAAAGATCAGTTTTGCCGCCCCCTCATGTCACTCACTCACTGACAGACACACACTAGCAGACACAGAAACTCACTGACACATATTCACATACTGAGTGTTTGTATGTGTGTATGTGTGTGTATCTGTGTGTATGTGCAAATGTCCATATCTGTGTGTCAGTGAGTGTATCTGTGTGTCAAAGTGTGTGCATGTGTCTAGGGCCAGTGCAAGGATTTCTGCCGCCCTAGGCAAATATACATTTTGCAGCCCCCTCGTGTCACTCACTCACTGACAGAAACACACTGGCAGACACACACACTCACTGACATACACACACACACACATAAACTCACTGACACACTTTCACTTACTCACTGACAGAGAAACAGACACTCACTGACAGACATACACTCACTCACATACAGACACTCACACACTGACAATAATACACTTACACACTTACTGACAGACACACACACACACTCACTGACAGATATACACTCACTCACTGACAGACAGACACACACATACACTCACTAACATACATACACTCAACACACAGATAAACACTCGATGATATACACACACACACTGACAATCAAACACTTACACACTCACTGACAGACACACACACACAGACACTTGCTGACATACATGCACTCACTCACTGACAGACAAACACGCATATACACTCACTGACAGATATACACGCTCTCACTGACAGACACTCACTGACACACACACTCACTGAAAGACATACACTCACTCACTGACAGACACACACATACACGCACTGACATACACACACAGATAGACACTCACTGATATACACACACTCACTGACAGACACACACATGCACACACAGACACTCGCTGACAGACATACAATCAATCACTGACAGACACACACACACACACATACACTCACTCACTGACACACACACACACACACACAGGTAGACACTCACTGACAGACACACAAACACACACACACACTCACTGACAGTCAAACATTCACTGGCTTTGCATCTTTTCCTAAGTTGTGTTTCAAAGGGACTCAAAGGAATCCATGTTTAAAATTGAATGAGGCAAAAATGTGATTCTTTTTTGAACTTATTTGCATATGCCCACCCAGAATCCTTTGCGGTAGTAATATCACTGTACATTTGTGATTTCTGTGGGAAAAGAAAGTCTTATGGCTTGTCTGGTGTGCAGATTTTTGTTTAATATTGTATTAAATATCCATAGACTTCAGGTGGAAGGGGTTTTCAATCACAATTTTTTCCTCACTATAACTCTATTGGTTGTTGCTTCACAAGTACCTCCAAGCTTCAAAGCTAGCCAGTAACCAACCTCATGCTGATGATTTGCATTAACAATGAAACAGCTGTCCATGACTGGTTCACTGGCATTGCATCTTGTGGGGATATTTATGGGATAATAATAGTAACAGTTGAGAATTGCCCACTATTTCAATTCTCAGATCCCAAAGAACGTTTATCGTGTTAAGTGGAATGTATTTCATATAATAATATCACAATGTATAAAAATAGATTTTTATTTATATGACAAATTAATTAATAATAATATGTAACATGCATGACAATAATCAATGAATATCCAGTATAAAATGGTATGCAATACAAAGAAGTGGGGATTACGTTTCAATGGCTAAACGGCATTATCTGTCAAGAATTCTGACGATTTATGACTATCTTTAACACAGACTTTTCACAGCTAAGAACAGAATTCCTCAGAGTGCAGCGTAAGGTCGTAAAGTTTAGCCGACAGTTAGAATAACCCTTTCAATGCTGGCTAGATCTCCTAGGTAGTTAAGATCTATTCTTATGTATTTTTAAATAAAATAACATTTAAACCAGTTCACTAGTCATTTTCTTAAACCATCCATAAGAGAATTTAATATGTTTTATAAGCAGATTTTTAATTTGTCTAAAAGATATCTATCTTAATTTAGAGCAAATCAATACACCTGGATAAAAACAGCGGTATGCTAACACGTGATAATATCACATTAATATATAATTATTCTTAATTCCACCTGCAGAATGGAATGTTTATAACTATATATTCTTTAATTAACTAAGATTTCTTAATATGGAAATCTGACCGTGCTTTATCCAGTCATATATAATGCTATTAATACATTTTAATTAATTTAATTTAATTAAATGAAACCAGTATAATTACCAGTTGAGTAGATATTTCATCCGATTGGTAGTCTCTCTGCATGGAGGTGTTGGTTAGAAAGTCAGTAAATTCTAAGTGTTAGAGTTTTAGGAGTAGAGTGTTAGTCTCAGATGTTGTCTGAGTTGGAGTCCCCAAACTTCCAATTCCTCTCTCCTCTCTTTCTTTGCATCTCTTGCATCTGCCTCCTCTGTATTGTCTCCCTATCTTCCCTTTGTCTTAACTTTTAAAGGGCCAGACTCTCTGTACGTCATCAGTTGATAACCCAATAGAAGCACTAGAGGTGTGGTTATCTTCCAGATCGCAAATTAGTTATTTGGTCTGTAGAGGGCAGTCTTGTCCCACTAAACATACCTATCCAGGAAAGAGTTAACTTTTCCTGGTGGCTATTTTGACGTCATTTTGCGTTATCTTTATAGCGCCATAATTTAAAATTTCAAAGGGTTTCTTAAATTTTGTCCAGACTTAGCGTCTGCAATTCCTGCCATAATTTCTGATATGACAGATCATGAACTAAGTTTACCCTTTTCCATACAATGGTACCTTATATATATATAGACAGTTAAATATTATTATTTAATCTTCTCTGTCACAATTGTCTGGGTTTAGATTTGATTATATTCTTTTAGCATTAGACAGTCTGTCCAACCCCCTTCCTTATCACTTGTTTATACTATGCATACCTTAGCTCTGGCAAAGAGGCCAGTCTTATAGAAAGAAATCTAGTGTCTTCTTTGTTAACTTGAAATAACAAAATGGAGTCTGGTCTGTTCAGAGTGACTCAGAATATACACTTTTAGTTTCTATCATAGCACAAGATGTCTGCCGATATAAATACTCTGACAATCTTTTTCTAAGTTGTGTTTCAAAGTTGTTGCATACAGGAAATACATACTCAAAGGAATCCCTGTTTAAAATGGAATGAGGCAAACATGTGATTCTTTGTTGAACTAGTTTGCATATGCCCACCCAGAATCCTTTGCGGTAGTAACATCACTGCAAATTTGTGATTTCTGTGGGAAAAGTAAGTCTTATGGCTTGACTGGTGTGCAGATTTTCGTTTAACAGTGTAACATTGTATTAACTATATATACTCACCTTTCACATGTCAAGTACAATTTGTACCCTGGTGCTAACCGCGTTTAGTAGAAATTCCAAAAATTAAGTGGGTGCACTCAAGGGATTTTAGTGAATATTTTTTATTGCATATTAGCAAAAAAAGAAACACTGTCCCGATCGACGTTTCACTATTGGGACTATTATATTTTTATAATGGGACTATTATAATACAGTTCATCAATTTTTTTTTTGAATTTTTTTTATCTCTTAAAGGAATATCTCATACACTATAACTACTCCTGGTACTTATTAGATTTCATCTAATAATTTTATTTTCTTTATACTCTGCCTTCTAGTGGGAGGTCTGTCCTTGACTAGTATCATAAAACTGTGATTATTGTCTATTCTAATCTGAGGATTTTATTCTCACATATATCCCTCTAGTGTCTGCAAGTGTTTTTTAACCCCCATAGCGATTTTTTTAGAGAAGAGAATGTTTAACCCCTTAACGACTGCGTACGTAATAGGTACGTCCGAAAAAAAACGGTCGTTAAGGCAAAATTACCCCTTTACTTTCCTGGACTGGCAATCCCATTCGCGTGGTACTGCACCAGACCCCAGCAGTAACCCTGCAGCAGCTCCAGCCACCCCGGCTCTCCAGGGCCATGTGATCACAATGATCATATGGCTGCAATAGGAGTCTATGGAGCTGCCAGCAGGGGGACTGTCTGAGCTGTCAGGCAGCCCCCCAGGCAGCTAAAATTAAAAATAATAATAATAATAACATTTGGATTAACAACAAAAAACAAATGTGAGTAAGGCTGAACTTGATGGACGCAAGTCTCTTCAGCTATGTAACTATGTTATAAAATATACAAAAAAGTGAAGGAAAAAACAGCCCCGTAACATATCAGGCTGTTCTCCTTCAAACCACCCAAAACAAATCAACGTCTAAGGAAAATAAATAAATTTTATTAAGAATAAAATCAAAAAACCTAAGGACTCGTATATAAGACAGTGGACTACAAGGTTATAATGGAAACAGCATGTATCAATCACTGTTATATGTAGCAGATTGAACTCAAACAGAGTTAAAGCTACACATGATACTTGGATACATATTGAACCTAACAAAAGGGATAAACTTGTATAAAAAGGGTAAACTAATGGGGAGGACCATATAAGTAAAGAGAAAGTTCAAATAAACCCCAGAGCTGAAAAAATCAGTCTCATAGTAACTCCATACTATATTAAATGGTCGCCCCAACGTATTTAAACACTCAATACACTGTTAATAGGAGTCCACTAAAGGTAAAGGTATATTCAAACAAAAACAAATTGAGAAAAGTAAATAAAAAATAAATCAAATTACCTAAGGACTCATAAAGATAACACAATACTGTCTATAAACTGCAAGGTTCCAGTATAGGTGAAAATAATCGGAACACTATTCCATATAATAGTCTAAACTCAAAAAGAGTTAGTGCTAAGTAGGTTATATATTATAGATTAAACCCTGCAGAAAGTCAGAAAGTGCAAGTTAGTTGACTTGCATTGGAAATCGAAAGGATAGGGAAGATAATATAAACGAAGAGAGAAATGAAAAGTAGAGATGGATATAAATATAAATATAAAGTAAGTCTAAGTAAGACAGACAAAACTAGATAGATCCACCTCACAATATCTCCCTATTAAATAATCATCCCAGCGTATAGAACCGATCAACCCCAGAGTCACTAAAACATTAATCTAAAAGAGTAACACTAAAGGTATAACAATGTACATCGGAGAAACAAGCCCGACGCGCGTTTCGGCGGGTAAACCGCCTTTCTCAAGAGCAAAGTACAGTGTGTCTAATTAGATCCCACCCCCCCCCTCTCATTCCCATCTATATAGCCGCTACTGACCGCCCATCAGGTAGTGCTAAGCTGGCAACGTCCAATCCCCTCGCTTGCCGGGATTAGTTAATGCGCATGTCCCGCCAGAGTGTCCGCGCATGCGCGCCAAACTTAGAATAAATGCTCTCTCACAATCATCAGTGCGCAAGTCAAGATATCAATACAGAAATGATACAGCGCACAGAGTGAACAGCAAAATCGCCACATACCACATACATATATATGAATGAGCAGGCAGTCACAGAAAGTTCCTAATAAGTCCTGACATAGGATAAATGCCCTTATATAAAAGGGACAAAAAGAGAGGACAGACTATGTTCGTCTGATCAAACCCTGTATACTTAAATACAAAACCTCCATAGCATTCATGTGTCTATTGGAGGAGAAATATCCATATATGTACAGGAGATTCATAGGGATAAAAGGGAGGAGGGGGAAATAAAAAGAAAGAAAAAAGAACTGAATCATAATAATCTTAATAGAAAAATAAAACAAAATATATATATTGTAGACAAAGAAGAGTGATAAGAGTAAAAAAATTTTGAAAAAAAGAGAGAAAGAAGGATAATTTTTTATAAAGCATTTCAAAAAAATTATATTTTTAAAATCAGGAAGCCCCTAGAGATGATTTATATACAGCTTTCCTTCTACGTCTCTTGAGATTTATTTTGTCACATAACTATTTTTTATTTAACAATCGTGTATACCACCAAGTAAGGGGAACCGCTATGGGGACGGCTTGTGCCCCCTCATATGCGAATCTCCATCTTGGTTGGTGGGAATACCATATCCTTAATTCAGATATGTTGAAAGAATACCTACCTAAAGTTCTATGGTGGGGTCGCTACATTGACGACATTTTGATTGTCTGGCATGGCACCCCCCGAGAGTTCTCAGATATGGTAGGATTACTCAACTGTAATGACCAAAATCTTCGGTTCACATCTGAATTTGGAGGACGATCTATAAATTTTCTAGATGTGACTATCAGTATTAGCCAAGATGGTACATTCCTCTCCACCTTGTTCAGGAAACCTACGGCAACTAATTCTCTCCTACACTGGACTAGTCACCATCCCCGACCCCTCAAGGAGGGTATTCCGGTGGGTCAGTATCTCCGTCTTCGGAGAAACTGTAGTGACATCCAGGATTTTATTTTGAAAGCGAAACAACTCCGACAATATTTTAAGGAGAAGGGTTATCCGAACCGCTGTTTAAAAAGAGCCTACAAGAAGGCACTACAAACAGAAAGGGGTGAATTACTATGTGACCATACTGATAAAACGACTAAGAAGGATACTGGAATCATCCGTATGATCGCAACATTTGACAGGGGGTGGCCAGAAGTACGGAAGTCACTTGAGAGATTCTGGCCCATACTATTAAATGATGTACATCTCAAGGGGGTTCTAAGCCCACATGCCAATATTACAGCTAGGAGGGGACGGAATATTCGCGATCTATTGGTACCCAGCCATTTCTCTATTAGAACACAACCACGTGCCACTTGGTTGGGTACTCCCCCAACGGGCACATATGGCTGTGGTAAATGTGTAGCCTGTAAGTTTATTCTCAAAGACTCCAAGACTGTCAGTGACAGTCAAAAACTGGTTTCCTTTAAAGTTAAAAGTTTCTTTAACTGTAATACTAAAGGCCTTGTATACCTGCTCCAGTGTACTTGTGGACAGAAATATGTGGGGAAAACCTTTAGAGCATTTAAAGACAGAATCATGGAACATGTGAGATCTCCTAGGAACCGTCTCGAGACACCTATATCTAGACACCTTAAAGAATTTCATCATGGGGACCCTAATAATCTTAAATTTTGTGGATTGGAATTAGTAAAAAGGACCCCTAGACGTGGGGATTTTGATAAAACACTCAGAGGGAGTCTAGATGGATATATGAACTTAAAACCCTTCAACCCTTGGGTCCTAACGAGGGCTTTTCTTTTGCCCCCTTCATATAAACTTCTGACCTATTGGGCTATATATATCCTTCTTATATCCTTCTATCTCTCCTATTATCACCAGCTTTTTGTGAAAATATTTTGAAAGATGCTTTTAAAAATTTAATTTTTTTGAAATGCTTTATAAAAAATTTTCCTTCTTTTTTTCAAAATTTTTTTACTCTTATCACTCTTCTTTGTCTACAATATATATATTTTGTTTTATTTTTCTATTAAGATTATTATGATTCAGTTCTTTTTTCTTTCTTTTTATTTCCCCCTCCTCCCTTTTATCCCTATGAATCTCCTGTACATATATGGATATTTCTCCTCCAATAGACACATGAATGCTATGGAGGTTTTGTATTTAAGTATACAGGGTTTGATCAGACGAACATAGTCTGTCCTCTCTTTTTGTCCCTTTTATATAAGGGCATTTATCCTATGTCAGGACTTATTAGGAACTTTCTGTGACTGCCTGCTCATTCATATATATGTATGTGGTATGTGGCGATTTTGCTGTTCACTCTGTGCGCTGTATCATTTCTGTATTGATATCTTGACTTGCGCACTGATGATTGTGAGAGAGCATTTATTCTAAGTTTGGCGCGCATGCGCGGACACTCTGGCGGGACATGCGCATTAACTAATCCCGGCAAGCGAGGGGATTGGACGTTGCCAGCTTAGCACTACCTGATGGGCGGTCAGTAGCGGCTATATAGATGGGAATGAGAGGGGGGGGGTGGGATCTAATTAGACACACTGTACTTTGCTCTTGAGAAAGGCGGTTTACCCGCCGAAACGCGCGTCGGGCTTGTTTCTCCGATGTACATTGTTATACCTTTAGTGTTACTCTTTTAGATTAATGTTTTAGTGACTCTGGGGTTGATCGGTTCTATACGCTGGGATGATTATTTAATAGGGAGATATTGTGAGGTGGATCTATCTAGTTTTGTCTGTCTTACTTAGACTTACTTTATATTTATATTTATATCCATCTCTACTTTTCATTTCTCTCTTCGTTTATATTATCTTCCCTATCCTTTCGATTTCCAATGCAAGTCAACTAACTTGCACTTTCTGACTTTCTGCAGGGTTTAATCTATAATATATAACCTACTTAGCACTAACTCTTTTTGAGTTTAGACTATTATATGGAATAGTGTTCCGATTATTTTCACCTATACTGGAACCTTGCAGTTTATAGACAGTATTGTGTTATCTTTATGAGTCCTTAGGTAATTTGATTTATTTTTTATTTACTTTTCTCAATTTGTTTTTGTTTGAATATACCTTTACCTTTAGTGGACTCCTATTAACAGTGTATTGAGTGTTTAAATACGTTGGGGCGACCATTTAATATAGTATGGAGTTACTATGAGACTGATTTTTTCAGCTCTGGGGTTTATTTGAACTTTCTCTTTACTTATATGGTCCTCCCCATTAGTTTACCCTTTTTATACAAGTTTATCCCTTTTGTTAGGTTCAATATGTATCCAAGTATCATGTGTAGCTTTAACTCTGTTTGAGTTCAATCTGCTACATATAACAGTGATTGATACATGCTGTTTCCATTATAACCTTGTAGTCCACTGTCTTATATACGAGTCCTTAGGTTTTTTGATTTTATTCTTAATAAAATTTATTTATTTTCCTTAGACGTTGATTTGTTTTGGGTGGTTTGAAGGAGAACAGCCTGATCTGTTACGGGGCTGTTTTTTCCTTCACTTTTTTGTATATTTCGTGCTTTATGCAGGGTTATGCCCGTATTGCCACCCTTATAACCCGCTTTTCTCTGTACTCCCTATTTGGATTTTCTATCTAGGGAATACTTCTATTTATTATGTTATAAAATAATTGAAGCATTTTAAAATATATTATACATATTTCATGCATATATATGATGTCATTATAAGTGTACTTTGAGATATATACACATATTTTAAAATACACTTGTAATCATATATATATATTATATATGTATAATATACGGTATTATAAAATGCTTTAATTATTTTATAAAATAAATAAATATATACACACATATTATATACTTACAATTATTATATGTATATGTGTGTATATAAATAAAATGTTTTTTTAAATGTATATTATATATATATATATATACATTATGCGTGTGTGTGTATATATATATATATATATATATATATATAGACATATTTGTAACGAAGCTCCACGTACTCCGACCGAGTATCCTCCGTTGATGGACGCTTCCTAGCTTGCGCCGAGCACCCCACAACCACCGCAGACTCCGCAACCGCTGTAGCTTGACTGGAGTCTCGCCGTCTTCCTTCCACCCTGGATCAGCTTCTGTCCTCCAGGACTGTGTGGGAAAGACCTCTTCTTTCCACCCTGTATGAACCTCCAGCATCCAGGACTGTTTGGGGAAGACCTCTCCTCCAAGGAGAGCATGTCAGGAACAAGCTCTTAAAAGAGCTAAGTGATTCAAGCTCAGGAGAGTATGCAGAGCATAGCAATCCCTAGTGTGATTATAACAGCTCCCTCCACTGACAAGACAAGGCTACATCAAGAAGAATTATCTAAACCTTTATTTTACTTGGGACTAGCCCATATGGTCATTACATTAACAATGCTGTAGAAACTCAATAAAATTACAAACAGCCAAATCATAGCAGGCAACATACAGTGACTTATGATAACATAATGGCATATTTTTAAAGGGGTGGGGGAGACAATATTTAACAGAAAATATCTCACGTGCCTGCAGAATTAGCAATATGCAAATCTACCCGAATATGCAAATGAACCAGTCTTGCTATTCAGGTAGTGCATATTGCTGTTGCTACCAACAGAGGGCACTAGACAAGCTCCATAGCCAAATCCACCTAGTTGGTAGCAAACCTCAGCAGTACAGGAGAGCAGGCAATACATTTCACAGTACACACACACACTATAAACAATTACATTACACACACCCTGCACCTATAATAGGTACAGGGTGACTAAAACATAAGAGAAATAAAACAACCTACATAAATTGTCTGTCTGAAGGTAGAATAGGGGCTTTAAAGCCAAATACATCAAAGAGTCATAGTCACAGGGGAGGAGGCTGGCAAGCAGGCCTCTCCAGGACCAAGTGGTGAAGGGCACTTCGTCACAATATTCTACATATATGTTTAACTATTCATTTTACATAACTATTTGATTTTATAAGTTATAATCTGAGGGACCTGCCTGACAACCCAGGTAGGCAGTCCAGAGAATTTAATTGGCAAGCCCTATATTTAACCCCATAACTTTCCAAAACACTATAAAACCTATACGTGGGGATATTGCTATATTCGGGAGACTTCGCTGAACACAAATATGAGTTTTTCAAAACAGTAAAACTTATCACGACGATGATATCACCAGTAAAAGAGCAGTTTTTGTTTTATAAAAAATGCAAAAAAAAAAATAAAAATGCTAACTTTGGCCAGCGTACGTGACTACGTGGCTACTACAAAAGACTGGACATACCCAATTTTGAATACCCTGGGTTGTCTACATTTGCAAATGGTATGCCATGATGGGGTTAATTCACATTCCTGGGCTACCATATGGTCTTAAAAGGCAACACAGACCCAGCAAACCAATCTGTCAAACTGAAATGGGAAATCCCTATATTGAAATACAGTGCGGTATAAGTGACAAAGACCTACACCTATAAGTGGAGCGCTCAAACAGAGATAAAGCTTACCAAGCGTGACTTGATTCAATAGTACAATATGAAGTACATGGCATGTACTTCATATTGTACTATTGAATCAAGTCACGCTTGGTAAGCTTTATCTCTGTTTGAGCGCTCCACTTATAGGTGTAGGTCTTTGTCACTTATACCGCACTGTATTTTATATCATTGTTTAATGGAAAAGAGGATATTTCCACATAAGTGTATAGAGCTGCTTTTTAACCACTGTTATTCACGTTTAAGCACTTTTTGTTACACACATCCCTCCGTGTAAGGAGGTAACTTTTTTATAAGCCCTATATTGACCCAGTAACTTTTCAAAACACCATAAAACCTGTACATAGGTGATATTGTTATATTCGAAGACTGCCCTGAACACAAATATGAATTTTTCAAAACAGTAAAACATATCACAGAGATGATATTGTCAGTGAAAGTGAAGTGTTTTGAATTTTTCACAAACAACACTTTCCTGATATTGTTGTGATTCATTTTACTATTTTGAAACACTAATATTTGTGTTCAGAGGAGTCTCCAGAGTATAACAGTACCCCCCATGTAAAAGTTTTAAAGTGTTTTTGAAAGTTACAGTGTCAAATATAAGGCTTGATTTTCCATTTTTTTCACATTGAAATTTGCCAGATTGGTTATGTTGCCTTTGAGAGCGTATGGCAGCCCAGGAATGCAAATTACCCCCATGATGGCATACCATTTGCAAAAGAAGACAACCCTAGGTATTGAAAATTGGGCATGTTCAGTCTTTTTTAGTAGCCACTTAGTCACAAACACTGGCCAAAGTTAGCACTTTTTATGAATGCTAACTTTAGCCAGTGTTTGTGACTAAGTGGCTACTAAAAAAGACTGGACATACCCCATATTGAATACGAGGTGTGATTCTGAGATTTACAGATAACAGTGTTACAATGTCACTATTTATACATGTTAAAAATATCTATTTTGAAACAGCAATGTCCAACTTGTACTTATAGCCCGATAACTTTCCATAAAAAAACTAAGAACATGTTAACATGGGTATTTAGAAACTATTTAGCACAGGTATTTTTTGGTGGTTGTAAATGCATATCAGATTTTGGGGGTCAAAGAAGTGTGCTTAAATGTTTTCATCATATTTTATAATTTTTTTATAGTATATTATATGATATGATGAAAATAATGCTATTTTTAGAAAGACCATTTCATGGCGAGAAAAACGGTATATAATATGTGTTGGTATAGTAAATGAGTAAGAGGAAAATTACAGCTAAACACAAACACCACAGAAATATAAAAACAGCCCTGGTTCTTAACGTTAAGAAAGGAAGATTGATATATGTAATTTTCTAAAAAACAAAACAAAAAAAAAAACATATGAAAGTAATATATTACCTTTTCTGGGACAACACTTTTTCCATCCCACGCATAACCTCTTTTTGTAAAATAATTCACTGTTGCAAATTCAATCAATGCAGAAAAGACAAATGCATAACATACTGCAATGAACCAATCCATTGCTGTGGCATATGCCACTTTTGGGAGAGAATTCCTGGCACTGATGCTCAAAGTGGTCATCGTAAGTACTGTTGTTACCCCTGAAGATAAAAAAATGTAAAAATTATTACCATTAGTGTGTATTTATTCATGGATATAATCCAAACTAAATAGTATACAGCACAGCAAATGCCATCTAACATATACTAAATTAACAATAACATAATTACTAACATTTATTTCTAGAGTACAAATTTCTGTTCTGGCAATATATTGGAAATGTTATTACTTCCTTTCATATTAACACAACAACTGGAAACAAACAACTGTTGTGGTATATTATAAAGATTAGCTGGCTTATTCACTAAAGTCTGAATGGCTCCATATGAAATGGGGCAAAACAAATCGCTGCTGTACAGGGCCTTTTGGACTTAAACATCTGGACACTGTTGATGTAATTCAGACTCCAAACGGGCCTGAATTTGGTCCGAATTTAAGCTATACTGAACGCCGCTGGACGTCAGAATTCCAAATCAAATTAATCAAATACGGGTCCGGATACTTTAATTTAAGGCATGGACATCAAAAAACAAAAGCTATTTGTTGAAAACTCTTGGAAACGCAAGGGTTAGAGAGCGGTGAGACTTCTCTCTTCTTCTCTACCTGTCAGAGCACTCTTATTGGTTCAAAGTGCCCTTGGTCATATTTTAAAGCGTAGTAAATATTCTCATGCTTTGCAATAGCTGTTATGGCGTGTGAAAGGCTATAAAGGGCTTTCCACATTATCAGTGCTCATTCTGTGTTGAAGATTATTATTTTTATTGCAGTGGATTTTTTTGCAATGTGGTCATTTTTTTAAATTTGAATTAATGGTGTTGGTTATTATGGATTTGTATTTGGCTGTTTTGAGGCTGAAGAATAGAAGAATTAGAAGATGAAAGAGTTCTGATGGTAAGTATATATATATATATATATATATATATATATATTCTTGTAACGTTAGCGTATGTATTGTTTGATGTATTATATAGATAGGAACAAGTCGGTTGAAGTGTGCCGAAACCGACGTATACGGTAGCCCTGTAATAAAGAGGGCCCACACTGAATATAAAATAAAATTAAAATAAAAATGAGTTGAGGGAGTGGTGGTTGGGGCCTGCTGAACATCTGATTCCACGGTGATGCAGGTAAGGGGAAAGTGCCTTAAGTAGGATCAACAAGCCCTTTCCACAACTCCAGGCAAGCCTTTATATTTGTGTTCGTTGCTATTCTTGTAATGTTAGCGTATGTATTGTTTGATGTGTGATATAGATAGGAACAAGTCGGTTGAATTGGTAGGTCTGTAATAAAGAGGGCAAAAATTTGCAGTGTCTTGCCAAATAAATATTTATTCCATACATGAAACATAGTGCAAAGAAAATACCTTAAGATGACAGTTTTACAAAGGCAGACCTCATTTCTAACACAGGTTGAGGTATGTACAGAGCAAATGCAGATATCATTAATGCATTTAAATTACTGCCCATATGCCCGTTTCTATGGCATCTGCATTGTCTGAAATGGAAAGGTTTATACTATTTTTTACAAGGCTCACTTTCGCGTCAAAAAGCAGCCCAAAATATTGTTATTTCATTCCCTGTGGGTGCCAGTTTCTCCCAAGAAAACAGAAGGCCTGACACGTTGGAAACTTTTTGGATATCCTTCAGCCCAAAGACTTGTACTGTACATGTACTGGAATATCGTGACTAGAGGCCGTGGAGGCCCCTACCCTAAATGAATGTCCAGAAAAGTTGCTGGCGTTGAGACCTAGTCTGGTCAGTAATATGCGTACATATTGCATGAAATTAGCGGTTGTTAAGACAGCTTTGTGGAGGACTAGCAGAGGGATATCTGACTGGGGTGGTAATGTTTGGAGATATGTATCCAGCACTTATATCGGGAACCATTTGTTTAAAGTAGGATAATAAGTGTCATGCACTACTTTACCAAGCTATCTTGTTTTGGTGATGGGTAGGGATAAGACATAGTGATCGTGTCGTTTGATGAGATAGGAATGTTTAAGGCAGTCTCGTACATATTTGTTACCATGTATAGTGAATTTGCACAGTCTAAGAAAACCGTAATAAGCAAAGTAAATGGCTGTTTTGATTACCAAATTTGTTGTGTGTTCAAATGGGGCTGTATCCAATGTCCTTAAATATTTGTTTATGCATTGGTAACATTAGGAGTGGAGGGGTGGTACTGGTTTTCTGTGTGCCTTTTAGTATGTTTTTATGGGGTAAGATGATAAAAAAAACTAGGGTTATCTGGGTATAACGTATACATGTAGTGTTGGGTGCCAGTTAAATATAATTTAATGGTGTTGTGTGATAATTTGAGTTTGAGATGATAAAAGGATGCAGAAGCTACCAGAGTTGAAATAGTGAAAAACTGAACCAGGTTATGTTCTAACATAAATCTCTTATCCAGTGTGAAAGCTCTATTGTAAGACATTTTTGTGTTTTCAGAGAGGGACAAACTAGCCAAGGCGAGACTATGCCTTCATAACTCTTTTAATTCATTACAAGTTCCTGAAAACATGGTGCTGCAGTGGCTGTCGGTGAGGCCATGGTTAACGTGTCTCGAAGACCTTGAATTCAAAGCGAGACAATTTCTCAGCTGCAGTATTAAAAAGCCCTGGAACGTGACAACACACCAAAAAAAATTGATTACCGGCTGCCAACCAAGTCAATCTCATGAATCTCGTGATCGTTAGTGACGAGGAATGTCCCTTGTTTATAATGTGGTAGGTAGGTAGGTTGTCGGAGAAACAGCGTACAGAGCTACCTGCCCAAGACTGACCCCATACTACGGCCTCTGCAACAATAGGGTATACCTTGGATAAGGCTGAGGTGAGTGAGAACCCTTCAATGAGCTGAACCTCCTCTGGCCAACCATCCCAGAGCCACTCATTGCAAATATGGTGGCAAAACCTTTAGATGCTGCAGCATCCGTCCAAATGACAGGCACATGGAAAGACAATTGTGGTAAAAACATACCTCTGCCATTCCATTGCAGCAAGAATTTGCGCCACATTAATAAGTCAGCAGTAGCCTGTGAATCTAGGCAAATATGGCTAAAGTCATTCAGCAATTGTGGAAGAAGGCAAAGGAGTCTTGAAATAAAGGCTCTACCTTGAGGAATGATTCTTATTGCAAAATGTAGTGACCCCAACAGAGATTGCAATTCCTTCCGACTGCATGTCCTATTATGCAGAAAATTGTTAATGGTTTGCAGGATACTATCAATTTTGCCTAAGGGGAGACTCGCTTCCATGCTCACTGAATCAAGAAGGATACCCAAAAAATTTTCCAACGTGTCAGGCCTTCTGTTTTCTTGGGAGAAACTGGCACCCACAGGGAATGAAATAACAATATTTTGGGCTGCTTTTTGACGCGAAAGTGAGCCTTGTAAAAAATTTGTATAAACCTTTCCATTTCAGACAATGCAGATGCCATAGAAACGGGCATATGGGCAGTAATTTAAATGCATTAATGATATCTGTTTTGCTCAGCCAAGCTCCTACACCTGCTGTAATAATGGTGTGTATAGTGTTGTCTATGGTGGCGTCCTGAAGAGAAAATTCCTCAGATGGAATTAGTGAGTTAAGGCTTGGTATGGCCAAGGAGTGAGGTGCAGACAGATCTAAAATGAGAATATGCTTCCCTGAGGATTTTTCCGTGACTAATCCTATAGGGTTGGTTCTCCAATTGGAAAATAGAGGCACCTGAAAAGGAGCATCAACTGTTTCCATGTCAGAAATCGCTGATTGTAAATTGTTGCATTCGTAAATACCAGCAGGAATATGTACCAGACCTGTATGAAATCCCTCCGTAAAACCATCAATCAAAAAATCCACTAGATGTTTGGATGGATAAGAAGCTATGTTTACAGATGTCAGATACAGTTTAGCATAGCTTTTATTAGGACACATGGACTTGGCATGAGCCCTAAAACAATGTGAACACACGTGCAACAATCTGCAGGCACTTTATCCGCATGTACCTACGTTAAAATTGTTGCACACCTGCGACTTTCCAATGTAAACAATAGGACAACGAGTTTGTCCTTGCCTGATCTGTCCGTCCTTGTCTGTGTCTCCTGGAAAGTGCAAGGTGTGGACTCGGGCATGATAGGACAATAGTCCGAGGCATGTGAGGTGGATGCACAAATTGCAAAAGCCAGTGTCTTTAGACCAGCAAAGTGTCTGCAAAATAGCTCAGTACCCATGCAGCTCCAAAATTGCAGACGCACTTGACACTAAAGAACCGATGGTAACCATAAAAAAGATTAGCCACCGTATTTATTTCACAAGTTCACCAGCTTGTGCAAATAGAGGTCGAGTTCCTCTCGTCTATGTGGGTATACCAAACAAATTACATCCCAATATATTCCAAATGCAATGACAAAATCGGGTATAGACAGTTTCTTATTAAGTCTACAGAAATATCACCATAAGCATAAGTGTGGTTCTCAATAACATTGTGTGAAGCAATAAGTAGTGCAACGAGATTAACATCCTTCCCCTCCAAGATGTCTTTCTTAATGTTTGCCAGAACCATATGTACTAGATTAATAATATGGGTTTCAGAACCTGAAGGTAAGTAATTATCCATTTGTAATAGTGGAGCATCTGGGAGTACAGTAGCTGAGGGCATAGATGACATAACAGGAAGGCTCCGAGCCTCGATCCTATCAAGTCTATCATTAACCTTGCCCATAGATGCTAAGAGTGAGTCAACCATGGCATGAAGGTCTGAGTTGCCTGGACCACTTGTCCCCTCTCCCGCCCCTGAATTATCAGTGTTAGTCCGCATTAGCTTGAACAGTTCTGCTTTCATGGCAGTGGCAGGAAAAGGGATAATGCATCTACGAAGCTCTGGAGTAATACAAGGGATGGTCCATGATCATATAGAAGTTGGGCTACCAATGTCGCCTTTTCGTAAAGTACTGGGGAGAGACAAATTGTCTCTATCTTCAGGTAGCTGAGACATACTAAAAGAAAATAGTCAAAACATAATCAGCAACAAAAACGGATAATAGGACAGTTAGGTGATGCAGTTGTGCAGGCAAGCCACTATAGGTGGGAACACTCCCTGTATCCCTTTAACAGTGCACAAAAACAAAAACTGTATGATAACAATGTATTAATATAGAAAATAGGGCACCACTTATCACAATCTGGATGTTGGTATAATTACCCTCTTATTGGTTGGTATGAAAACCAATAAGAGGGTAATTATACCAACATCCAGTTTGTGATAAGTAGCACCCTCTTTCTGTATTAATACTTTGTTATTATACAGTTTTTGTTTTTGAAAACATAATCAGCAACTGCACCATATTGGTCACTGGCTGGCTAAATAGTGCCAAGTTGCAAAACCATTTCCTAAATGTGGTGACAGGTGAGGCCCTACTACATGCCAAGTGGCTTGAGAGGCTCTATCTATTGATTGGCACAAGGGAATATGCTGCCACCGAAACATTGTGGCGGGTGTTGGCCTCTCGATGACAACTAAAAGCATAAGATAGAAAGGGAGTGACAAGGGAGGTCCTCTCTATGCAACTGTGCGAGGTGGCTAACTATGATTTGGCCCGAGGAGCGAATATCCTCAAGCGTGGCGGAAAGGAGTTGGCCTCGCAGAACCACTGTGACTGAGGCGAAGAGGCCAAAAAATTTAACATTAGTGGCAGCCTAGACTTGATGAGCCAGTAACACTCAACTCATAATCTTGAGGGGGGAGGAGGGCGAGGGTTTAGGCAACATGTACCTGATACCCGCTTGCATGTTGCTTAGGTCAGAAATTGGTCACAACCCAACACAGAACCCTAGACTTCTACCACTACTGTAGTGGAAGAAAGATTTAAACCTGATGATAGCAAAAAGAGGAGTATATGTTATACAGAGTAATGAAGGACTCCCCATTAAGTGCTGAGAGTAAACCCCTTACCCTACACCTTACTCACTGGAAAGTGATATTTAGAGGTTTGATTGAGCAAAACGCAGATGATATAAGCCAACCTGAACCTGAAAAGTAAGCATACAGTAATAAGAAGGGGAATCCCGAAAATATTAGCCTTAATACAGCACTGAAGTGAGTAGTGTAGTATGATACTGACCATAATAACCATCTTAACCAAACTTTATATATTAATGATGAATATACGTGAGTATGACCACAGTTTATAACCAGCTCAAATAAGGGGAATAAAAGGCTGTAGAAGATAAGAGCTTCAATAAGTACACTCTTCCTTATAATATGGAAGCCGATCCATATATCTATATAGACAAACCATATGTACACATATACTTATGTAAAAGCATCCCCTTGCTGCCAACATGAAATATATATATATATATATATATATATATATATATATCCAACAACAATAAACAAAATATATAAATTTAAAAAAAAAACAGTCTGCCAGTATAGTGTTTGAAACTTGTATTGTCATGTTCTGCCTCCCAGTGTAAAACCTTCCATATAAGTGATTTATACTTTTACAGCTGATCCTCCCCTGTGTGAAAAATATGCAAGAGGGCAGAATGCCCAGTAAATGTATGAGTGAGGAAATATAAATAGCTTTTCCCATGCGTATGAGTGAGGAAATATAATAGTTTTTCCACCTCATACTACTGTCATGAAAAACCCAAAGGTATCACTCATGGAGTGGTTAGACCAGATCTTCAGCTTTTTGGCTGAGACTTGACAGCAAAGTGAGCTGGCATGAGGAGAAAAGATGCCGCAAACACAACGCCACTTCTGTTCACCACCGGTTATCGGATGAACACTAACATATATGATAATGCACACAGTAGGAGTTATTGCTCACCCTAGGTCTCCTCCTTAGCAGCCTAAGTTGGCCTCAGTTTGTCTGGGTTGCTTTCCTATTCCATAATTACCCTCCTTACAGGAACACCATTACAAATTTATTTTAATTTCTCTTTTGTTTATTTCCTCTTGTTCTAATGCTGAAAATGTGGGTTACAGCATATTGCAGCAGCTTGACCACTGGCAAAAAACTGGCAATTTTTTTTTACTGGTTTTGTATGAAAGGGATCTCTTGTTATACATTAACCTACACAGTGGTATATCCCAAGCAAACTCGCCAATTGTTGGCTACCTTGATGTTCCAGTTCACTTAAGCCATTGAGTACACACATGTAAACACAGTAGCCCTACCATGTTTCTACGTACTCTATGCTTCACAAGCCATGTCTCCTTTTTATGTCTGAATGCCTATACTAAACATACAGACAGGTTAGCCAAGCGTGATCTACCGTGTTTTGTTATTTACAAAAAAATGAGGCTGTCATATCTAGTAGTTTATTCTATTGTGCTCCGATTCTCTTATTTTGTAAATGTTAGATTTAACTGACCTTTGCCACTGGCTTTTGGAGGAGCCTGATAGCCAGCCTCCTGCCTTATGCCTATGGCCGATGGGGTGTATTGCCATTTAAAAAGTCTATTTGGGCTTAATTTATTTTAAAACACCTTTTCTGCCCCTTTTAGTTCCATGGGAAAATATGCCTCTTCCCCTCCCCCTTTTTCCTGTCCCATTGTTCTCCAGCAGAGCATTGTCCCAGGTACACTGCCAGACCAGTTGGAAGTGGCTGCTTTGTTCCTCCTCAATCTGTTATCAGCCCTTGCTATTGTTTAACCCCATGGCGATCCAAACGTATTCGTGGGATTTGAGCGCTTTTCGGCCATATTGAGCGCTCAGATCCTAGCTATCTGGGGATATGTTAAACATATAGGTTAAACATTGTATTATATGAGTTATGTATTTTTTTATTTTTTTTGGAGTTTTAAAAGTTTTATTGAATGATATTCAAAATTATAGCATTTGTTTTGCAGTACGGCAATAATGATTTAGCAGTTATTTGAGTACGGTACAACATTTGTTTTGTTAGTATGCAAAGAGCATTTCAACATTAATTCTCCTCTTTGTTAACAAAGAGGAGAATTAAGACTTCTTGGTAACAGTAGTGGGTACAGCCGTAGTGCAGAACATCATCAGTGTTGTGCGTTGCTACCTCATACATTTGTTTTTTGGGGTCTGTTCAGGTTATTAAGGTATGTACTTGCCCCCTAAAAAAGGGCATGAGTCAGGTCTCCTTGTTACCTCTCATGGAAATGTTGGTGCTTTGCCCTTGTGTAACTGTATATAGGTATTTGGAGCTTGGGAGATCATATTGTGAATCTGTCATCTTACCCCTTGTGGAGAGGTTATCCAAGAAGGCCTACTGAGAGGTTAGGTTTGTTGTTTCTTGTGGTTGGTCTTGACTCCTTGGGGTGGGAGCGTTACGATATAGTCTTTGTCTTATTTTTGTATGAATGTCAACCATGGTACCCATGTGGCCACATACTCATCATATTTGAGCGAGAAGGAGTACGATAGTTCGTCCATTTCTCTGACAGCGTCTACTCTGTCTATCCATGGTCTGATCGATGGGGGTGTGTTTTGTTTCCATTTTGCTGGAATGGCGGCATTCGCTACCGTTAGAAGGTGATTGGTCAATATGCCTGTGTGTTTGGGTAGGGGGTGGGGGTATAGCAGAAATAACAGGACCTTAGGGTCTTGGGGTAGTCTGTGTCCTGTGATAGTGTGTATAATATCAGTTATCTGGGTCCAATATTTACGTATTATTGGGCATAGCCACCATATGTGGCTTGCGGTTCCTTCTGCACTTTTACACCTCCAACAAGTCTTCGAAGTGTTGGGGAAGAATCTGTTCATGCGGGTTGGTGTGTAGTGCCATCTAGCTATTTGTTTGCAGTTGCTCTCATGTGTGCTGTTGCTTTTAGATGTGTGGAAGATGTTGGTAAATATTTTGTGCTACTCTTTAGCTTGGATTTGTATCTCTAGTTCTTTTTCCCAGTGGGTTGTGTAAGTTGGTAAGATTTCTTTGGTGCGTTGGCGTAATTGTTTGTAGAAGGAGGAAATGTGGCCCCTCCGGAGGGTGTGCTGTGTGCATGGGGTCTCGTAGAGAGTGTGAAGTCCTTGTAAGAGTGGCGGGTGTGAGCTTATAAAGTGTCTTAGCTGTGAATGTCTGAGTCGTGTTAGTCCCGCTTGTGACTCTGTGGGTAGCAGCTGTTTGAAAGGGATGACCCCTTGGTCGTTTAGGACATCTCTCAGAGTCAGTATATGTGCCTGTTTGGGGAAATTTTGAAAAGCTCTGAGGTCAGTGCCTGGGGGGAAGGAGGGGTTTTCTGTTAGTGGGTAGGGTGGTGAGGGGTGTGGTGCGATATATTTGTCTTTCCTGGTGGTTGACCATAATTTCAGTGTGTGGGTTATTGTGGGGTGTGGTGCTACCTGATGTGTCTTTAGGTCTGTCCCTCTATCTAGCCAGGGTATGGTGTATATTGGCAGTGTGAAGAAGCTTGCCTCAATCCATACCCATTGGGCTGTATTTTGTGGGTACGACCATTCATAAATCCTTGTGAGGATGATGGCCTTGTGGTATGTTTCTAAATCGGGTAGGCCAAGGCCTCCCCGCTGTTTGCTTTTTATTAGGCACTCATATTGTAGTCTCAGGGGTATTCCTGTCCATATAAAATTAGTGAACAGTCGTCTAGAGAGGGAGAAGAAGGGCTTTGGGATTTTGATAGGTAAGGTTTGCATTATGTACAGAAACTTAGGGAGAATCATCATCTTTAAGATTTGGATTCTGCATAGCCAGCCGGATTGTGGTTTGTTCCATGATTTCAGTTCCATATGTACTTTACCTAGAAGGGTCTTGTAGTTGAGGACATACAGGTGTGACAATGTGGTTGTGAGTTGGATCCCCAGATATTTGATTGACCATGTGGGCCAATGGAATGGGTAAGTTGTGCTTAGCGCCGTTTGTGTGTCGTTGGACACATTCAGTGGCAGTATTTCGCTCTTACTCCTGTTTACCTTGTAGTTGGAGACTAGATTATATGCATCTATTTCTTGAACTAGGTATTGTAGTGAAGACTCTGGGTTGGATATTGTGAACAGTAGGTCGAGTAGAGACCTTGTATTCCTGCTCCGCTACTTTAAGGCCAGATATGTTAGAGTTATCTCTTATCCCTTGTAGGAATGGTTCCATGGTGAGGATAAATAGGAGCAGGGAAAGGGGACAGCCTTGTCTTGTACCATTGGTTATTCGTATAGTGTCTGATAACTGGCCGTTCACCCATATTCTCGCCCCCGGGTTTGAATATATGGCCGCGAGCCATTCCATCCAATTCGGACCAAAGCCCAGAGTTCTTATTATGGCCTTGAGGATGGCCATACTCTATCAAAAGCCTTCTCGGCATCTATGGTTAAAATGAGGCTCTGGGGTCTCCCTTAGTTATGTATATTAGACTTAGGAGTTTCGTTGTGTTATTCTTGGCCTCCCTACCCGGCACAAACCCCGACTGATCCGGGTGTATCAGTCCTCTTAGTAGTGGTTTGAGGCGGTTAGCCAGAATCTTGGTGAAGATTTTTAGATCGCAATTTATTAGGGAAATTGGGCGATAACTCCCACATTCCTCAGGGTCCTTTCCGGGTTTGTGAATTAGCGTGTTGTGAGCTTATAGGGATTCAACTGGGAGTTTATGTCCTGAGATGAGTGAGTTAAAAGCAGTGACAAAGGGTTTGCGCAGCAAGTCTGTAAAGGTTTTATAATATTTAGTAGTGAAGCCGTCAGGTCCCGGGCTCTTGCCTAGTGGGAGGTTTTTAACCACCTCTCCAAATTCTTCGTTTGTCAGGGGTCCTTCTATTGATTGTCTTACGTTTGTGGGGATTGTTTGTGTGACCCGGTTAAAGAGGAAAAGGGCTACGTCTTCTGGCTGTGGTGGCTCCTGTCTAAGGTTATACAGGTTTGTGTAAGAGGCGTGGAATTCTTTAAGTATGGTTTGGAGCAGATGGGTGCATGTCCCGTCTCGTTGCTTGATTGTAGTGATGTATGTGTATGTGTTTGCTCTGTTGAAGGGCTTTAGCTAGCATCCGCCCACATTTTCCTCCCTGAGTGTAGTAGGAGTGTTTGGTGTGTGTGAGTATTCTTTTGATTTTGGAGTTTAATAGGGTCTGAAGAGTCGTGCGTTTGTCAACTAACTGTTTGTAGAGGTCTAGAGAGAGATTATTTTTATGTGTCTGTTTAATTTGTCATGCAAGAAGTCTGAGATTTGAGCTTCTTTCTTTTTCTTAATTTTAGAGGCTATGGCTATGATATGCCCTCTCACTACTGATTTGTGGGCTTCCCAGGTTATTGTCGGGAATATGGACGGTGATATGTTGTCCTCAAAGTAGTGTTTCAATGCGGTTGCAAGTGTTTTGACCGTGATTGGGTCGTTCAACAGGGTGTCATTAAGTTCCCATTGAAAACTGTTGGGTGTCAGGGTTGGGATTTGAATAACTAGAGACAAGGGGGCATGATCTGACCAGGTGATTGGGCCATATTCACATGATTGAATCAGATGTAGATGTCTGTGTGGGATGAATAGCATGTCCAGTCGAGAGTATGTGTGTTTGACTGCTGAGTAAAAAGAGTAATCTCGTCTTTGTGGGTGTACAGTTTTCCAGCAGTTGAACAGATAGTTTTTGTCCAGCAGTTTGGACATCTTATTTCAGGTGTTGGAAATGTAAGTCGTTGAACTGGATGTGGTATCTAATTCCGAGTCAAGGGACATGTTTAGATCACCTCCCAGTATTAAAATGCCTTCTACGTGCTTTTCAATTATGTTGAGGTATTTGCGTAGGTGTGTGCTTTGTTTGGTGTTTGGTAGGTAAACATTTGCAATTGTCACTGTTGTGTTGCCAATTTTGCCTTTGATTATGAGTAGCCTGCCGCTTGGGTCTGTGTATTGGTTCGTGTGAGTGTATAGGGTGTGTGCCCTATAAGGATGGCCACTCCTCTGGTTTTGGCATCTGTAGGAGCTGAAATATCCTGTGGGGTAGTGTCTGTTGCGGAAAGTGATAGTGGAGTCAGCTTTCAAGTGGGTCTCCTGAATAAACGCCACATCTGCTTTCAGTTTGTGGAGTTCGTGGAGTATTAGTGATCCTTTTGTTGGGGAGTTGAGTCCCCTGACATTGAGGGTGACTATAGTGAGGTTTGCCATTGTGGGTGTCAGAGAGTGTATGAACTGCGTGTTCTGTCACTTTAGCACAGTGTACCAGAGAATAATAACCAATAAGAATAAAATATATACAATATTGTATTTTTGCAGGTGGAGCAAGGAACTGAGATATTTGGTATTGAAGGAAAGACGGTTTTGTTAGTCGGTGGCTTTTCCCTAGATGGCTCTAGGGCCTCTGGGGAGTTGTATAGGCACCGCTTATGCCGTGTACGTCCGTCCACCTGCTACTGAATCTTCACTTTTGTGAAGTGGGAATAAGTGGAGTGTTTCTACAGTGTGTCTCTCGGGAGACGGGCAATCCTGCGAATGATTACCAAAAGTAAATGGTGGATCAGACTTGGTGATCATGTTTGTGGGACTAATATAATTGTGTGCTTGTGGTGTGAACCAGCACTCTGTGTTAAATTTTGGGAGAGAGCGGAGGACGCCAGCCTCTACGTGATTGTTAGGATTTTAGGACCAGGTCCTGATTGTCCTCCTGTGTGGAGGCAATGCATCATGGGGGAGTTTGCTCGGTTTTACAAAATGATTGTTGTAGTAGACATCCCTCCCCTCTCATATACAATTTCCCATATAACCAGTGTAAATTACATAATATACATTGTGTTCCCCTTTAATATATTTTGAGTCTCCTGAGTTTGTTGCAAGGGTGTAGAAGGACTATTGATGGGGGAGGGGGGGAAGGAATTGGGAGTGGTGGTATATTGGAAGAGATATACATAACAACCATAGCGAAGTTATGAGAATAGATGGGGGTTAGGTTATTGGGCGGGGGAGAGGATAGGAGGGGGGTTGGTGAGGGGAGCCGTATGACTGTCAACATTGTCCTTTTGTACACGTGTCTATAATATAACATACATATTGCATACCCCTCCGAAGTATCGTTGCCCCGTGCCTCTGTGTTACATCTTCTCTGAGGGTGAGATCAAGTCTTTAGGATTGGAGCAGGTATCATCGAGGAAGTTTGTTAGTGTAGTGGATCACTACTCCAGAGAGTCAATGGTCTAGGGCATAATCAGATTATCATGGAGAAAATATAGTTGTAGTTTTCCAAGTGAGGTTTCGGCTTCATGTTTCTAGGGTCAAATCTCTTGGTTCAGTCTCTATGGTCTAACCTCTGGATCTTTCGTCGGTGTGACAGTGCCATAAAACCTGGCTTTGTGGTTATCATTTGGGATAGTGTGTTCTTGGCTGGCGGTCAGTGTTTTATTATTTGAGTCTCATAATTGGGAAAAGGGATCCGCCCTAGGTCTTGATCCTCCTTGGTGAGTTATTTGGTAGTTTCTTCTACGTTTAGATGGGGTCTGTCCTCTTTGCCTGTGTGTTGTTTGTACGCGTTGTGAGGATTGTAGCGGCCCATACCAATCCGGAAGGTATATGTCTGGTAAGTTTAAAGCCAAGGTGAATACTCATACATCCTCTGCAGAGGATAGAGTCGCCGTGGTTACATTATGTGCAGCTGTGAGGGCCAGGGGGAACCCCCATCGGTATCATATGTTTCTGGATCGTAATAAGTCCGTGAGGCGTTTCATTGTTCGCCTTGCTTGTAATGTCATCCAAGATAGATCTGGAAAGATTTGCACTGGCGCCCCGTGAAATAGAAGGTGTTGCGTGGTTTGGCGGAGTGTTCTGAGTATATCCTCTTTAAGAGAGTAGTAGTGTAGCCTGCACACTACGTCTCTGGGTATGTCTGCTGTGGGGTTTCTGGGCCTTAGCGCCCTGTGGGCCCTATCCAATATGATTGGCATCGTTACCTCCCTTTGAAGTATAGGATTAAAAAATTCTTGGATGGTTGCTGTTAGCTCCTCCCCCTCCTTTTCTGGGAGGCCTTTAATTCTTAAATTATTCCTGCGCCCCCTTTTATCTAAATCATCTAGCGTTCTGTACATTGCCGCAATCTGGGCATTATGTGCTGACACTGTGCTTTGTAGAGTTTGCATTTGTGTGGCTAAATAGTCCTGGTCGTTTTCTAGTGAGTTAACCCGTTCACTGACCTGTGTTACTTCTGAGGATATGTCGTCCATCTTTTTTTGAAACGTCACCTCCAGTTTTTGAAGCATGGTCGCCAGGTCCTTGTCTTTGTCCCTGTCCTGGTCCTGTGACAGGTTCTCAGATGCTGCTGGGCTGGCGGGAGGCGATTGGGAGAGTTCCGCCTGTTCGTCCGGCGCCATATTGGGGCCTGCGGCTTCTGTTTGTTAATCGGCGGGATCTTTAAAATACTTGGTTAGCGCTCCCGTTTTCGATCCATATTGTTTGCCTGTTTGTTGGGAGGCATTGGACATTCTCTTGGGGTTTCCCATGTTGCTTTGTATGTCTGATGATTATGGATTGCCCGTCTTCGTGATCAGAGTTCCGCTAGCAAGCAGCCATTCGCGATCGTGGCTAGCTCTGCCCGTAAAAGTGCTCTCTTCACACAACCTCCAAAGTGATTCGAGTGATGTATTTTTATGTAGTTTTTTCAACAGTTTTTGGACTTAGAGATATTTCCTGCACCTGGAGATGATTGGCTTACCACACCCACCTAAGTCAATTATCTCCAGGATAGAGGAGAAGATAGACTTGCTGCACAGCCTGAATCTATGGATCTGTTTTGGGCATGAAAGCCATGCCTGCAGTCGCTCAAATGGGACTTCCATAAAACTTTTGTACCCCTGCTCTGATCTGGGTGATTTTTGGATATCATTTAGTTGCTCCAATGGCCATAGGAGGGAATTCCCGCCTGCCAATGTGAAGGCAGACCTCCCCTAAAGCGGGTCCTACACTGACCCTTCAGCCTACTTCCTTGAGTTTCTGGCAAAGATATCTCTAATGAGACAGAGAGGGGTAATTTTTATATACACCCCTATATATTTATTAACCCTTAATAGGGAACACATGGGATGGGCGGCAGCATTGTAACAAGGCTGTGTGATACAAAGTAAATAAAAAAAAAAAAAATATGAGTCCTTTGCTCACTCCCATCACTACTTGGCCGGCAGCAATGAATACAGTACACATCAGCCCCAATATATAGTAAAAACCAAAGAAAAGAAAAAGTTACCTGCGCTCTCTCCTTAATCCCTATGTATATTTAGACAAATGGAGGTCATTTAGTTTCTCCAATGGCCATTGGAATGGAATGCCCGCCTGCCAACATCAAGGCAAACCCCCCTAAGGCGGGTCCTACACTGACCCTTCAGCCTGCTTCCTTGAGCTTCTGGCAAAGATATCTCTAATGAGACAGAGATGGGTATATTTTATATACACCCCTATATACTTATTAACCCTTAATAGGGAACACATGGGATGGGTGGCAGCATTGTAACAAAGCTGTGTTATACAAAGTAAATATAAATACAAAAAGATAAGTCCTGCGCTCACTCCCATCATTACTGGGCCGGCAGCAATGACTACAGTACACATGCCAGAAGCTCAAGGAAGCCAGTGCATTATCCTGCTGAAAGAGGCCATTGACATCAGGAAACACTATTGACATTGTAGTGGAGAGGTAGTATAATCCACAGTGTCTCTGCTGGGTTACAGGAACAGCATAAAATCCTTCAAGCAAAATAAGTACAGCATGCAATAATCCCGGTAGCGTTGGATAAATCCTTCCTTCCCAAGAACTAGACGACACATAGGCTGGGAGTCAACTGAGCTTTTAATCACAGGTCACAGTATTTATGGGATTCCCCATGCAAGGGGATTCCCTACTGACATTACAGGGGTTGTACAGTAGGGGACTACATGGGGAACTTAACAACCCGGACATTTCTCCCATTGTGCACTGCTGCACGAGACGGATACTCCCACTGGAATATCCAGTTAAGTGGCTTATCCCTCCGTGCAGCAGAACTGACATTTCACTCAAAAATGCATAACTTTCACATTATTCAGGTTATTTTACCGGATGACCGTTCGGTAGATAGCTGGGGTCTGAGCACACCTTTCTTGAAAGTACCGCTCAGATCCCAGCATAAATAAACGAACGCCGCACAAAAACACATATTATTTTACATTCACCTTAAAGTACCGAATGCATATAGGGGAACAACTACCGAATGACCGGTACTCCCGAATGGCCTGGAAGTCCAGCAGTATTCGTGTCGTCAACTAGCTGATTTTAGTTCCAGGAGCTCGACGACCAAATACCGCTGGGCTAACAAAGAATCCAAGATGGCCGACCGCCGCATGGTCGGTAGCCAAACGGCGGCCACCCTGAATCTCAATAATCACCAAAGGATACATTGTTGCAATACTTAATGGGAGCCACACAACCTCCTCTGTGCGGTCTCCCATTCGGCAGTTTGTTTGTTTCACGAACAGTGTTGAAATTCACTGTTCGTGAAACTACTGTATGAATGCTGGTGACTTTCCTGCCACCAGCATACGAATGCTCTCGTTCACATAAAATGAAGAAATAGGTACACGCTTGGTTCTAACATTCTTAAAGTCACAGCAACACATTAATACACATACAGTCTTAAGTGGCTAGTTCTGCCACAGCCATGATGGGAATTATGTATTCTACATGGAACATCTCAAGGTAACATCTACATGAATGCCAGGACCAAAGGTTTACTACATAACATTACCTCTACCAGCCTGCCTTCTTCCTGTTGTGCATGGTGCTGCCATTTAATCACCAGGTAAACAATGCACACGCACCTGCCCATCCACTGGATCCAAAAATAAATACGATTCACAAGATGAGGCAACCCTCTTTCATTGCTTCATGGTCTAGTTATGTCAAACACATCCCCATTGAATGTGATTTCATAGTGGACAGGGGTCATCATGGGCTCTCTGACGGGTATGCAACTTCACAGCCCTAAATGCAGCACATAGGGATGGACATATTTTCTGACCTTGCCTATTTTTCCTGCTTCCAACACCTGGAATGCTTTCTTCCAGTATCAATACGTGACTTCTAGTCTGTTGTAACAGTTTGCAACAGGACCTGCATACTGATGGGGTCCATCGGGTGGCCCATACTCTTAGGGCAACATGATAGGCATTTGTCCTTAGAGGGCCGGTAAGGCAGAACTCCCAACAGAAGCAGCCATTAGAAGTCCTCCTACTGAACCCAAAAGATAGGAAACAGGAGGATTGTTAGAAGATGACCAGCATGTGTGTCTGTATGTTTCCATTGTGTGTCAGTATGTTTGTCAGTGTGTGTATCTGTATGTCTGTGTATCTACATGTGTGTCAGTGTGTGTTTCTGTGTGTCTATGTATCTGCATGTGTCAGTGTTTGTATAAATGTGTCTGTGTATCTGCATGTGTGTCATTTTATGTATTTGTGTGTCTGCATATCTATATGTATGTCAATGTTTACATTTGCATGTTTTTGTGTGTGTATCTGTGTGTATGTGTCATTGTGTATATATGTGTATCAGTGTGTGTGGCAGTGTATGTGTATATGTTTATACATCTCAGCCTTCAAATGCAAACACTAGACACAAATGCACCTCTGCATTTAAATGTCAAAACTACATACAAAAACATCTCTCTATTAAACCACCAACCATAGGCGTGCGCAGCCTATTGCATTAGGGTGTGCACCCTAAAGCACAAACACACGCCGCGTGTATATGTGTGTGTGTGTATATATATATATATATATATATATATATATACATACATACAAATACACTCTTGCATACTTACATACACAGACCCGCACACATATAAATATCAATATAAACAAACATTTAGCTACACAGGCAAAGCAGCATCCCTCCCCCCAAAAAAACCAAAAACAAAACAAAAAACACCACATGGGGTTGAGACCAAACCAGTTTATTCCTGGTGGAAAAGGGGCACATCTAGAAGGCGAAGCTGTTGGGACACATACACACAGGGGCTGTAGAGGAGGACACACACAGGGGCTGTGGAGAGGGGACACAGAGGCTGTAGGGGGAACGACACATGGGCTGTAGAGGGGGGGCACAGGGGCTGTAGAGAGTGGACACACAGGGGCTGTAGAGGGGGAGACACAAGGGATGTAGAAGTGGTACACAAGTGTTGTAGGGGGCCTGAGTGGGGGCACAAGGGCTGTAAAGAGGGGAACAGGTGCTACAGCTTGGTTGCTTCATCTAAGTGCTGCTTCTACGTGTGAGGTTGGAGATATTCTGGAGAGTTTTACAGAGGCTTCAACTATCTAAGAGTTTGCTAAGAGTTTTCTTTGTTTCGGTTACAGGTAAGATTCATCTGTAGGAAAAGGTTACTGATTGTACAAGGCTTGATTCCCTGTTGGTAATTTGGTAAGGCATTTGATTTGATTAGCTAAATACTTACTATTGATTGCTAGTTAATTAGCTATTGTTTACAAATAAGCATAGGCCTACGCAGCCGTTAAACATTCCTAGTGGGTGGTGATTTTAGGAATTATATAAGGGTTGTTGTCATTAGCTTGGCTAATTTAGCTTGGTTGCTTCTTCTAAGTGTGAGGTTGGAGATATTCTGGAGAGTTTTACAGAAGCTTCAACTGTCTAAGAGTTTGCTAAGAGTTTTCTTTGTTTCGGTTACAGGTAAGATTCATCTGTAGGAAAAGGTTACTGATTGTACAAGGTTTGATTCCCTGTTGGTAATTTGGTAAGGCATTTGATTTGATTAGCTAAATACTTACTATTGATTGCTAGTTAATTAGCTATTGTTTGCAAATAAGCATAGGCCTACGCAGCCGTTAAACATTCCTAGTGGGTGGTGATTTTAGGAGTTATATAAGGGTTGTTGTCATTAGCTTGGCTAATATAGCTTGGTTGCTTCATCTAATTGCTTCTTCTAAGTGTGAGGTTGGAGATATTCTGGAGATAAACTGGAGGTAATCTGTGGTATTCATGAGGCCAATTTGTTTGATTTAAATTATTCACCTCATTGAAATGGCAGATTTAGTTCAGTGTAATAGTTGTTATGCATTTGTTTCACGTTCCACTTTTTGGAGATTTGGATGCTGTCTAATCTGTAGACAGTTCTCTATATTGGGGCAGGAAATTGTATTTTGAAGTCTGAGATTTGTAAATTATCTGGTAAACAAACTCAGGAGAATCTGCTGCAAAGCCACTGCCGCAGAGAAGTCCTAGGAATGGCAGATGGATTACTGTAGGATCTGGTAGACTTAGAGTTGTGGCTAGAAGGCATATTGCACAGTCTGTTACTCTACATAATTAATTTTCTGCACTTTCAGAGTGTAATGGTGTTGTGGAGACCGGCTCAGGCACTGAGGGTAGTGGTGTTGTGGAGACACGCTCAGGCACTGAGGGTAGTGGTGTTGTGGAGACAGGCTTGGAGACTGTGGTGAGGCCTAATAGAAAGCAGTTGTTGTTAGGGGATTCCATCATAAGAGGTGTGGAGATGGACAATGGTGGTCTTGTGAGATGTCTTCCCGGAGCTACTGCTCACAGAGACAGGAGACATATTTGTAATATTGTTAAGCGAGCAAAGCAGGAAGGGGAATTGGACGTACTTGTCCATCTAGGGTCAAATGACTTGGCTTGCAATGAGGTTTCAAAGGTTAAGGAAGTTTTTAGTGTTTTTGCCAATGATATACAGCAGGTTGCTTCCACACCGTCAGTCTCTGAAGTTCTACCTGTGCATAACACTCAGAACGACAGGCGGATGCATATTAGGGACTTTAACTCGTGGCTTGGTGAATGGTGTCGGGAGCAAGGATTTGGCTTTATTTCTCATGGTAGCTCTGTTTGGAATGGAAATAACCTGTACAAAAAAGATGGTTTGCTTCTTTCTCAAAAGGGAACAAATGTCCTCAGTGAGCAGTTCAGAGATTTTGCTAGGATGTATTTTAACTGGGGGGGGGGAGCAAAAGGGTGATAAAACATCAATCCAACTGCCCCCCAAAACAAGGACAGAAGGTGCCTTTAGCAAGTGTGTTAAAAAGGATAAGCTTAGAGTCATGTCTACAAATGCTCGCAGTTTAGGGAATAAGATCTATGAACTTGTGGCAATAATGGCAACTG
Source organism: Pelobates cultripes (assembly GCA_933207985.1). Classification (NCBI taxonomy): domain Eukaryota; kingdom Metazoa; phylum Chordata; class Amphibia; order Anura; family Pelobatidae; genus Pelobates; species Pelobates cultripes. The sequence continues at coordinate 243,071,442 of OW240914.1, forward strand.
ATAATGTAGATTTAGTAGCTGTTACTGAGACATGGTATAATGAGAAAAATGACTGGGACATAACAATACCAGGGTACTCTTTATATAGAAAAGACAGGGAAGGCAAGAAAGGGGGAGGGGTGGCCCTGTATGTGAAGGATAGCATAAAATCTAGCCTAATAAAAGTTAGGCAGGCGAAGTTAGAGTCCGTTTGGGTTACGTTAGAATTTGGTAATCACACAGTAACTCGTGTAGATGTGATTTATAGGCCCCCAGGACAAATAGAAGAGCTAGATAATCTACTAGTTGGGGAAATAGCTAAAATGACAATGAAGGGGGAAGTTATCATCATTGTTGACTTTAATCTTCCGATGTGAATTGGAAAACAAAATTAGCTACTTGTGCCAGGAGCACACATATTCTAAACTCCCTACTGGGATTGTCTCTAAAACAAGTTGTTGAGGAGCCAACTCGTAAAGAGGCCATACTAGATTTAGTGTTAACAAATGGAGATTTGGTATCAGATATTACTGTAGGTGAAAGTTTAGGATCCAGTGATCATCAGTCAGTGTGGTTTAATATAAGAACAGTGACTGAGTCACACCACACAAAAACAAAAGTTTTAGACTTTAAAAAAACAGACTTTTCTTAAATTAGAATATGTGTAAAGGGGTCATTATCAAATTGGAGCAATCTAAATGGAGTCCAAGAGAAATGGGATTATTTAAAAGTTGCACTGCTGAAGGCAACAGAAAATTGCATTAGGCTTGTCAGTAAAAGCAAAAAATTCAATAAACCACTATGGTACTCCGCAGATGTGGCCAAAATAGTAAAAAATAAAAAGTTAGCATTTAGTAATTATAAAAAAAACCAGAGTGAGGAATACAGAATGATCTATAAGATTAGACAGAAAGAGGCTAAGCAAGTTATAAGAGCTTCCAAATCACACACAGAAGAGAAAATAGCACAGTCAGTAAAAAAAAGGGGACAAAATATTTTTAGATACATTTAATATTTTTATTAGCAATATTGCAGAAGGACTTGATGGTAAGGTATGTCTTTTTGCTGGTGATACTAAGATATGTAACAGGGTTGATGTTCCAGGAGGGATAAGCCAAATGGCAAATTATTTAGGTAAACTAGAAAAATGGTCAGAGTTGTGGCAACTGACATTAAATGTGGATAAGTGCAAGATAATGCATCTTGTACGTAAAAACCCAAGGGCAGAGTACAGGATATTTGATAGAGTCCTAACCTCAACAACTGAGGAAAGGGATTTAGGGGTGATTACTTCTGATGACTTAAAGGTAGGCCGACAATGTAATAGAGCAGCAGGGAATGCTAGCAGAATGCTTGGTTGTATAGGGAGAGGTATTAGCAGTAGAAAGAGGGAAGTTCTCATGCCATTGTACAGAACACTGGTGAGACCTCACTTGGAGTATTGTACGCAGTACTGGAGACCATATCTTCAGAAGGATATTGATACTTTAGAGAGAGTTCAGAGAAGGGCTACTAAACTGGCTCATGGATTGCAGGATAAAACTTACCAGGAAAGGTTAAAGGATCTTAACATGTATAGCTTGGAGGAAAGACGAGACAGGAGGTATGATAGAAACATTTAAATACATAAAGGGAATCAACACAATAATGGAGGAGACCATATTTAAAAGAAGAAAAGCTACCACAACAAGAGGACATAGTCTTAAATTAGAGGGGCAAAGGTTTAAAAATAATATCAGGAAGTATTACTTTACTGAGAGGGTAGTGGGTGCATGGAGTAGCCTTCCAGCTGAAGTGGTACAGGTTAACACAGTAAAGGAGTTTAAGCATGCGTGGGATAGGCATAAGGCTATCCTAACTATAAGATAAGGCCAAGGACTAATGAAAGTATTTAGAAAATTGGGCAGACTAGATGGGCCGAATGGTTCTTATCTGTCGTCACATTCTATAGACGGAGGGTAGGTGCATAAGAAGGGGGACATTGGCTGTAGAGTCGGAGCATGGGCTGTAGAATAGGGGGTATGAGCTGTAGAGAGGGGGATATGGGCTGTGGTGGGGGGCCAAGGGCTGTGGTGAGAGGCACATGTGCTGTAAATGGGGGCACAGTGGGTGGGCATGGGAAATGGGAGGGACAGGCAGGGGCTGTAAAAGGGAGGGCACAGAAGATATAGAAAGGGTAGGCAGGGTCTGTAAAAGGGGCACAGGGTCTGCAGAAGGGGTTGGTAGGGGAAGTAAAAGGGACTATAGAAATGGGAAGGGGGCAGGAGCTATAGAAGTGGTGGGCAGGGGCTGTAGAGGGGGGCATGGGCTGACAAAAAATAAAATCCCCCCACCTCTGAGCCAGGGAGGAGTGGACAGGAGCCTGGAGCAGAAGCCTGCAGCCAGCACAGAGCAGCCAGGGAAGTCAGCCTCTCTGTCTGGGGCGGATTTCTGGGGAGTCTGGGAGAAGAGCAGTGAAAGTTATGCCCCTTTCTCTTGACATCATCAGGAGGGGCCGGCTGACTTCCCTGGCTGCTTTGTTCTGAGTGATTGCAGGGACACAGCAGGCAATGTGAAAAATCCGAGTCCCCAGCCACAGGCAGGGTATTCAGATTTTTGCACCGGCATTGCAGTGCAGCACCGAGTCTTAATTTTGAGGCTTGATTAGGGTGTGCCCAGGCACAACCCGTGCGCACGCCTATGCCACCAACATTATACATAAACACACCGATGCATTCAAAATCCAATTCATGTCTGCAATCAAAAGCAAACGCTGCAAGGGAACTACTGCATTCAACTGCCAACAGAACACACAAATACACTCCTACATTCACACTCGATACGAAAAAAAAAAAAATTATATTCAAACACACAAACACTGCTTAATGCTAAATACAACTCTGCAAGGATAGGCAAATGGAAGATTCCAAGCTGGCAAAGCTTTCTCGAACTTGTACGATGACGGGGATCTACCTTTTGGTCACCGTTGCTATAGGGGGGTCAACAAAAAATCTTGCACCGGGGAACTCTCTATGTTATTTCCGCCTCTGACTAAACCTGTATATATTTGTGTAGTGCTATCATATCTGCTCTGAGGCACCTTTTTTCTAAAGACAATAAATGCAGTTTTTGTAGAGTTTTTGATCCTTATGCTAATTTTGTAACTTGTATATGGACATTTTCTAGTTCTGCAGCAACCTCCTTTAAAACTGGTGACCAAAATTGCACCTCATATTCAAGTTTGGGTCTTAGCATTGATTTATTAAGAGGCAAAATTATATTTTGATCACATGAATCAATACCCCTTTTTATGCACAAAAGCACCTTACTAACTTTTGCAATGGCAGACAGACATCTATTGTTTGTTATCTATAATTGTTCTTAAGTCCTTTTCATTTCAAGGAATCCCTAACTCACCCCATTAATTGCATAATTGTCTTATAGTTTCCAAAATGCATGACTTTTTTCGTATTTGTCACTTGCTTGTGAAGTCCTATGATTTATCCAAATCCCTCTGTAGAGAAGTTCTATGACTGTATTATCTTTACATCTACCTCCTACCCCACATGTCTCCGCCCCCCCCCCCACACACATGCAGACAAACAGATACACATGCAGACGCATACATACAGACACACACACACACATACACATGAGACCCATACATACAGACATACATACACATGTGAAAAAATAAAACAAAAAGCTGTGTATAGGTGCCTCCCACTATTAAGTGAGAGGAATCACTACACAGCGGTCAGAAGTAGTGGTACCAGCTCCACTCCAGGGCTTCAACCCAATATATAACCAAATATAAATAATTCCTAAGAGTCTCTAAATTAAAGTGACTCTAAACCTGGTTTGATACAAAGTCCATAGTAAGCAAACTAACAAGTAATACTAGTAAATCTGAAAGCTATGCTTGGAATGTACACAAATAGAGGATAGTAATTAACCCAACCATTATATATTTCCTCAAAGAGCCTTATAAAGTAAGAAGGAAAGAGTAATGAATTTATTAAACAATTAAAGGTGCTATATAACTGAAATAATGGTTGGATAACAAAGGGTATACTGATCTGGCAGTGTAGCCACATATATAGATATATATGTGGCTACACTGCCAGATCAGTTTTGACAATGGCTGGTCTGTATCTAGCAAGGAGAGTCTGATCCCTATTAGAGGATAAATGGCTCAACACTTCAATCAACAGATCCAAATACTTGAAAGGCAATACATTTGGGCAGTGAATTGGAACATATATATGTATGAAGGACAGGATAGAAAAGTGTGGTCTGTTATTCACCTAATCATATATTAATTCCCATTTTGAAATGCAGGTTTACCTTAGATACCAGCTTTAAATTAGGGAATAAAGAGAAAAAAAGCCACTAAGCTAGTTAGCCCCAGGTAATTTAAAAAATAACACCTTGGTAGGTATTGTAAACTGTCCCTAGAGGCTAAAAAATAATAATAGTAAAGCCTCCTTGAACAGAGAGGTTCTACTCAAATGCCTGGCTTTAGCTTAGGGAATAAAGGAAAAAAGCCACTGAGCTATTATACCCTAGATAGCTTAAACCAACACCTTCATGGGTGTTCTAAACTGTCCCTCAAGGCTAAAGATAAAGCCTATCAGTATATCACTGGTTGAAAAATAAAAATAGAACACTCCAAGCAAAAGTAAATGAAAAAGTAGTGAAAAGGTGCTAAACACCTAGTGCTCCCATCTTAAATAAAGTGACCTAATAGAAAACCCGACGCGAGTTTCAGTGCATATAGTTGCACCTTCGTCAGGGGTAAAAAGTGACTGTATGGCTACTCCCCACTTTTAAAAGCCCCACCGACCAACCGGCGCTTGTTTTCAATTACCTTCATAATCACTCGCCGGTGTGCCGGGGAGGACGGTGAAGGCATGAGTCTGAATCATCAGTTTATCCCCTCCCCTTTTGGGCGTCCCATACAACCCCTCAGCCAATCAAAACCCGCCGGAGTTAACAAAATGTGCCGTCACCTCCACAGAGCCGATTATACTGCCCTATCTAAATTCATAAAGGAAAAAAAGGGAGGGGAAAGGGCGGTACTGAGGCGGAGAAAGCTGTCTAAAGACCTTCCTAACTACCCCTCCCATCTCCACAAAAGCCGAAATCGGCCAGACCAGATAAAATACAATATAACTAATGTCCATCATTTTACCCCTCTACTGTTTCGTCCCTCCATCCCTTTTCTACATACAAATACCCAGCTAACATTATAACGATATAGCAATACACATGTAGAAACACACACACACACACTCATATACACACACTCAAACATATACACATGTACAGTCAGAGACACACATACACTTACAGACACACACATATACACTCAGACAAACACAGACACACACACACACACACACACATACTTACAGACACAAACATTCAGACACACACACATTCAGACACACACATACACACATACACTTACAGACACACACATACACATTCAGACACACACATACACTTACAGACATACACATTGAGACACACACATAAACTTACAGACACATATACATTCAGACACACACGTACACTTACAGACACACACATTCAGACACATAAATACACTTACAGACACACACAAATTATTAATATTAAATGTCCACCCAACCTCCCTACCAGGAGAGCTGGCGCGGATCTGTCCCTGAGGTCCAGTGGGGCTTCAGGGCAGCGGGGGCGGCAGAGCTCCTGTCAGACTTGGAGAGGGAGCTGCAATGTCACATTCTGGCTCCTGGCATCAGAAAACAGCACACGGGGTTGCAGATCAGAGAGAAAACAGCTCCCTTGTCATGTCTGAATGGAACTCTGCTGCCCGCCGCACTGAAGCCCCACTGGACCTCAGGGCCAAATCAGCGGCATCTAGGCAGCCCACGGTCGAAGGGGTCGTGGTTGCAGCTGGGCCCCCTGCAGTGAGGGGCCCAGTCACAGCTGAGACCCCTGCGACTGTGGTAGGTACACCATGCTCAGATTAACAACAGCACATGCCATACTACATCGCGTCATGATTACTTTAACAAAAAATAAAGCCACCTTTCCATAGGAATTAAGAGGCTAAGTTGCAGACATGTGCTATGCCCTTGATTAATTGATCATCAGCAAGTGTGACCACCTCTATAAAAGATAAAGTTTTAGCCTTTTGCTGATCTGGAGCATTCAGGTGTGTGTTAACAATGCCAAGGAGAAAATACATCAGCAATGATCTGAGAGAAGCAATTGTTGCTGCCCATCAAATTGGGAAGGGCTAAAAGGCCATATTCAAACAATTTAAAGTCAATTTTCTACATTGAGAAAGATTATTCAAAAATGGAAAACAGTTGTCAATCTTCCCAGGAGTGGAAGTCCCAGCAAAATCAGTCCAAGGTCAGACAGTGCAATGCTCAGTGAAATTGTAAAACATAGATACATCTCAGAATCTACAGGCCTCAGTTAGCATGCTAAAATCTAAAGTTCATATGACAGTACAATTAGAAACAAGACTGAACAAGTGTGGTTTGTTTGGAGGGGTTGCCAGGAGAAAACAGTTTTTCTCTAAAAAGTTGCAAAGTTGCATCTAAACCAACCACAAGACTCCTGGAACAATATCCTTTGGACAGACAAGACCAATGTGAAGAGCTGTTTAGCCATAATGTACAGCGCCACATTTGCCAAAAACAAAACACAACATATTACCACGAACTCCTCATACCAACTGTCAATCACAGTGGTAGATGGGTGATGATTTGGGCTTGCTATGCAGTCACAGAACCTGGGAACCTTTCAGTCATTGAGTCGACCATGAACATCTCTGATGATGCCAAGCATACCAGCAAATCTAAAATTAAATGGCTGAAAATAAAAGAATCAAGGTGTTACAATCCCCCAGTGAAAGTCCAGACCTCAGTCTGATTGAAATGCTGGTGCAGGAATATAAGAGAGCTGTGCGTAAACAAATGCCAGCAAACCTCCATGAACTGAACCAATGTTGTAAAGAGGAGTAGGTAAAATTTCTCCACAATGATGTGAGAGACTAATAAAGTCATACAGAAAGCATTTAAAAGTTATTGCTGCTAAAGGTGGTTCTAAAGGTCATTGAATCATACTTCATTTTTCACACGTCTTCTCCATTGTGTCTTTATTTTTGTTGAATAAATCATGACACAGTAATATGTCATGTGTCTTTGTTTATCTGAGATTGTATTTACCTAATTTAAGACTTGATACCAAACAGATGATTGTTATTATGTCCTGATATAAAAAAAAACATAGAATACAGAGGGTGAACCTTCTTTTTTCCATGACAGTATGCCACACCTAATGGATCACACTGATATATATGGAAGGCGTGGCCTGAAGTTGTGGGAAGGGCTGGGTTACCCTTCTTAAGGGACTCCAGACCCTTCCCTCACTACCTGTTAGGTTGACGGATTGCTGGGGAAGTATTCGTCACTTCCGGTTTCGGACAGCAGATTTTCCGGCGGGCTGGTGCGCGTTAGGTCAGGCAGTTTTCTCGGAGGCATCCAGGATTACCTCCGGATACCACGGGCTGGTGCGCGCTAGGTCGGGCAGTCGGCGGGCAATTTTCACGCTGCAAATCGTAAGTTAAAACGGCCATCGCAAATTTGGCGGCGCGGCCGTTTTACGTCATCACTAAAGGTCAATATGCTACACGCTCACAAAGTACTAGTATAATATAATGTTATACTACAACCTATTCACGTCTTGATACTTTGTCACATTATAAGCACACTTATGCTTATTTCTCACGTTACTGTTATTCTTGTGTCCATTCATTAGACGCTGTTACTTAAAAACATACACTGGTATAGGCACCAGAGCGACCTCTGGTGTCTAAAATTGTGATTAGAGTTTCTTGTACCTGTTCTTTCATTTATGCTATTTAAGTTTCATGAAAGAATGCAAGTTATTTAAAGCAAGTTTGGCATATGAGGTTACAATCAGTCCAGATACGTTTTATGTGGGGCACGTATTTTAATACAATTATTAGGCTGCTAGCCTAACAATGACTACGGTTCATGGTATTGGGAATTTATATATATATGCATGATTAGCACTTAAGATGTCTTTTAAACTCTTTTCAGTATTTTCTCTGCATTCCCACGGTGGGCAGCTATTCTAACAACTTGCACAGGACTTAGGTCAGTTCACTCGAGTTATTTTCTACTTAATAGTCACCCTATGCCAGGGTCCTTATATGTGTTTTCTGTATTTTAGGTATAGGCATCCTTGCTCTTTTGTTAATTGGTGCCCAGTCCTCTGCTAGGGCAATATTGCTGGTAGGTATCTGAATAACAGGGGAGTTAGGGGTCATATTTCTGTGCCCGTACAAATGTATATTACTTTCGTAGGTTACTACAGATCGTCTGTACCTCCTTTTCCTCATAATAGCTGTCAACCCGCTCATCAGGTACGTCATATCTTTTCGACTATTATTCCCCATACCTTCCCTTTCGGCTTAGTACAGATTTACTGGCTTACATAAATAGGACCCACTAGCTACGTTTTCTGGCCTCTTATGCCTTACGTTAGTGGTCCCGCGAGGCCAACACCCATCCTCATTTCAGAGGTACGGCATCCCCTCGGGCCCATTCATAGCTAGCCGCCTCGCTTAGTTGCATAGAGAGGGCCTTACTTGTCACTCCCATTCTGTCTTATGCTGTTACAAATCACAGAGAGGCCTCCACCCCGCCATAATGCCAATGGCCACGTACTCCACACGAGCCAAATCATAGCCGCTTGGCTACTAGCAGGGCCTCACCTGTCACGTTACTTAATAATTCTTCGCCGCTTGGCATTAGTTATCATAAGCCAGTTGGATAGCACCCCAGGTAACATGTCATTTTTATGTTATAGCATGTCCCAAGTTCCGGAAGGAAGGGAAGATGAGTCCTTACCCAGTACACCAGCTAGATCAGTCACTCCGTCTCGGGGTGACGACATCGCAAGCCCTGCCTCACTCAGGGCATGGACTATTCCCAGGATCACGGCCGAATTAAGGAAGAGAAATATTCCTTTCCCTGCTACAGCTAGGAAAGCAGAACTGTACAGATTGCTGAACACACAGACTGATAACGCGGGGGCGGGTGAAGGGTCCAGTGGCACCCAATCTTCAGATCTGAATACGATTCTGTCCTCAGTCCTGACCTCTTTGGGTCGTATTACTGACAAACTAGACAAAATGGATGCAGAAAGCCAGCAAAAGTCGCTGGCTGCTGCAGTGGATCCGGCCGCTTCGGTCAGTTTGGACCCCCTACCGGGTAATTTACAAAATAGGTTAAAAGACCCACATATTATTAACCCTGCACACATGGTGCCTGCTAAAACAAAGAAGGACATCTTGGAAGGGAAAGATATCAATTTGGTATCACTTTTGATAGCCTCACAAGATGTCCTAGAAAATAAGACCTATGCATACGGTGATGTGTCAGTGGTATTGAAGTCCAGAGACCCCAGGTTGAATCAGAAGCTATCAATTCCAGAATTTGTACTAGCTTTCGGTATATACAGAGATGTAATATGCTCGGTATACCCGGATAGGAGGGAGGAATTGGACCTGTATCTCCACAAGCTGGTGGATTTGGGGCATAAGTACGGTGGTACGTCTTTTTACGACTACCACCATGCCTTTTCCGCGAAGGCGTCGGCAGCCCTTTCACAGTTCAATTATCAAACGGATTGGGGCGTGCTGGATACAGAGCTTTTTTGCCGGCACTTCGCGGGCCTAAAAACCCCAGCTTGTGCCATTTGCTCGTCCAATTCCTACACGGCTAATCTGTGCCCTAATTCTCCAGAGGTAAACGCTGTTTTTCCACCTCCTAATGTAGTACCCACAGGGAGACCTGGCAGGGTGCTTAAAGATAAACTAGGCCGTGACATAGTGTTTTGGGTAAATCGCAGGTCTGTAACAATTTCAACTCAGGTTCCTGCGGTTACAGTGCCTGCAGACTTCTCCATGTTTGCTCACTATGTTTCAGAGCTCACTCCAAGGCAATGTGCCCAAATAAATTATACCCTAAGCAGTACTTATCGTCTCTTCATGTCTCCCTACTGAAACAGCTTTTGCATGATCACCCTTCCCAACATCTCGTTGATTTTTTGGTGACAGGGTTTACGATGGGGTTTCACACGGGTATTATTCACATGCCCACGGGGATCCTAGAATGTAATAATTTGCAGACAGCCTTGGCAGCACCCGACACTATTGACCTACTCCTACAGAAGGAAATTGACCAAGGTTTCTTATTAGGCCCTTTCAACCCCCCGCCTTTCGCAGTTTGGAGGACAAACCCCATAGGACTGGTCACCAATAAATCCTCCAATAAACAACGATTAATTCTCGATCTGTCCGCCCCCAATGCATCTCATACCCCAAGTCTAAATTCACTAATCCCGTCTGAGGAGTTTTCCCTCCAGTATGCCACCATAGATAATGCAGTCACAGCCATACTCTCAGCAGGGGTAGGGGCATGGCTGAGTAAAACTGATATTGCCAACGCTTTTAAGCTGCTCCCTATCCACCCATCCCTATGGCATTTACATGGTGTTAAGTGGCGAAGTTCATATTACTTCTTCACACGTCTCACGTTTGGCTCTAAAAGCAGCCCCAGGATTTTCGATATCTTCGCTGAGACGTTGTGCTGGATGCTGCTTAACATCTGTAAATGTCCCACAGTTATCCATTACCTGGACGATTTCCTGACCATAGAAAGTAACCTAATACCTCCCAGTAGCCTCCAATCTATCACACAACTGTTTACACAACTGGGAGTGCCTATTTCACCTACTAAGACTGAGGGTCCAGATACTATCATCCACTTCTTGGGGGTGGTACTGGACTCTGTACACATGCAAGCTAGCCTACCCAGGGAAAAGATTGAGCGCATCCTGGCAGCTATCGACCTTTACTTAGGTGGAGGCTCATGTAATAGGAAGGAGTTGCAATCATTGTTGGGTTCTCTAAATTTCGCTATGAGAATCATTCCACAAGGTAGAGCATTCATTTCAAGGTTACTTAGCCTGTTTCCAATGTTGCAATCTGACACCTCCCGCATTACTTTAGACGCACAGGCCACCGCTGACCTACATATGTGGAGAGAGTTTTTGCAAAATTGGAACGGGAAAAGCATGTTTATACCGGTTTGGTCAGAGAAGTCGGAGTCAGTCTGGACGGATGCCGCAGCCACATCAGGATTTGCAGCAATTTGGGGCAATGAATGGATGTGGGGAGAATGGCCTAGGGAAATTACAGAGATCCCCAGGTTTAAGGACACTTCAGCCTTGTTTGAGCTCTATCCTATCTTAGCGGCAGCAGTTAAGTGGGGAGCGAGTTGGTCCGGGAATACGGTTCGTTGCTTCTCGGACAATATGGCAACATGCCATATTGTAAACAAGGGGCGTTCCTCTTCCCTCACCATCATGCGTTTCATGAGGACTCTCACATGGATCGCAGCAAAACACAGTTTTCTTCTCACTTGTGTTCATGTGCCTGGGGTTCTCAACGTTGCAGCTGATCATTTGTCACGGTCTCGGTTTCAGGAGTTTCGGGAGGCCCTGCCAACAGCTACCCTGATACCAACTCCAGTTCCAAAATGGCAGGAGATGGTCTGGGACTAAAAGTTCTGCTATGTCAAGGGCGACAACTCTCACAGCTCGGTCTCTCCGATAATACCAGGAAGGCATATGGAAGGGCTTTCCATGTTTTCAATAAATTCTTGTTGGACTTTAATGTCACTGACCAGTTTTCTATGGAAACCATTATTGCTTTTATTTCTTTTGCCACTTTCATCTAACTTTATCTTTCAATACCATCAAATTGTATATCACAGGCATTCAGCATCACATCCTCACCACTTGGCCTAACAAACAACGCTTTCTGTCGTCCTACCAAGTTAAGGCTATACTTAAAGGCATCAAAGACTCCGCCCCTATAGCCTCACCAACTAGACTACCCATACACGATGTATTGTTTCAGTCATTGTCAAAACTACTAGACACCTCACCATTTGAAGCCCATACTAATCGTGTGATTAAAGCCGCCATCTATTTAGCATTTTACGTTTTTTTACGGCCCAGAGAATTCACTACTACTAGCTATAATTCACCCATTTTCCTCACAAGGTCCGATCTGATAAAGGTCCAAGATCACTATCTTCTGTTACTGCACCATACCAAAACGAGCTCCACCGGGCAGACGGTTACTATACCCTATTACCCCACAAGTAATACTTGGTGCCCGGTGAAGGTTTTCGACACTCTTCTTGCCTCTGACAATATGGTTCCAACACAACCACTCCTGTCCTTACACGGTAATAAGCTCACTACGAGCCAATTCATGATGTCTATTAGGAGATTGTTAGTCCGGTTAGGACTGAACCCAGCCAGCTACTCTGGTCACTCTTTTAGAATAGGAGCCGCCACCACCGCTTCTAAAAAGAATATCCCTGCTCACATTATTAAGATACTAGGACGATGGAAATCTACGGCATACACCAGATACATCCCTCAGCCCATACAAGAAGTACGCCTGGCTTTCAAAACTATGAATATGTAATCTGTTATGTCCGGTTGTAGGACGAATAAATGGTTATCTCTTTTTGCCCTCTTTTATTTCAGGCCTACTTCCTCGTCAGTTCCGGCACACCACAACTGACATTTCCTTTCATGGTTTGTCCTATTTATATAAGTTATACTACGGCTTATGCCCTGACCACAAATGGAAGGCGTGGCCTGAAGTTGTGGGAAGGGCTGGGTTACCCTTCTTAAGGGACTCCAGACCCTTCCCTCACTACCTGTTAGGTGCGACGGATTGTCCCACCCACCACACCGCTTTCATAAGCATTTTATAAGGTAGGCCCTCTTTTATTTCAGGCCTACTTCCTCGTCAGTTCCGGCACACCACAACTGACATTTCCTTTCATGGTTTGTCCTATTTATATAAGTTATACTACGGCTTATGCCCTGACCACAAATGGAAGGCGTGGCCTGAAGTTGTGGGAAGGGCTGGGTTACCCTTCTTAAGGGACTCCAGACCCTTCCCTCACTACCTGTTAGGTTGACGGATTGTCCCACCCACCACACCGCTTTCATAAGCATTTTATAAGGTAGGCCCTCTTTTATTTCAGGCCTACTTCCTCGTCAGTTCCGGCACACCACAACTGACATTTCCTTTCATGGTTTGTCCTATTTATATAAGTTATACTACGGCTTATGCCCTGACCACAAATATATATATATATATATATATATATATATATATATATATATATATATATATAAAAACATCTACTAACTTCTTCATATAATGCACTTAAGGTAGTTTGGCATCACCTTATTTTCATAAAAACATGTTGATTCCTGCTAATGATATTATTGTTCATGATGAATTCTTGCATATTAGTCCTTAATAGCTAGATCATATAAACAGCAATGATGCAAAAGTATGTGGATAGAGCTTCGGGGGACAACTTGGTTTCAGTGCTGACGTAAAGGTATGTTTTTGCCTTTTCTTTTCATTTGGGAAAAAAAATTGGAAAATAATTGCAAGTTAACAAGCCCTTGATATGTTAATTTTACTGGAAGTAACACTTCCAACACTTTCAACATTAACTTATAGTGCCCTATGTGAAATATGAATAATATTCACATATCATATATCTGCTGAAACAACACAAAAACTCATTGAAGATAAAGCTATTAACATTCACTTATTGGCTATGCGTAAAAGCATTAGCCACCTATAACTTGACATCAACAGGCAAATCACTATAACACAACAGGTTACCACCTTCTTAGAAATAAAAATACCAGTCATGATAATTTGCTAAATTAGTTATATATGCGTGACACAACATCACCTGATACTATATAACATCTCAGGGAGTGACATAAAAAAAAAAGAAAAAGATTTGGAAATCACTAATTAACTACATGCAATGAGTTACTATGTCTGACTGCACATGAGGTGAGTAACCTAATGTGAGAGAGCAGAGCCTAGCACTGCACAGCTTGCCAATCTGCCTATTTACACACACTCATGATCAGCTCTGATCCCAGGGAAGCTGGGCAGAGGCATCTTCGTCAAAAAGGGTCTCACTTGTTCCATATGGTTAATATTAGTAGGGTTAGGGGAGTGGTTAAACATGGTGAAAAAGAAACTGGTTGAGACCAGTTTCCCTATTCCTAACAGCTGTAATGGGTTTAAATCTCTGCTTCAGTCAAAAAACTCTGGCCAACAATAAATACATTGTATTTTATTTTTCTTAGAATAAATGGTATTGAGTTATGGATAAGGAAGTGACCATTCACATCGTAAGAAAAAAGGAGAATTGGGGGCACACCCAGAACATGCATTTCCTGACAGTGGTACTATTTTTAAGACAAAAATGTATACAAAATATAGATTAAGGAACAGCGCACACACTATATAACCATATAATGTAAAGCTCACAACTATGTACTGGTACTACAATATTGATGGGTCCTACACTAATTTTAAATGAAGTGCTATACCTAAATAATTCAAGTGAACAACAATATCCGTGTGATCCAATAACGTAATACAGTCCACCTCTGTGCTGATTATTACACAATAAGATCGGTAGGTTCAGCGCTGTATTTGCCGCAAGGCAAACAAGGCATTTGCCTTGGGCAACACTTTCCAGGGGGTGGCAAAAATGCCACCCCAAATGCCCAGGAAAATGCCTTGTTAGCCTGGTGGCAGGCAGCTAGCTGAGCTCCAGGTGGGCGGCGACGGAGCACTGATTTGTGAGCTCTCTCTGCTCCCTATGACATCATATTCCGGCTCCCAGCATCACTCAGTGGCGCAAGAGGGAGCTGAGCAGGGAGAGCTCACAAATCAGCCCGACTGCCTGCACGCCTTCCTTCCTAACCAGCCCGGCCAGCAGCCCCAGAGGAACCCAGGTAAAAAATCCACCAAGCTCTCCCAAGGTAGGGGGGCTGTGTGGATGTAAACTAATATTAAAAAATAATCAGTGTTGGGGGGGATGTGTGTGTGTGCGTGTGTGGCTGGCTGTCACTATGTGTGTGTCAGTGAATGTGTGTATGCCTTTCAGTGTGTGTCTGTGAGTGAGTTTATGTATGTCAGTGTGTGTTTGAGTGATTGTGTGTATTTGTGAGTGTTTGTGTCTGTGAGGGAGCCTGTGTGTCTGTGAGTGTGTGTCTGTCAGTAAATGTGTGTTTGTGCCTGAGTGATTGTGAGTGTCTGTCGGTGTGTGTCTGTGAGTGTGTGTGTATGTCTGTGAGGGCGCCAGTGTGTCTAAGTGATTGTGTGTATGTCTATATATAAGATGAATCTTGCTCACCTTAGAAACAGCCGGTGGAAAAACCTGGCTCTGGGTGTAAAAGCTGTTAACCCTCTAAAGGGGAGTAGCCCTTCTTTTATAGGAGGCAAATGGTAATAAATTGCTAGCAGAACTGAAGATCCTAATTGGATACATTTAGTAATATACAATAAATATAAAAACAAAAAATAAATTCAATAAAATGTCCTCAATGGCTTCTTTGATGCTTCAAGACGCGTTTCTCCCTTGCAGCCAATCGAGGACGTGGTTTACTTGGGTGTTGTTGCTTCTGCTGTCTTCACTCACCAAATCATCTGGGAACAGTGGCATCATTTCCTTCCCTCGTTCGTTCATTTGGCTTAAGGGAATCACCCTTCTATACCTTTCCAAGTGCGATGTGATAGTGCCTTTTACGCGCATGGCTGGAAGTTCGTAAATGGCCATTTTTACGTGTACATTAGTTTTAAAATCCCAGCATTTGCTTCATCCGTAAATACATGGGTTACGTGTATAAAAAGACATAAGTATACAAAGAGGGTGTTAACAACTTATTATCAATAAATTTTATCAAGGAAAGTGGTAGTTCACATCCCAATTGAGGTATTAATTACATATTGGTAATACATAAAATGGTATATAAAAAACTAAAAATATAAATATTTTGAAATAAACACCTAAGAAAGATAAAAACTAATATGTTATAAGTTTAACCAACTGTACTGAACTCAGGCTATCCACTTCCTCTGATTAACAATATAAATATACCCATCTCAAAAATCAAGAAAACTTCCATACTAATTAGATAAGAAAAAACATTACTACATAAAAAAGGTCATACTAAACATTATTAATACAAAAATGTATACAAAATGATATCACTTGAAATCACTGTTAATACCATAAGGTAAAAGGGAATTTAAATTAAAGATCCATCTAATTTCTGATCTGCCCATTGCATTAATTAAGTCCTTTCCAAATAGTTTTTAATGAAAGATTTGAATTTTTACAATAAAATGAACAATCAAAATGAGATAAGTAAAATACTGATACAACAAACAAACTGTGGTATAACATAATAAATACTTATGTGAAAGTAGTAAATTATTAATTATTCAAATGTAGAGTAATATGATACTAAATATCACAATTTATATAGAACATATATAACATTTTGGTCACGTGGGGTCAAAAATGTAAGCTATACTTCTGTCTGATGTCTTTTTCTTTGATATCCCATTCATATCTAAAAAGGTTAAGTGTATGGGACGGTAACCTAAGCACAATTTCACATCTTATATTTTCAAACAGATGGTTAATAACTTCCTTAATATTCAGAACTACAGGGGACTTCCAGTGACATGGAAGAGCCATAATGGCTGAAATTAGAATACAGCCTAGGTTTATGCTTTTATGTTTAGGTCAATTATCAGGCATATTTTTGAACAAGCATAGTTATTATTATTATTATTATTATACTTATAGAGCGCCATCAAATTTTGCAGCGCTTTACAATGGGTGGACAAACATACATGTAGTTGTAACCAGACAAGTTGGACACACAGGAACAGAGGGGTTGAGGGCCCTGCTCAATGAGCTTACATGCTAGAGGGAGTGGGGTAAAATGACACAAAAAGGTAAGGATAGTATTAGACTAGTGACAGTTGCAGAAGAGGAATCAGTCAGGAGCTATTAACAGTTTAATTGATACGCTTTTATGAAGAAGTGGGTTTTTAACGATTTTTTGAAGGAGTGGAGACTGGGTGAGCATCTAACGGAGGAGGGAAGCGAGTTCCACAGGAACGGTGCAGCCCTCGAGAAATCTTGAAAGCGAGCATCAGAGGTGGGAGTACGGACAGAAGATAGACGTAAGTCTTCAGCAGATCGTAAGGGCCTAGACGGGACATACTTGTGTATAAGGGAAGATAGATAGGTGGGAGCAGCATTATGTAGATATTTGAAAGCAAGAACCAGAATTTTAAATTGAGCTCTATATTTTATAGGAAGCCAATGTAGGGACTGACAGAAGGGTGAGGCATGGGAGGTGCGGGCGGACAGGAAGATGAGCCTCGCCGCCGCATTCATTATGGACTGTAACGGCACTAGTTGGGAGCACGTAAGACCACTGAGAAGCGGATTACAGTAGTCAAGGCGAGAAAGGACAGTGGAATGGACCAACACCTTAGTCACATCTGGCGTTAAGTAGGGGCGGATGCGCCCAATGTTTTTGAGATGGAAATGACAGGATTTGGCGATAGATTGAACATGAGGCTTGAAGGAGAGGCCAGAGTCAAAGAGAACACCTAGGCAGCGAGCCTGTGTGGTGAAGCTGATAGTAGCACCGTTGACTTGGAGGGAGACAGACACAGGAGTAACAACACATGAGGGAGGAAAGACCAGAATTTAAATTTTGGTAAATTTTAGTTTAAGGAAGTGGGCAGCCATCCAGTTAGAAACAGCAGAGAGGCAGTCAGAGACACTAGTCAAGAGGGACGGGGAGAAATCAGGAAAGGACAGGTAGATTTGTGTGTCATCTGCATAGAAATGATATTGGAAGCCAAAGGAGCTAATGAGTTTACCAAGGGAGGCAGATGGAGAACAGCAGGGGACCAAGGACTGAACCTTGGGGGACACCAACAGAGAGGAGTTGGGGAGAAAAAGCAGAGCCAGAGAAAGAAACACTGAAAGAGCACTGGGAGAGGTAGGAGGAGCACCAGGAGAAAGTAATATCTTGTAGACCGATATTGTGGAGGATGAGAAGAAGCTGTTGATGATCAACAGTGTCAAAAGCCGCAGACAGGTCAAGGAGAATTAGGATAGAGTAGTGACCACGGGATTTTGCAGCGAGTAGATCATTGGATACTTTGGTCAATGCCGTTTCCACAGAGTGCTTAGCGTGGAAACCAGACTGAAGCGGGTCTAGCAGAGAGTTGGACTCGAGGAAGTCTGTCAATCTCGCGTACACTATTTTTTCAAGGATCTTGGATGCAAAAGGCAGTAGCGAGATAGGACGATAGTTGGATGGGGAGTTAGGGTCAAGATTGGGCTTCTTTAGAATTGGGGTTACAGTTGCATGTTTGAAGGGCAATGGAAATATACCAGAGGAGAGAGAGATTGAGAATTTTAGTGAGAGGTGGAGAAAGAGAAGAAGACAGAGTATAGATGAGATGCGAGGGAATTGGATCTAGGGAGCAGGTGGTGGGGCATGAGGACTGGAGCAGAGCAGAAACCTCTTCCAATGTAGCAGGTTCGAATGAACATAGAACAGCAGCAGGAGTGAAGTTAGGGGAAGTATTGTAAGGGGAAGAAGAAAGATGAGAGATCTCTTCTCTGATTGTAGAGATCTTGTCAGTGACGTGAGTTGCAAAGTCTGAGGCGGTCAAGTTAGTAGGTGGAAGAGGAACAGCAGGGTGAAGTTAAATGTGTGAAATAGTCATTTGGGTTCACGGGAGAGTGTGGTTATGAGGGTATTGAAGTAATTAACTTTTGCAGAGGAAAGAGCCAAGCTGTATGAGCTCAGCATAAATTTATAGTGGAGAAAGTCAGATGCACAGTGAGACTTTCTCCAACAGCGTTCAGCAGTGGTGTTAATGTAATTATGGAATCATCAATAAGTCTAATCAAAATAAGAATGTTATCCCAATAAGACGTCAGCTTAGGGCTGTCCACAGCGTATGGCATAAGGAACCCGCCTGACTACACTCTCTCCAAAACTTGTTGGTAGGTGACAATTGTAGCTTATAAAGTCTGGAGGGAGTGAAATACCATCTGTAAGGAATCTTGTAGTGTAATTCCAAATATGACACACATTGTGTGATGCCCCTTAAAGCTGATGGAAAATCTAACCATTTATTCTGCTTGTATTCCCTACCTAATTCACTTTCCCAATTAGTCATCAATTCAAACTTTTGTGCCCCCAATCCAGCCAACAAACCATAGCATATGAAAATTGTCCGTTTCTGAGAAGGTTGCGAGAAATAAATTCTTTCAATGAGAGACATGGCCCTGTCCGGAAAGGTCACACATATCAATCACAAAGTCAATCATTTTTTCATGCATTAATTCTTCCAAATTGTCCAAATCATATTTAGCTTTCCGTTGAGAAAAGGAGAGAAGTGTGTTAGAATTAAATAAATGTTGTGTGTTTGAATGAGATGACTAGTATTATGTGTTAAAATATCTATTTTCAGCACTGATATGGAAGATGCTCTGGACCACAATGAAGAGGGTCTAAGTTTCCTGCACCAAACATCCCAAGCTTTAATCATAGTTTGTGGACGGAAACATATTTGCTAAATGCGGTCTTTGCGGTGAGGGCAGCCATAACACCTACTATGAGATGTGGAAGAATCTTGGTCGCCTCCATCTAAAGCCAGTGAAGGCTTTCAGAATCTAGATTAAATTTGATGGCAGCTGTGACATTGGTAGCATGGAAATAATGAATGAAATCTTGCAAACCTATACCTTTTGCAATATAGCCAGCTTGATTCGTGGTTTCTTATTATATAAAAAAAAAACATAAAAAGGGCAGAATGAACCTTTCTAAAAAAAAATAAAGGAATACTGAGGAGGATAGCTCTGATAAAATACAACTGGTCCTGTTAGACAGCCTGAAATTATCCTAAGTAAATGCTGTAGCTGAGACCTTTGCTGTTGGAGAGCAATAAAGATCAAACACTGCTCTGATGTAGGGTTCTGGTAAGCAAAATAGCAACATAACTTCTTTTAAAAAGTCACAATGGGTTCCATCAAATGCCTTCTCCACATCCAAAGAGAGGAGCAGGGAAGGCATTCTAATAAAATTAATTTGGTGAATCATATAATGTATTGTCTCCTACTGTCCGGGGCCTGACGGTTCAGAATAAAACCCACCTGGTGTTTGACTATTAAGAAAGGGAGAATTTGTGCAAGTCTTAAGGCCAATATTTTTGAATACATTTTGGTGTCATTATTAATTAGGGATATAAGGCGAAAGTTTTGACAAACATTTTGTTCTTTACCAGGCTTGGGCA
Source organism: Pelobates cultripes (assembly GCA_933207985.1). NCBI lineage: Eukaryota > Metazoa > Chordata > Amphibia > Anura > Pelobatidae > Pelobates > Pelobates cultripes. The sequence goes on from OW240914.1 coordinate 243,091,750, forward strand.
GCGTTATAATCTGTGCGCACAAGGCCTCCCCAGGCACACCAGTTTTTCAATAGCATTTATTAAGTCCTCTCCAATTGGTTTAGCTTTTTTTGTATACAAGGAATTGGAGTTGGCTTGGGTCTTTATTATGTTTCATTTTAAAGTACGTTTTTGCGAATCCATTTTTTACAGACATGTTCCTGGATGTAATGCCCTAGTTGTTGTGTCAAAATATATTAATCCACAAGTACATGTGATAATGTAAATAACTTTTTTTGTGTTGCGTTGTAATACTCAAGAAAATAAAGTTTGTTGTAACTCAATTGTAGAGTTAAAATGAAAATGTACTGTCACTTTAAGAAAAAAAAAATGGTGCTTACTTGATTAGGTCTTGAGACTCCAGAACAAGCTTCCAACAGCAATTCAATTAGTTAGGTTAAATCCAGAGAAAGTAATACAGTTCTTTTTTGGGTTAATTTACACAATGTTTCAGTATGGAACAAATACAATGTTTAACACCTTAAGGACAAATGACATGTCTGACATGTCATGATTCCCTTTTACTCCAGAAGTTTGGTCCTTAAGGGGTTAAGCAAGCTGATTAATGCGGTATGAATTCAGGATACAAATGCAATGCAGGTTTATATGGAATCACACTGAACTAGCTTACTTAATGGCTGATATTTCCCTTTGGAAGGAGGTAACAGAAGTTTTAAGACAAAGTAGCAAATTCCTTGTAGTACAATAATCAAAGAACTTAGCTTGTTGGAGAAGGTAGAAGAATAGTCAGAGTACGTTCTGTGTCCAGGGAGGATAGAATTCAGCAAAGTCAGTTTGGAAGATCAGAGGTAAGAATAGTCAGAGTCCATCCATGTCCAGGGAGTATAGAGTTCAGCAAAGTCATTTGGAAGATCAGAGATTTGGTACAGAGGTAGACATCACAGGGAGCTCAGACGGCACTTAGAAACAATTTGCAACAAATTGACTGAGCAATTTCGGAGTGGCAGTGTGTGACGTCAGATGCATGGATGGGGCCCGATCGGCGAAACCCAGAAGTGACTCTAAGGGAGTTTGCTGATCGGTAATCATTATCTTTTTTATATTCATCTGAGTTGAAGCTGTGTAAAGGATTCCATGGAAATGTGGATTTGATTTTGCGCTCCACCTATATAAGTATTTTGTTTGATTTTTGGTGTGGGAATTGGGTTCACACAGGTGTGTAGCAGCTTTTTTGAATTTAACCCTGTAATAGAGGTGTTTAACATTTTGAAGGTGGTACAGAAACTTTTCACATTTTTTTCTGCCACCTCATCTGTGTATACAGAGTTATATGCTTAGCGCTTTTATATTTTAGATATATTGTTATTTTGATCGGTAATCATGACAGGCATGTAATTAACTGTTTTTTTGTTTTTTTTTCATTCAGTGGATGGATACATTCTTTTATATATCTTTTTTATTTTTGTATTGGTACATGCACCACATGTGCCACATCCGTAAAATCTCACTTTCTCCCCAAAGAAACTCCTTGGTGTGGATTTCGATTTTCAATGGCTATGTACTAGATTATCTTTTAAATTAGGGACACCTCTATAAATTATGCTAGGTTTATATGGGAGTATAGAATTTAAAATGTCATCCCTCTTTAAAATAGGCCAAAATGTATTAAAAATCTTCCTAATATTGTGACTCCTACAATGAAAATCACAAATAAAAGAACATTGGTTGTCTCTTCTTACATCTCTCTGTTTGTTAGAATAAACAATTGATTTCTATCTTCCAAAATGGCTTTATCATATGCCTTCTGGAGTAGTCCTTCTTTATAACCTCTGTCTTTAAAATCTTTTGGGTTTTTCATTGTTTGTTCATGAAACACTTTATCATCTGTACATTTAAGTTTTAACCTCAGTAATTGGTATTTAGCCATGGGGGAAAGTGGCAACTGCCCTCTTCCACACAGCTATAAACGTCAACTGGCTTAAAGCAGGTTTCTATAACTCCCTCTTCCACATAGATGTTGAGGTCCAGAAAGTTAATGTTTGTTTTGCTAAATTAACTAGTTAATATAATCCCCCAGTCACTGTTATTCAAAACATTTAAAATTTCTACAAGGGAGCATTTATTTCCAAATAAAAAATACATAATCAATGTATCGGTGATAGAGCACTAGGTTCACATCCCACTCATGTCCCTCATGGATAAGGTTCTGTTCCCATAGAGACATGAATAAAGTTGCATAGCTGGGAGCAAACCAAGTGCCAATCGCCGTTGCACATGTCTAAAGACAAAAACTGTCCTCAAACCAAAAATAATTATTAGTGAGGATCTAATGGATCTCCTCCAGAATAATATCGATTTGAGGTAGAGGAAATACTTTAAAAAGTTCTATAAAATATCTTGTTGATAGGCATCCTTTCTCATGTGTGCTGATAGTATATAGTGAGCTCACATACGCTGTAACAAGAAAGAAACCTTCCCATTGTTGATCTTTAAGCATAGTCAATAGTCTCAAAGACTCCTTAAAAAGACTTGGGCATTGTAACGGACCGTTTTGCACACAAGGGGTAAAAACCGTTTAGGCGATCGGCCCCCTTTCCAGAGATACAGGCACAGCTACTGCAGAACACCAAACTCCTGAACTGGATACTAAATAGCACTCCAACTCCCGAACTGGAACCTCCCAAATAGCTGCTAGCAGACGAACAGGAAAAGCAGACAATCAGCTTACACTCCTGGCAATCAGTCTCTAACAGCATACAGTGAATCCCCCAAGAACGAGACAAGGCTCTGTGTTGAGGGTCAAGCAGTGGTCTGAGGTGCTGGCACACCCAGCCTGGTTTTTATTACAGTCTTGCAAATACAGGACCGCCCACAGGGAGGTATAAAATATCCAGTAACATATTAGTTACAACCCACAGATTCCCTCCCCTTATCCTGAGAGGTAACCCAATTACATATACTTTTTACCACAATGCATCCTGGCTTCCTCTCCTCTGCCCAGGAGATAATTGAGAAGTAATTAAATTATCTCCCAGGACAGAGACAAGACTCCATTATGCACATGGGGACACAAAACATGCATTAGTGTTGAAATACACCAGGTAAGGCACATTACATTAAAACTATACATTTAACATATCCCCAGATAGCTCAGGTCTGAGCGCACATTATTAAGTGAATGGTGCTCAGACCACACGAATACAGTTTAATCGCCATGGAGCCAAAGTCTTTACAGTCAGTTTCATACGAATGGGCTCCATGGGATTCCTATCTGGGGTATAACACATTCAAACAAATCTACCGAACCCCAGGCAGAAAAGCACGAATGAAGCTTTTCTGCAGGTAAAAAATATGTCTTTTAGCAGGGGGCCATAGTCCAAAGGCAGCAGACGAGCAACCAGGCTTCTCCAATGCAATGTGGCGAGATTGGTCTCGTCACAGGCATCTCTGTACAGTGGGCTATAATCATCAATCTATATATTGGGAGAGTTTGCTTGAAATGTAGCCTATCCCTGAGACTACTGGATGACCTGGGGCTTTTTCTCTGTTTTTATTGACCTTTTGAAGATAGTAAAAAACAGGGGTTCTGGAGTTTAAAACATTACATTATTTTTTGTTTAAACGTTAGAATTTTTCCCCTTTATCAGTTAGTTCAGTATCACTCTTTTTCATTTCTGTGATGGGGTCAGTTGATAGTATTTTGTATGTCTTCACTCCTCCTAATAATTATAGAAAGTACTTATTTTTTTCTAATAATGCTATCCCCTTTGACGGTTTAATAACTAGTTTTCTTTTTACAAATCTTTTAGAGCTGCTCTTTCGACATGGTTATAGTCCTGGTTTTTATGTCTTTTTTTTTTTGTAAATCTAAATTGAATGTAATAATTTCTTCTGAAACTTCCCCAATCATAAATAATTTAGAGGGGTCTTTTAAACCTGTGTGTTTAAATGCTGTATATTCCCTATGAGAGTTTAGCTCACTGATATCATGTTTAGAGAAAATCTATAAAGAAATTAAACTTGTCCAATGTCTTTGTAGGGGCAAATTTTAAACCTCTATTCAGCAATGTTATTTGTGGCTTAGTCAGCATTCTCTCTGTTAGGTTGAAAACCACTCTGTTGTGTTGTCTGTAATTGTCTCTGTTTTTTTCTGTAGATTATTTCCTCCTCTATTTACCCTTCTTCTACACTCCTCAAACTCTTACCTGGGGATTTGTATGTTCTGCCTATGGTTTTGTACTTTCCCCTGGTCTGTGTCTTCTAAAAATCCTATTTAAATTTCAAATCTATTGTTTATGGGGATTTATCTTCTTTTCCTTAAGTTGTAATTTTCTCTACTCTGATTCTAATGACTTTCCTTGTTCTTTTGTTTTTGATCTTTTCATATATTCTTTTGTTATCACATCTTTCTCTGGGGTCTAGATTTACATCTGGCTGTTTCCCATTGATGGGGTCTCTCCCTTCTCTTAGGTAGGTGTTCCTTTATTGGTGTCATTCAGTTATTGTGGTCTTTTGTTTATCATTTTCTCTTCATTTTGTATTCCTATGGTACTCCTGTCTACCTTGTCTAAAGTAAGACCTTACTTGCTTTTTGGCATAGTCATTTTTATCCCTCAAATATTTTTTTTTTCTTAATTTCCACTATTTTTTTTTTTCCATTTTGTCATTATTTATCTGGATTACCTATGCAACACTAGAGTACTCACCAGGAGTGGGTTACTTAAGATGAAGTTTTGTAGTTTGTTAATATCCTCATCCAATCCCCTTAAAATATTTTTTAGTCTCCTGATGATTAAATCCATTAGCCCAAAAGAAAAGATTTCCAATATATCTGACCATTCATTAATACAGTCCTCTTCTTGTTGATCAAAGGAGGTTTTTTTTTCGTAAACCTTAATCCCCTGAGTATTCACTACATACCCAGCACATTAAGCAAAAATAAATCTATTTCCATCAAGAGTGTAACACATTGACAACGGGTGTTTTACACCCAAAATACTGTAAAGCTTGTGTAAAGTATCCTATTAGCTCTGTAGTACCGATCCTTGCAGCTTCTCCCGAATTCCCAGCAGAATAGTAACGAAGTAGTGATTATAACTCCCAATTCCCCCAAACATGAGTCGAGACTTCATGAAGGGGTAAAACGATCTGATTTATTGATGGCCAAACTTAGCCTTTTTATGATGGTCTTCCAGCAAGGGAACTCCTACATGGGACCTTGTGGAAGACTGTGACAAAATATATTAGTTTACAGTACAATGATTAAACACACCCACAGTAACAATGCAACCCCTCCTCTCTATCCTGGAGATAATTAACTTAAGTGGTTGAAGAGAACCTAATTATCTCCAGGTAGAGAAAAACATGTCCTTTGTATATTTTACCAAAACAGTATTAAAATCCATAACTTATATTTCGCCGAACGTAGACTCTATGTTCCACATACCCCCAGATAGCTTGGATCTGAGCGCACAATATAGCCGAATGGCGCTCAGATCCCACGAACACAGTTCTCAATTTTTTAGTTTTAGTTCACCGGTTGTTCGGGAGATTGAATCCGAAAAGAGTTCCATAACTGCGGATACCTGGGGTCGGTCTATCTTGTATAGTAGGAAAGTCCCGAAGGTAAAGTGTTTAACGTGTTTGGGAGTTATTCGCTATATGAACGGGAACCTGGTACGCGTCAGCGGTGTGCGGCTGAATAAGTGTCCGAAAATAGTTCCAGAGGATCGACGCCCATCTACCAGTGAGCGTTCAACGACTTTAAAATGGCGACCGCCACGTGTTCAGCAAACGAACGTGGACCACCAAACCTTTCATCAATTACCTTGTGGTTAACCGCAAGGTCTGGGTGGTAAATGAGCTGCACACGATCTCAGTGGGAGGTTGGGTGGTTCGGTAGTTTGTTCGGTTCTTTGAAACTGCACGAAATAGCCATACATACGAATAATTAGACGAAATGCTGTTTCTCTGATTCTGCTCAAACAGGGATTTCGTTACACAGCTCCCCCTTAGTCCCATGGAACGGCATACCTGCTTAGATCCTAACGGGTCAGCTAAGGGATGTCCGGATGACATAGTTATTTTTAACCACCGCTGTGAATTGGGCTCCCTGATCCGACACTATCTCCCTAGGGAATCCCACCCTAGTGAATACCTGAACCAGTGCTTCCCCCACCGTCTCTGCATGTATATTTGACAGAGCTATTGCTTCCGGATAGCGGGTAGCATAGTCCACCACAGTAAGAATGTATTTCTTACTGGATGGACTGGGTTTGCTGAGTGGCCCGACTAAATCGACGGCCACCCAGAAAAACGATTCCTCGATTATGGGTAGAGGGCACAGTTTTGCCCGGGGGTGGTCCCCTCTCTTTCCCACCTTTTGGCATACATCACAGGTCCAACAGTAATCCTGCAACTCCCTAGTGACTCCCGGCCAGAAGAATGACTGGGTGAGTCGGTCCCTAGTCTTTTTTATTCCTAAGTGGCCTGCTAGGGGGATATCATGGCTGATCCGCAATAATTCCACCCGATACTTATGGGGTACTATTAATTGTCTTTTCGCTACTTGGCCCGCTCCTTTCCCTGTTCCCCCTGTCACCCGGGATAGTAAACCCTTTTCCCAGGTAAATCTTGCCTGATCTACGTCTCCCTGAGGTTGGACTGCCTCCCTCCGATACCCTCTTAGTGTGGGATCCTCCCGCTGGGCTTGCCCAAAGTATTGAGGTGTACCCCAGTAAGATGTATGGTCAGGGTTAACTGTCAGGGGATTATTGCTTACCTGGTCGTCGGATGAGGGATGAGGGGGAGGCCTCCATAGCTCTGGACTGCTGCCGGGTGGTCACAGGTAACGCTTCTTCTGGGCTGGGGGCTGCCAATTGGGACGTCAAGCACCCTAGATCATTTCCCAACAATACTTCTGCTGTTAAATCTGGCATGATGCCCACTTTCACAGATTTGGCCCCAGTACCCCAATCAATGTGTACCCGAGCCGTTGGCAGTTTATGTATTGCCCCTCCGGCCACGCTTACAGCAATGGTGCGTCCTGTGTGTTGCGAAGGAGTGACCCGGTGAGAATGTACTAGGTTAATAGTAGACCCTCTGTCTCTCAGTCCTCTAGCTTCTTGTCCATTTAACTTCACGGACTGATGGTGGTGAGACCGGTTATCTCCAGCAGCTTGTACAGGGTTCACTTCATGTAATGTGGACCAATTTTCGGTATTGTTACTGGGCGACCCTTGAGCAGGGGGGTTGTAATCCTCTTGTACACAGTGTGCTGCTGCTTTTGTCGGTGGAACTGGTGTTTGCCCCCAGCGGTCTGTAGTACGTTGTGGGCAATTGGGTTTGATGTGTCCCACTTGCTTGCACCCATAACACATTGGAGCGGTCTTTTGATATCCAGTGGTTGTAGCGTTGCCCCCCGGTGGAGTTACCCTCTGTGGGGTAGCTGTAGGACCAGGTGAGGGCGCGACCCAGTGAACCCTCGATTTCCATCCAGCCGTCTGCTCTCGTGAAATTCATCCGCCAATCTTGCTGCCTCTTCCACAGTCTGTGGCTTCCTGTCTCTGACCCAGTCTCTAACCTCCGCTGGAGTGTAGTCAGAAAACTGCTCCAGTGGCACTAATTGTACAGCATCTTCTAAGGTAGTCGCCTGACTCCCCTGCATTCAGTTACTGGCAGTGCATTGCATACGAAATGCCCACTCTGTGTAGGAATCCTTGCCTTGTCTCCTGAGGGCCCGAAATTTCCTTCTGTGGGCTTCAGGAGTTACAGCGTACCAACTAACAAAATCTCTCTTATCTTTTCATAGTTTTGTATATCCCCATCTGGCACGGATTTCAATGCTTCTGCTGCTCTGCCTGATAATTTGCTGCTTAATACCTCAGCCCAGTTAGCTCTTTCTAAATCTTCAAGCACACATTGTCTCTCAAAGTTTTGTAGATAATTATCTATATCCATCTCACCTTCCACGAAGCTTTTAAATGCAACGTAGTTGATTTTGCGAGGTCGCCCCATTGTAGATCCAGATAGCGTCAATATATCCACAGGAGGTGACCTATCTCTGGTTTCCCAGGCTTCCCGGACATTCTGTACCTCCGTGGCTTGTGCCAAGATCCGTACCATGATCTCCGGTGTAGGGTTAGGTCCTACCAGGCTCCAGCTCACATCCCTTTGGAACTCTGTTTCCTCAGCATTCACCATTTGTTGTTCACTGGTTTGATCGCTCTCCAGTAGTTCGGCTATTAGCGTGGCTTTCGATTTATTGCTTGCCACTATGCCTTGAGCATCCAGCAGTTCTTTCAACGTTGTTCGTTTGAAGCTTTCATATCTATGCGCCATTCACTACTTGTTCCGGTTCGGTACATCTGTTCAGGAGAAAATCCCGCTGCTTGCCACCAGTGTAAAGGATCCTATTAGCTCTGTAGTACCGATCCTTGCAGCTTCTCCCGAATTCCCAGCACAATAGTAACGAATTAGTGATTATAACTCCCAATTCCCCCAAACATGAGTCGAGACTTCATGAAGGGGTAAAACGATCTGATTTATTGATGGCCAAACTTAGTCCTTTTATGATGGTCTCCCAGCAAGGGAACTCCCACATGGGACCTTGTGGAAGACTGTGACAAAATATACAGGACCAATCAGTTTACAGTACAATGATTAAACACACCCACAGTAACAGTGCAACCCCTCCTCTCTATCCTGGAGATAATTAACTTAAGTGGTTGAAGGGAACCTAATTATCTCCAGGTAGAGAAAAACATGTCCTTTTTATATTTTACCAAAACAGTATTAAAATCCATATGAATACAAAAAAGAAAAGAAAAAAAAAACTACCATAAAGTGTCTCAACATTTTGGTAAATATAGTCACAATGAAATGGGCATAAAAAATAACTTTTAATGGATATATTAAAATGTAAAATAGAAAAGATAAAAGCAAAACAAAAAGCACAAGGCTACAAAATAATATGTCCTATAAACTAGTAGGGGTATTAAACCTCCAATAGAACCAATAGCAAGAGAAGTGTTGCTTCAAAGAAATACTTATTGGTGTAAAGTAAAACTACTTGCTATGAACAATGTAACTGAATTCTAAATAGAAACGTGGGATACTAGTATCTTCAAAACTCTTCCTGCAGAACAGGGTAGGTTGAATATAGATGAAATGCCTCTAGTGCACAAGGGGTTAAACAGCACAACAGTTGGTTGCAATGGTTAATAGAAAAGAGGCAGGGAATACCTATAAAATAAAGAGGTATAGGAGACAGTTGCAAGCTAGGTTAGATATAATGGTCAGTAAAAATATAGAGACTCTAGGTAATCCTGACGCTTGCTAGCAAGAGAGGTGTAAATACAAAGAGATACTTTAATAGTAAAAAGTTAAGCCACTTTCTATAAACAATGTCATTGAATTCAAGATGGGAGGGTGGGGTATTAGTATCCTCTGAACTCCTCCTGCAAAACAGGGTCTGCTGTATATAGATAAAGTACCTCTAATACACCCCAAGAGGTTAAACAGTACACCAATATGGTTGCAATAGTTAATAAAGAAGAGGCAGAGAATACCTGTAAATAGGGAGGTATAGGAGGCAGTAGCAAGCTAGGATTAAATGCAATGATAAATAAATAGAGATGTAGAAAATATAGATAATCCTGATGCTTGTAAGATAGAAAATCTAAGTGCCTTCGAGGGCACCCCTTAATAAATGCCTATACTATATAGCACAACCTCCCAAAAAGGTGTAAATACAGAGAGATACTTAAATAGTAAAACGTGAAGCCACTTGCTATAAACAATGTTCAAGATAGGAGGGTGGAGTATTGGGATCCTCTGAACTCCTCCTGCAGGACAGGGTCTGCTGTATATAGAATTAGTATTTCTAATACACAGGAGGTTAAACAGCACACCAATGTGGTTGCAATAGTTAATAGAAAAGAGGCAGAGAATACCTGTAAATAGGGAGGTATAGGAGGCAATAACAAACTAGGATTAGATGCAATGATAAATAGAGATGTAGGAAATATAAGTAATCCTGACGCTTGCAAGATAGGAAAAACTAAGTGCCTTCGAGGGCACCCCTTAATAAATGCCTATACTATATAACTCAACCCCCCCAAAAAGGAATAAAGAGACAGAGGATAGGACAAGTAAAAATAATGCCTAGTTGTAAAAGCAAGATCGCTAGGCAGACCGCGGCTGAATAAGTGCAGCAGCAGAGGAATGTCAAGCTAGGCTTCCTGAACCCCTGAAGCGCACATTTCGTCTGGGTTACTCATCAGAGGGGAACTGAAGACAGGTAAGTGTTGAGCTTTTAAATATGAAAGTAACCAATAGGGTTAGGAGGGAGGGGCTGTAATTGCCACACTTCTAATTGTTAACCCGATCAGTGCTGAAATAGAACAATGTGACGATAAATATGTATAAGGATAAAGTGGAAGCTAATACAAAAGTTAGTATGGGAAAGGAGATACATTTTAATATAGGGCAAAACGAATGGAGGATAGAATGAAAATACTATATAATTAATATGACCATGTATGGAGAAAAAGAAACATTAATAAGTGTCTGTATCTATTAATAATGCTCAGTGGTGGCTATAGATGGCTAAAGTAGTAATAGGGTAGGAAACTAAATAAAGGCAGCTTAATGGTGCTACTAATTAGCCATTTAGAATATGTAGTCACCTTGAGGCACTATCATACTAGATATCACACTAAGAACGAGTAGTGGGTAATGTAAAAGATCTAAGTCCATTAATATGCTAAAAGATTGGTGTCATTTTTACCAGAATACAAATAGATACAAAATTGATAAATAACAAATAAACAGGGGATAAAAAATAAAGAATGATAACACATAATTGGCCGTGTCTTGATTAATTATTGATACAGTAATCAGTAGTGACTACAATTGGAGACATAAAAATGAAGACCAATTAGTGATGCAAATAGTAAACTATTTAGGATACATAGCCACCAAAATTACTTGCTAAGTTGGAAGAAATAGGATCCTATGTTACTTATGAATGAAGGGAGTCAAATTAAATTCTTCATTAAGACCATGAGGAGCTTGTGTTTTAAATTGATGTATCCATTTAGATTCTTTCTTGAGTAGTGTGAGGTTAAAATTCCCTTTCTTGTGTTTAAATGAATATGTTCCAGGATTTGGAAATTCAGATTAGTCGGATCCATATTGTGGAAGTTTCTAATGTGGTTGGCAACTGGTGTGGAAATGTTAAGATTTGTTAGGAATTGACATGTTGTAGCACACGTCTATGGAATTCCTGATATGTTTTACCCACATATTGTAATTTACAGCTACAAGTAATGACATAAATGACCTTAGTTGTGCTGCAATTCATTAATTCTTTGATTGTATGTACTATTTTAGTATTAGTGCATACTACTGTTTTTGATGGCAGAATATATTTGCAAGCTTTACAGTGGCCACACATGAACATTCCCTTGGAAGTCTGTAGCCATGTTGAAGATGGTTGTGCTGGCTCCAAGTGGCTATGGACAAGTAGATCACATAGATTTGTTGCTCTCAGTGGTGTAATACTTGGATTCTGTTGTAGATTTTCTGCCACATCGCTGTCATGGGTAAGTATTGGCCAATTCTCTGTAAAGATCTTGCGAATAGGGTCCCAATACTGGTCATATGTTGCAATGCACCTTGTGATGTGCTTTTTGGGCTGGCTCTTTAAGTTTACCAAACAAGAGGAACGGTCCATTAGTGAGACATGCTGAAAAGCTTGTTTGAAAATCTTGTTAGGGTATCCCTGTTCTTTAAAGTGTGTTCTAAGTATATTAGCTTCTTGTCTGAAAATTTCCTCATTGGAACAATTTCTTTTAGCTCTTAGATACTGACCAAAAGGAATGCCAGCCTTGAGCTTGTATGGATGGTGGCTGTTCCAATGTAGAAGATTGTTGCAAGATGTGGGTTTACGATACAGTTCAGTTGTAATCTCGCCTCCAGGTGATAGACGGAT
>OW240914.1:243103823-243187011 GCA_933207985.1 Pelobates cultripes
TCCTTATATGTGTTTTCTGTATTTTAGGTATAGGCATCCTTGCTCTTTTGTTAATTGGTGCCCAGCCCTCTGCTAGGGCAATATTGCTGGTAGGTATCTGAATAACAGGGGAGTTAGGGGTCATATTTCTGTGCCCGTACAAATGTATATTACTTTCATAGGTGACTACAGATCGTCTGTACCTCCTTTTCCTCATAATAGCTGTCAACCCGCTCATCAGGTACGTCATATCTTTTCGACTATTTTTCCCCATACTTTCCCTTTCGGTTTAGTACAGATTTACTGGCTTACAATAAATAGGACCCACTAGCTACGTTTTCTGGCCTCTTATGCCTTACGTTAGTGGTCCCGCGAGGCCAACACCCATCCTCATTTCGGAGGTACAGCATCCCCTCGGGCCCATTCATAGCTAGCCGCCTCGCTTAGTTGCATAGAGAGGGCCTCACTTGTCACTCCCTTTCTGTCTTATGCTGTTACAAATCACAGAGAGGCCTCCACCCCGCCATAATGCCAATGGCCACGTACTCCACACGAGCCAAATCATAGATAGCGCCTCTCATAGCCGCTTGGCTACTAGCAGGGCCTCACCTGTCACGTTACTTAATAATTCTTCGCCGCTTGGCATTAGTTATCATAAGCCAGTTGGATAGCACCCCAGGTAACATGTCATTTTTATGTTATAGCATGTCCCAAGTTCCGGAAGGAAGGGAAGTTGAGTCCTTACCCAGTACACCAACTAGATCAGTCACTCCGTCTCGGGGTGACGACATCGCAAGCCCTGCCTCACTCAGGGCATGGACTGTTCCCAGGATCACGGCCGAATTAAGGAAGAGAAATATTCCTTTCCCTGCTACAGCTAGGAAAGCAGAACTGTACAGATTGCTGAACACACAGACTGATAACGCGAGGGCGGGTGAAGGGTCCAGTGGCACCCAATCTTCAGATCTGAATACGATTCTGTCCTCAGTCCTGACCTCTTTGGGTCGTATTACTGACAAACTAGACAAAATGGATGCAGAAAGCCAGCAAAAGTCGCTGGCTGCTGCAGTGGATCCGGCCGCTTCGGTCAGTTTGGACCCCCTACCGGGTAATTTACAAAATAGGTTAAAAGACCCACATATTATTAACCCTGCACACATGGTGCCTGCTAAAACAAAGAAGGACATCTTGGAAGGGAAAGATATCAATTTGGTATCACTTTTGATAGCCTCACAAGATGTCCTAGAAAATAAGACCTATGCATACGGTGATGTGTCAGTGGTATTGAAGTCCAGAGACCCCAGGTTGAATCAGAAGCTATCAATTCCAGAATTTGTACTAGCTTTCGGTATATACAGAGATGTAATATGCTCGGTATACCCGGATAGGAGGGAGGAATTGGACCTGTATCTCCACAAGCTGGTGGATTTGGGGCATAAGTACGGTGGTACGTCTTTTTACGACTACCACCATGCCTTTTCCGCGAAGGCGTCGGCAGCCCTTTCACAGTTCAATTATCAAACGGATTGGGGCGTGCTGGATACAGAGCTTTTTTGCCGGCACTTCGCGGGCCTAAAAACCCCAGCTTGTGCCATTTGCTCGTCCAATTCCTACACGGCTAATCTGTGCCCTAATTCTCCAGAGGTAAACGCTGTTTTTCCACCTCCTAATGTAGTACCCACAGGGAGACCTGGCAGGGTGCTTAAAGATAAACTAGGCCGTGACATAGTGTTTTGGGTAAATCGCAGGTCTGTAACAATTTCAACTCAGGTTCCTGCGGTTACAGTGCCTGCAGACTTCTCCATGTTTGCTCACTATGTTTCAGAGCTCACTCCAAGGCAATGTGCCCAAATAAATTATACCCTAAGCAGTACTTATCGTCTCTTCATGTCTCCCTACTGAAACAGCTTTTGCATGATCACCCTTCCCAACATCTCGTTGATTTTTTGGTGACAGGGTTTACGATGGGGTTTCACACGGGTATTATTCACATGCCCACGGGGATCCTAGAATGTAATAATTTGCAGACAGCCTTGGCAGCACCCGACACTATTGACCTACTCCTACAGAAGGAAATTGACCAAGGTTTCTTATTAGGCCCTTTCAACCCCCCGCCTTTCGCAGTTTGGAGGACAAACCCCATAGGACTGGTCACCAATAAATCCTCCAATAAACAACGATTAATTCTCGATCTGTCCGCCCCCAATGCATCTCATACCCCAAGTCTAAATTCACTAATCCCGTCTGAGGAGTTTTCCCTCCAGTATGCCACCATAGATAATGCAGTAACAGCCATACTCTCAGCAGGGGTAGGGGCATGGCTGAGTAAAACTGATATTGCCAACGCTTTTAAGCTGCTCCCTATCCACCCATCCCTATGGCATTTACATGGTGTTAAGTGGCGAAGTTCATATTACTTCTTCACACGTCTCACGTTTGGCTCTAAAAGCAGCCCCAGGATTTTCGATATCTTCGCTGAGACGTTGTGCTGGATGCTGCTTAACATCTGTAAATGTCCCACAGTTATCCATTACCTGGACGATTTCCTGACCATAGAAAGTAACCTAGTACCTCCCAGTAGCCTCCAATCTATCACACAACTGTTTACACAACTGGGAGTGCCTATTTCACCTACTAAGACTGAGGGTCCAGATACTATCATCCACTTCTTGGGGGTGGTACTGGACTCTGTACACATGCAAGCTAGCCTACCCAGGGAAAAGATTGAGCGCATCCTGGCAGCTATCGACCTTTACTTAGGAGGAGGCTCATGTAATAGGAAGGAGTTGCAATCATTGTTGGGTTCTCTAAATTTCGCTATGAGAATCATTCCACAAGGTAGAGCATTCATTTCAAGGTTACTTAGCCTGTTTCCAATGTTGCAATCTGACACCTCCCGCATTACTTTAGACGCACAGGCCACCGCTGACCTACATATGTGGAGAGAGTTTTTGCAAAATTGGAACGGGAAAAGCATGTTTATACCGGTTTGGTCAGAGAAGTCGGAGTCAGTCTGGACGGATGCCGCAGCCACATCAGGATTTGCAGCAATTTGGGGCAATGAATGGATGTGGGGAGAATGGCCTAGGGAAATTACAGAGATCCCCAGGTTTAAGGACACTTCAGCCTTGTTTGAGCTCTATCCTATCTTAGCGGCAGCAGTTAAGTGGGGAGCGAGTTGGTCCGGGAATACGGTTCGTTGCTTCTCGGACAATATGGCAACATGCCATATTGTAAACAAGGGGCGTTCCTCTTCCCTCACCATCATGCGTTTCATGAGGACTCTCACATGGATCGCAGCAAAACACAGTTTTCTTCTCACTTGTGTTCATGTGCCTGGGGTTCTCAACGTTGCAGCTGATCATTTGTCACGGTCTCGGTTTCAGGAGTTTCGGGAGGCCCTGCCAACAGCTACCCTGATACCAACTCCAGTTCCAAAATGGCAGGAGATGGTCTGGGACTAAAAGTTCTGCTATGTCAAGGGCGACAACTCTCACAGCTCGGTCTCTCCGATAATACCAGGAAGGCATATGGAAGGGCTTTCCATGTTTTCAATAAATTCTTGTTGGACTTTAATGTCACTGACCAGTTTTCTATGGAAACCATTATTGCTTTTATTTCTTTTGCCACTTTCATCTAACTTTATCTTTCAATACCATCAAATTGTATATCACAGGCATTCAGCATCACATCCTCACCACTTGGCCTAACAAACAACGCTTTCTGTCGTCCTACCAAGTTAAGGCTATACTTAAAGGCATCAAAGACTCCGCCCCTATAGCCTCACCAACTAGACTACCCATACACGATGTATTGTTTCAGTCATTGTCAAAACTACTAGACACCTCACCATTTGAAGCCCATACTAATCGTGTGATTAAAGCCGCCATCTATTTAGCATTTTACGTTTTTTTACGGCCCAGAGAATTCACTACTACTAGCTATAATTCACCCATTTTCCTCACAAGGTCCGATCTGATAAAGGTCCAAGATCACTATCTTCTGTTACTGCACCATACCAAAACGAGCTCCACCGGGCAGACGGTTACTATACCCTATTACCCCACAAGTAATACTTGGTGCCCGGTGAAGGTTTTCGACACTCTTCTTGCCTCTGACAATATGGTTCCAACACAACCACTCCTGTCCTTACACGGTAATAAGCTCACTACGAGCCAATTCATGATGTCTATTAGGAGATTGTTAGTCCGGTTAGGACTGAACCCAGCCAGCTACTCTGGTCACTCTTTTAGAATAGGAGCCGCCACCACCGCTTCTAAAAAGAATATCCCTGCTCACATTATTAAGATACTAGGACGATGGAAATCTACGGCATACACCAGATACATCCCTCAGCCCATACAAGAAGTACGCCTGGCTTTCAAAACTATGAATATGTAATCTGTTATGTCCGGTTGTAGGACGAATAAATGGTTATCTCTTTTGCCCTCTTTTATTTCAGGCCTACTTCCTCGTCAGTTCCGGCACACCACAACTGACATTTCCTTTCATGGTTTGTCCTATTTATATAAGTTATACTACGGCTTATGCCCTGACCACAAATGGAAGGCGTGGCCTGAAGTTGTGGGAAGGGCTGGGTTACCCTTCTTAAGGGACTCCAGACCCTTCCCTCACTACCTGTTAGGTTGACGGATTGTCCCACCCACCACACCGCTTTCATAAGCATTTTATAAGGTAGGCCCTCTTTTATTTCAGGCCTACTTCCTCGTCAGTTCCGGCACACCACAACTGACATTTCCTTTCATGGTTTGTCCTATTTATATAAGTTATCTACGGCTTATGCCCTGACCACAAATGGAAGGCGTGGCCTGAAGTTGTGGGAAGGGCTGGGTTACCCTTCTTAAGGGACTCCAGACCCTTCCCTCACTACCTGTTAGGTTGACGGATTGTCCCACCCACCACACCGCTTTCATAAGCATTTTATAAGGTAGGCCCTCTTTTATTTCAGGCCTACTTCCTCGTCAGTTCCGGCACACCACAACTGACATTTCCTTTCATGGTTTGTCCTATTTATATAAGTTATACTACGGCTTATGCCCTGACCACAAATATATATATATATATATATATATATATATATATATATATATAACATCTACTAACTTCTTCATATAATGCACTTAAGGTAGTTTGGCATCACCTTATTTTCATAAAAACATGTTGATTCCTGCTAATGATATTATTGTTCATGATGAATTCTTGCATATTAGTCCTTAATAGCTAGATCATATAAACAGCAATGATGCAAAAGTATGTGGATAGAGCTTCGGGGGACAACTTGGTTTCAGTGCTGACGTAAAGGTATGTTTTTGCCTTTTCTTTTCATTTGGGAAAAAAAATTGGAAAATAATTGCAAGTTAACAAGCCCTTGATATGTTAATTTTACTGGAAGTAACACTTCCAACACTTTCAACATTAACTTATAGTGCCCTATGTGAAATATGAATAATATTCACATATCATATATCTGCTGAAACAACACAAAAACTCATTGAAGATAAAGCTGTTAACATTCACTTATTGGCTATGCGTAAAAGCATTAGCCACCTATAACTTGACATCAACAGGCAAATCACTATAACACAACAGGTTACCACCTTCTTAGAAATAAAAATACCAGTCATGATAATTTGCTAAATTAGTTATATATGCGTGACACAACATCACCTGATACTATATAACATCTCAGGGAGTGACATAAAAAAAAAAGAAAAAGATTTGGAAATCACTAATTAACTACATGCAATGAGTTACTATGTCTGACTGCACATGAGGTGAGTAACCTAATGTGAGAGAGCAGAGCCTAGCACTGCACAGCTTGCCAATCTGCCTATTTACACACACTCATGATCAGCTCTGATCCCAGGGAAGCTGGGCAGAGGCATCTTCGTCAAAAAGGGTCTCACTTGTTCCATATGGTTAATATTAGTAGGGTTAGGGGAGTGGTTAAACATGGTGAAAAAGAAACTGGTTGAGACCAGTTTCCCTATTCCTAACAGCTGTAATGGGTTTAAATCTCTGCTTCAGTCAAAAAACTCTGGCCAACAATAAATACATTGTATTTTATTTTTCTTAGAATAAATGGTATTGAGTTATGGATAAGGAAGTGACCATTCACATCGTAAGAAAAAAGGAGAATTGGGGGCACACCCAGAACATGCATTTCCTGACAGTGGTACTATTTTTAAGACAAAAATGTATACAAAATATAGATTAAGGAACAGCGCACACACTATATAACCATATAATGTAAAGCTCACAACTATGTACTGGTACTACAATATTGATGGGTCCTACACTAATTTTAAATGAAGTGCTATACCTAAATAATTCAAGTGAACAACAATATCCGTGTGATCCAATAACGTAATACAGTCCACCTCTGTGCTGATTATTACACAATAAGATCGGTAGGTTCAGCGCTGTATTTGCCGCAAGGCAAACAAGGCATTTGCCTTGGGCAACACTTTCCAGGGGGTGGCAAAAATGCCACCCCAAATGCCCAGGAAAATGCCTTGTTAGCCTGGTGGCAGGCAGCTAGCTGAGCTCCAGGTGGGCGGCGACGGAGCACTGATTTGTGAGCTCTCTCTGCTCCCTATGACATCATATTCCGGCTCCCAGCATCACTCAGTGGCGCAAGAGGGAGCTGAGCAGGGAGAGCTCACAAATCAGCCCGACTGCCTGCACGCCTTCCTTCCTAACCAGCCCGGCCAGCAGCCCCAGAGGAACCCAGGTAAAAAATCCACCAAGCTCTCCCAAGGTAGGGGGGCTGTGTGGATGTAAACTAATATTAAAAAATAATCAGTGTTGGGGGGGATGTGTGTGTGTGCGTGTGTGGCTGGCTGTCACTATGTGTGTGTCAGTGAATGTGTGTATGCCTTTCAGTGTGTGTCTGTGAGTGAGTTTATGTATGTCAGTGTGTGTTTGAGTGATTGTGTGTATTTGTGAGTGTTTGTGTCTGTGAGGGAGCCTGTGTGTCTGTGAGTGTGTGTCTGTCAGTAAATGTGTGTTTGTGCCTGAGTGATTGTGAGTGTCTGTCGGTGTGTGTCTGTGAGTGTGTGTGTATGTCTGTGAGGGCGCCAGTGTGTCTAAGTGATTGTGTGTATGTCTATATATAAGATGAATCTTGCTCACCTTAGAAACAGCCGGTGGAAAAACCTGGCTCTGGGTGTAAAAGCTGTTAACCCTCTAAAGGGGAGTAGCCCTTCTTTTATAGGAGGCAAATGGTAATAAATTGCTAGCAGAACTGAAGATCCTAATTGGATACATTTAGTAATATACAATAAATATAAAAACAAAAAATAAATTCAATAAAATGTCCTCAATGGCTTCTTTGATGCTTCAAGACGCGTTTCTCCCTTGCAGCCAATCGAGGACGTGGTTTACTTGGGTGTTGTTGCTTCTGCTGTCTTCACTCACCAAATCATCTGGGAACAGTGGCATCATTTCCTTCCCTCGTTCGTTCATTTGGCTTAAGGGAATCACCCTTCTATACCTTTCCAAGTGCGATGTGATAGTGCCTTTTACGCGCATGGCTGGAAGTTCGTAAATGGACATTTTTACGTGTACATTAGTTTTAAAATCCCAGCATTTGCTTCATCCGTAAATACATGGGTTACGTGTATAAAAAGACATAAGTATACAAAGAGGGTGTTAACAACTTATTATCAATAAATTTTATCAAGGAAAGTGGTAGTTCACATCCCAATTGAGGTATTAATTACATATTGGTAATACATAAAATGGTATATAAAAAACTAAAAATATAAATATTTTGAAATAAACACCTAAGAAAGATAAAAACTAATATGTTATAAGTTTAACCAACTGTACTGAACTCAGGCTATCCACTTCCTCTGATTAACAATATAAATATACCCATCTCAAAAATCAAGAAAACTTCCATACTAATTAGATAAGAAAAAACATTACTACATAAAAAAGGTCATACTAAACATTATTAATACAAAAATGTATACAAAATGATATCACTTGAAATCACTGTTAATACCATAAGGTAAAAGGGAATTTAAATTAAAGATCCATCTAATTTCTGATCTGCCCATTGCATTAATTAAGTCCTTTCCAAATAGTTTTTAATGAAAGATTTGAATTTTTACAATAAAATGAACAATCAAAATGAGATAAGTAAAATACTGATACAACAAACAAACTGTGGTATAACATAATAAATACTTATGTGAAAGTAGTAAATTATTAATTATTCAAATGTAGAGTAATATGATACTAAATATCACAATTTATATAGAACATATATAACATTTTGGTCACGTGGGGTCAAAAATGTAAGCTATACTTCTGTCTGATGTCTTTTTCTTTGATATCCCATTCATATCTAAAAAGGTTAAGTGTATGGGACGGTAACCTAAGCACAATTTCACATCTTATATTTTCAAACAGATGGTTAATAACTTCCTTAATATTCAGAACTACAGGGGACTTCCAGTGACATGGAAGAGCCATAATGGCTGAAATTAGAATACAGCCTAGGTTTATGCTTTTATGTTTAGGTCAATTATCAGGCATATTTTTGAACAAGCATAGTTATTATTATTATTATTATTATACTTATAGAGCGCCATCAAATTTTGCAGCGCTTTACAATGGGTGGACAAACATACATGTAGTTGTAACCAGACAAGTTGGACACACAGGAACAGAGGGGTTGAGGGCCCTGCTCAATGAGCTTACATGCTAGAGGGAGTGGGGTAAAATGACACAAAAAGGTAAGGATAGTATTAGACTAGTGACAGTTGCAGAAGAGGAATCAGTCAGGAGCTATTAACAGTTTAATTGATACACTTTTATGAAGAAGTGGGTTTTTAACGATTTTTTGAAGGAGTGGAGACTGGGTGAGCATCTAACGGAGGAGGGAAGCGAGTTCCACAGGAACGGTGCAGCCCTCGAGAAATCTTGAAGGCGAGCATCAGAGGTGGGAGTACGGACAGAAGATAGACGTAAGTCTTCAGCAGATCGTAAGGGCCTAGACGGGACATGTGTATAAGGGAAGATAGATAGGTGGGAGCAGCATTATGTAGATATTTGAAAGCAAGAACCAGAATTTTAAATTGAGCTGTATATTTTATAGGAGGCCAATGTAGGGACTGACAGAAGGGTGAGGCATGGGAGGTGCGGGCGGACAGGAAGATGAGCCTCGCCGCCGCATTCATTATGGACTGTAACGGCACTAGTTGGGAGCACGTAAGACCACTGAGAAGCGGATTACAGTAGTCAAGGCGAGAAAGGACAGTGGAATGGACCAACACCTTAGTCACATCTGGCGTTAAGTAGGGGCGGATGCGCCCAATGTTTTTGAGATGGAAATGACAGGATTTGGCGATAGATTGAACATGAGGCTTGAAGGAGAGGCCAGAGTCAAAGAGAACACCTAGGCAGCGAGCCTGTGTGGTGAAGCTGATAGTAGCACCGTTGACTTGGAGGGAGACAGACACAGGAGTAACAACACATGAGGGAGGAAAGACCAGAATTTAAATTTTGGTAAATTTTAGTTTAAGGAAGTGGGCAGCCATCCAGTTAGAAACAGCAGAGAGGCAGTCAGAGACACTAGTCAAGAGGGACGGGGAGAAATCAGGAAAGGACAGGTAGATTTGTGTGTCATCTGCATAGAAATGATATTGGAAGCCAAAGGAGCTAATGAGTTTACCAAGGGAGGCAGATGGAGAACAGCAGGGGACCAAGGACTGAACCTTGGGGGACACCAACAGAGAGGAGTTGGGGAGAAAAAGCAGAGCCAGAGAAAGAAACACTGAAAGAGCACTGGGAGAGGTAGGAGGAGCACCAGGAGAAAGTAATATCTTGTAGACCGATATTGTGGAGGATGAGAAGAAGCTGTTGATGATCAACAGTGTCAAAAGCCGCAGACAGGTCAAGGAGAATTAGGATAGAGTAGTGACCACGGGATTTTGCAGCGAGTAGATCATTGGATACTTTGGTCAATGCCGTTTCCACAGAGTGCTTAGCGTGGAAACCAGACTGAAGCGGGTCTAGCAGAGAGTTGGACTCGAGGAAGTCTGTCAATCTCGCGTACACTATTTTTTCAAGGATCTTGGATGCAAAAGGCAGTAGCGAGATAGGACGATAGTTGGATGGGGAGTTAGGGTCAAGATTGGGCTTCTTTAGAATTGGGGTTACAGTTGCATGTTTGAAGGGCAATGGAAATATACCAGAGGAGAGAGAGATTGAGAATTTTAGTGAGAGGTGGAGAAAGAGAAGAAGACAGAGTATAGATGAGATGCGAGGGAATTGGATCTAGGGAGCAGGTGGTGGGGCATGAGGACTGGAGCAGAGCAGAAACCTCTTCCAATGTAGCAGGTTCGAATGAACATAGAACAGCAGCAGGAGTGAAGTTAGGGGAAGTATTGTAAGGGGAAGAAGAAAGATGAGAGATCTCTTCTCTGATTGTAGAGATCTTGTCAGTGACGTGAGTTGCAAAGTCTGAGGCGGTCAAGTTAGTAGGTGGAAGAGGAACAGCAGGGTGAAGTTAAATGTGTGAAATAGTCATTTGGGTTCACGGGAGAGTGTGGTTATGAGGGTATTGAAGTAATTAACTTTTGCAGAGGAAAGAGCCAAGCTGTATGAGCTCAGCATAAATTTATAGTGGAGAAAGTCAGATGCACAGTGAGACTTTCTCCAACAGCGTTCAGCAGTGGTGTTAATGTAATTATGGAATCATCAATAAGTCTAATCAAAATAAGAATGTTATCCCAATAAGACGTCAGCTTAGGGCTGTCCACAGCGTATGGCATAAGGAACCCGCCTGACCACACTCTCTCCAAAACTTGTTGGTAGGTGACAATTGTAGCTTATAAAGTCTGGAGGGAGTGAAATACCATCTGTAAGGAATCTTGTAGTGTAATTCCAAATATGACACACATTGTGTGATGCCCCTTAAAGCTGATGGAAAATCTAACCATTTATTCTGCTTGTATTCCCTACCTAATTCACTTTCCCAATTAGTCATCAATTCAAACTTTTGTGCCCCCAATCCAGCCAACAAACCATAGCATATGAAAATTGTCCGTTTCTGAGAAGGTTGCGAGAAATAAATTCTTTCAATGAGAGACATGGCCCTGTCCGGAAAGGTCACACATATCAATCACAAAGTCAATCATTTTTTCATGCATTCATTCTTCCAAATTGTCCAAATCATATTTAGCTTTCCGTTGAGAAAAGGAGAGAAGTGTGTTAGAATTAAATAAATGTTGTGTGTTTGAATGAGATGACTAGTATTATGTGTTAAAATATCTATTTTCAGCACTGATATGGAAGATGCTCTGGACCACAATGAAGAGGGTCTAAGTTTCCTGCACCAAACATCCCAAGCTTTAATCATAGTTTGTGGACGGAAACATATTTGCTAAATGCGGTCTTTGCGGTGAGGGCAGCCATAACACCTACTATGAGATGTGGAAGAATCTTGGTCGCCTCCATCTAAAGCCAGTGAAGGCTTTCAGAATCTAGATTAAATTTGATGGCAGCTGTGACATTGGTAGCATGGAAATAATGAATGAAATCTTGCAAACCTATACCTTTTGCAATATAGCCAGCTTGATTCGTGGTTTCTTATTATATAAAAAAAAACTTAAAAAGGGCAGAATGAACCTTTCTAAAAAAAAATAAAGGAATACTGAGGAGGATAGCTCTGATAAAATACAACTGGTCCTGTTAGACAGCCTGAAATTATCCTAAGTAAATGCTGTAGCTGAGACCTTTGCTGTTGGAGAGCAATAAAGATCAAACACTGCTCTGATGTAGGGTTCTGGTAAGCAAAATAGCAACATAACTTCTTTTAAAAAGTCACAATGGGTTCCATCAAATGCCTTCTCCACATCCAAAGAGAGGAGCAGGGAAGGCATTCTAATAAAATTAATTTGGTGAATCATATAATGTATTGTCTCCTACTGTCCGGGGCCTGACGGTTCAGAATAAAACCCACCTGGTGTTTGACTATTAAGAAAGGGAGAATTTGTGCAAGTCTTAAGGCCAATATTTTTGAATACATTTTGGTGTCATTATTAATTAGGGATATAAGGCGAAAGTTTTGACAAACATTTTGTCCTTTACCAGGCTTGGGCAGCGTTATAATCTGTGCGCACAAGGCCTCCCCAGGCACACCAGTTTTTCAATAGCATTTATTAAGTCCTCTCCAATTGGTTTAGCTTTTTTTGTATACAAGGAATTGGAGTTGGCTTGGGTCTTTATTATGTTTCATTTTAAAGTACGTTTTTGCGAATCCATTTTTTACAGACATGTTCCTGGATGTAATGCCCTAGTTGTTGTGTCAAAATATATTAATCCACAAGTACATGTGATAATGTAAATAACTTTTTTTGTGTTGCGTTGTAATACTCAAGAAAATAAAGTTTGTTGTAACTCAATTGTAGAGTTAAAATGAAAATGTACTGTCACTTTAAGAAAAAAAAAATGGTGCTTACTTGATTAGGTCTTGAGAGTCCAGAACAAGCTTCCAACAGCAATTCAATTAGTTAGGTTAAATCCAGAGAAAGTAATACAGTTCTTTTTTGGGTTAATTTACACAATGTTTCAGTATGGAACAAATGCAATGTTTAACACCTTAAGGACAAATGACATGTCTGACATGTCATGATTCCCTTTTACTCCAGAAGTTTGGTCCTTAAGGGGTTAAGCAAGCTGATTAATGCGGTATGAATTCAGGATACAAATGCAATGCAGGTTTATATGGAATCACACTGAACTAGCTTACTTAATGGCTGATATTTCCCTTTGGAAGGAGGTAACAGAAGTTTTAAGACAAAGTAGCAAATTCCTTGTAGTACAATAATCAAAGAACTTAGCTTGTTGGAGAAGGTAGAAGAATAGTCAGAGTACGTTCTGTGTCCAGGGAGGATAGAATTCAGCAAAGTCAGTTTGGAAGATCAGAGGTAAGAATAGTCAGAGTCCATCCATGTCCAGGGAGTATAGAGTTCAGCAAAGTCATTTGGAAGATCAGAGATTTGGTACAGAGGTAGACATCACAGGGAGCTCAGACGGCACTTAGAAACAATTTGCAACAAATTGACTGAGCAATTTCGGAGTGGCAGTGTGTGACGTCAGATGCATGGATGGGGCCCGATCGGCGAAACCCAGAAGTGACTCTAAGGGAGTTTGCTGATCGGTAATCATTATCTTTTTTATATTCATCTGAGTTGAAGCTGTGTAAAGGATTCCATGGAAATGTGGATTTGATTTTGCGCTCCACCTATATAAGTATTTTGTTTGATTTTTGGTGTGGGAATTGGGTTCACACAGGTGTGTAGCAGCTTTTTTGAATTTAACCCTGTAATAGAGGTGTTTAACATTTTGAAGGTGGTACAGAAACTTTTCACATTTTTTTCTGCCACCTCATCTGTGTATACAGAGTTATATGCTTAGCGCTTTTATATTTTAGATATATTGTTATTTTGATCGGTAATCATGACAGGCATGTAATTAACTGTTTTTTTGTTTTTTTTTTCATTCAGTGGATGGATACATTCTTTTATATATCTTTTTTATTTTTGTATTGGTACATGCACCACATGTGCCACATCCGTAAAATCTCACTTTCTCCCCAAAGAAACTCCTTGGTGTGGATTTCGATTTTCAATGGCTATGTACTAGATTATCTTTTAAATTAGGGACACCTCTATAAATTATGCTAGGTTTATATGGGAGTATAGAATTTAAAATGTCATCCCTCTTTAAAATAGGCCAAAATGTATTAAAAATCTTCCTAATATTGTGACTCCTACAATGAAAATCACAAATAAAAGAACATTGGTTGTCTCTTCTTACATCTCTCTGTTTGTTAGAATAAACAATTGATTTCTATCTTCCAAAATGGCTTTATCATATGCCTTCTGGAGTAGTCCTTCTTTATAACCTCTGTCTTTAAAATCTTTTGGGTTTTTCATTGTTTGTTCATGAAACACTTTATCATCTGTACATTTAAGTTTTAACCTCAGTAATTGGTATTTAGCCATGGGGGAAAGTGGCAACTGCCCTCTTCCACACAGCTATAAACGTCAACTGGCTTAAAGCAGGTTTCTATAACTCCCTCTTCCACATAGATGTTGAGGTCCAGAAAGTTAATGTTTGTTTTGCTAAATTAACTAGTTAATATAATCCCCCAGTCACTGTTATTCAAAACATTTAAAATTTCTACAAGGGAGCATTTATTTCCAAATAAAAAATACATAATCAATGTATCGGTGATAGAGCACTAGGTTCACATCCCACTCATGTCCCTCATGGATAAGGTTCTGTTCCCATAGAGACATGAATAAAGTTGCATAGCTGGGAGCAAACCAAGTGCCAATCGCCGTTGCACATGTCTAAAGACAAAAACTGTCCTCAAACCAAAAATAATTATTAGTGAGGATCTAATGGATCTCCTCCAGAATAATATCGATTTGAGGTAGAGGAAATACTTTAAAAAGTTCTATAAAATATCTTGTTGATAGGCATCCTTTCTCATGTGTGCTGATAGTATATAGTGAGCTCACATACGCTGTAACAAGAAAGAAACCTTCCCATTGTTGATCTTTAAGCATAGTCAATAGTCTCAAAGACTCCTTAAAAAGACTTGGGCATTGTAACGGACCGTTTTGCACACAAGGGGTAAAAACCGTTTAGGCGATCGGCCCCCTTTCCAGAGATACAGGCACAGCTACTGCAGAACACCAAACTCCCGAACTGGATACAAAATAGCACTCCAACTCCCGAACTGGAACCTCCCAAATAGCTGCTAGCAGGCGAACAGGAAAAGCAGACAATCAGCTTACACTCCTGGCAATCAGTCTCTAACAGCATACAGTGAATCCCCCCAAGAACGAGACAAGGCTCTGTGTTGAGGGTCAAGCAGTGGTCTGAGGTGCTGGCACACCCAGCCTGGTTTTTATTACAGTCTTGCAAATACAGGACCGCCCACAGGGAGGTATAAAATATCCAGTAACATATAAGTTACAACCCACAGATTCCCTCCCCTTATCCTGAGAGGTAACCCAATTACATATACTTTTTACCACAATGCATCCTGGCTTCCTCTCCTCTGCCCAGGAGATAATTGAGAAGTAATTAAATTATCTCCCAGGACAGAGACAAGACTCCATTATGCACATGGGGACACAAAACATGCATTAGTGTTGAAATACACCAGGTAAGGCACATTACATTAAAACTATACATTTAACATATCCCCAGATAGCTCAGGTCTGAGCGCACATTATTAAGTGAATGGTGCTCAGACCACACGAATACAGTTTAATCGCCATGGAGCCAAAGTCTTTACAGTCAGTTTCATACGAATGGGCTCCATGGGATTCCTATCTGGGGTATAACACATTCAAACAAATCTACCGAACCCCAGGCAGAAAAGCACGAATGAAGCTTTTCTGCAGGTAAAAAATATGTCTTTTAGCAGGGGGCCATAGTCCAAAGGCAGCAGACGAGCAACCAGGCTTCTCCAATGCAATGTGGCGAGATTGATCTCTGTACAGTGGGCTATAATCATCAATCTATATATTGGGAGAGTTTGCTTGAAATGTAGCCTATCCCTGAGACTACTGGATGACCTGGGGCTTTTTCTCTGTTTTTATTGACCTTTTGAAGATAGTAAAAAACAGGGGTTCTGGAGTTTAAAACATTACATTATTTTTTGTTTAAACGTTAGAATTTTTCCCCTTTATCAGTTAGTTCAGTATCACTCTTTTTCATTTCTGTGATGGGGTCAGTTGATAGTATTTTGTATGTCTTCACTCCTCCTAATAATTATAGAAAGTACTTATTTTTTTCTAATAATGCCCCTTTGACGGTTTAATAACTAGTTTTCTTTTTACAAATCTTTTAGAGCTGCTCTTTCGACATGGTTATAGTCCTGGTTTTTATGTCTTTTTTTTTTTGTAAATCTAAATTGAATGTAATAATTTCTTCTGAAACTTCCCCAATCATAAATAATTTAGAGGGGTCTTTTAAACCTGTGTGTTTAAATGCTGTATATTCCCTATGAGAGTTTAGCTCACTGATATCATGTTTAGAGAAAATCTATAAAGAAATTAAACTTGTCCAATGTCTTTGTAGGGGCAAATTTTAAACCTCTATTCAGCAATGTTATTTGTGGCTTAGTCAGCATTCTCTCTGTTAGGTTGAAAACCACTCTGTTGTGTTGTCTGTAATTGTCTCTGTTTTTTTCTGTAGATTATTTCCTCCTCTATTTACCCTTCTTCTACACTCCTCAAACTCTTACCTGGGGATTTGTATGTTCTGCCTATGGTTTTGTACTTTCCCCTGGTCTGTGTCTTCTAAAAATCCTATTTAAATTTCAAATCTATTGTTTATGGGGATTTATCTTCTTTTCCTTAAGTTGTAATTTTCTCTACTCTGATTCTAATGACTTTCCTTGTTCTTTTGTTTTTGATCTTTTCATATATTCTTTTGTTATCACATCTTTCTCTGGGGTCTAGATTTACATCTGGCTGTTTCCCATTGATGGGGTCTCTCCCTTCTCTTAGGTAGGTGTTCCTTTATTGGTGTCATTCAGTTATTGTGGTCTTTTGTTTATCATTTTCTCTTCATTTTGTATTCCTATGGTACTCCTGTCTACCTTGTCTAAAGTAAGACCTTACTTGCTTTTTGGCATAGTCATTTTTATCCCTCAAATATTTTTTTTTTCTTAATTTCCACTATTTTTTTTTTTCCATTTTGTCATTATTTATCTGGATTACCTATGCAACACTAGAGTACTCACCAGGAGTGGGTTACTTAAGATGAAGTTTTGTAGTTTGTTAATATCCTCATCCAATCCCCTTAAAATATTTTTTAGTCTCCTGATGATTAAATCCATTAGCCCAAAAGAAAAGATTTCCAATATATCTGACCATTCATTAATACAGTCCTCTTCTTGTTGATCAAAGGAGGTTTTTTTTTCGTAAACCTTAATCCCCTGAGTATTCACTACATACCCAGCACATTAAGCAAAAATAAATCTATTTCCATCAAGAGTGTAACACATTGACAACGGGTGTTTTACACCCAAAATACTGTAAAGCTTGTGTAAAGTATCCTATTAGCTCTGTAGTACCGATCCTTGCAGCTTCTCCCGAATTCCCAGCAGAATAGTAACGAAGTAGTGATTATAACTCCCAATTCCCCCAAACATGAGTCGAGACTTCATGAAGGGGTAAAACGATCTGATTTATTGATGGCCAAACTTAGCCTTTTTATGATGGTCTTCCAGCAAGGGAACTCCTACATGGGACCTTGTGGAAGACTGTGACAAAATATATTAGTTTACAGTACAATGATTAAACACACCCACAGTAACAATGCAACCCCTCCTCTCTATCCTGGAGATAATTAACTTAAGTGGTTGAAGAGAACCTAATTATCTCCAGGTAGAGAAAAACATGTCCTTTGTATATTTTACCAAAACAGTATTAAAATCCATAACTTATATTTCGCCGAACGTAGACTCTATGTTCCACATACCCCCAGATAGCTTGGATCTGAGCGCACAATATAGCCGAATGGCGCTCAGATCCCACGAACACAGTTCTCAATTTTTTAGTTTTAGTTCACCGGTTGTTCGGGAGATTGAATCCGAAAAGAGTTCCATAACTGCGGATACCTGGGGTCGGTCTATCTTGTATAGTAGGAAAGTCCCGAAGGTAAAGTGTTTAACGTGTTTGGGAGTTATTCGCTATATGAACGGGAACCTGGTACGCGTCAGCGGTGTGCGGCTGAATAAGTGTCCGAAAATAGTTCCAGAGGATCGACGCCCATCTACCAGTGAGCGTTCAACGACTTTAAAATGGCGACCGCCACGTGTTCAGCAAACGAACGTGGACCACCAAACCTTTCATCAATTACCTTGTGGTTAACCGCAAGGTCTGGGTGGTAAATGAGCTGCACACGATCTCAGTGGGAGGTTGGGTGGTTCGGTAGTTTGTTCGGTTCTTTGAAACTGCACGAAATAGCCATACATACGAATAATTAGACGAAATGCTGTTTCTCTGATTCTGCTCAAACAGGGATTTCGTTACACAGCTCCCCCTTAGTCCCATGGAACGGCATACCTGCTTAGATCCTAACGGGTCAGCTAAGGGATGTCCGGATGACATAGTTATTTTTAACCACCGCTGTGAATTGGGCTCCCTGATCCGACACTATCTCCCTAGGGAATCCCACCCTAGTGAATACCTGAACCAGTGCTTCCCCCACCGTCTCTGCATGTATATTTGACAGAGCTATTGCTTCCGGATAGCGGGTAGCATAGTCCACCACAGTAAGAATGTATTTCTTACTGGATGGACTGGGTTTGCTGAGTGGCCCGACTAAATCGACGGCCACCCAGAAAAACGATTCCTCGATTATGGGTAGAGGGCACAGTTTTGCCCGGGGGTGGTCCCCTCTCTTTCCCACCTTTTGGCATACATCACAGGTCCAACAGTAATCCTGCAACTCCCTAGTGACTCCCGGCCAGAAGAATGACTGGGTGAGTCGGTCCCTAGTCTTTTTTATTCCTAAGTGGCCTGCTAGGGGGATATCATGGCTGATCCGCAATAATTCCACCCGATACTTATGGGGTACTATTAATTGTCTTTTCGCTACTTGGCCCGCTCCTTTCCCTGTTCCCCCTGTCACCCGGGATAGTAAACCCTTTTCCCAGGTAAATCTTGCCTGATCTACGTCTCCCTGAGGTTGGACTGCCTCCCTCCGATACCCTCTTAGTGTGGGATCCTCCCGCTGGGC
This sequence comes from Pelobates cultripes, assembly GCA_933207985.1. Lineage (NCBI taxonomy): Eukaryota > Metazoa > Chordata > Amphibia > Anura > Pelobatidae > Pelobates > Pelobates cultripes. The sequence continues at coordinate 243,122,613 of OW240914.1, forward strand.
TTGCCCAAAGTATTGAGGTGTACCCCAGTAAGATGTATGGTCAGGGTTAACTGTCAGGGGATTATTGCTTACCTGGTCGTCGGATGAGGGATGAGGGGGAGGCCTCCATAGCTCTGGACTGCTGCCGGGTGGTCACAGGTAACGCTTCTTCTGGGCTGGGGGCTGCCAATTGGGACGTCAAGCACCCTAGATCATTTCCCAACAATACTTCTGCTGTTAAATCTGGCATGATGCCCACTTTCACAGATTTGGCCCCAGTACCCCAATCAATGTGTACCCGAGCCGTTGGCAGTTTATGTATTGCCCCTCCGGCCACGCTTACAGCAATGGTGCGTCCTGTGTGTTGCGAAGGAGTGACCCGGTGAGAATGTACTAGGTTAATAGTAGACCCTCTGTCTCTCAGTCCTCTAGCTTCTTGTCCATTTAACTTCACGGACTGATGGTGGTGAGACCGGTTATCTCCAGCAGCTTGTACAGGGTTCACTTCATGTAATGTGGACCAATTTTCGGTATTGTTACTGGGCGACCCTTGAGCAGGGGGGTTGTAATCCTCTTGTACACAGTGTGCTGCTGCTTTTGTCGGTGGAACTGGTGTTTGCCCCCAGCGGTCTGTAGTACGTTGTGGGCAATTGGGTTTGATGTGTCCCACTTGCTTGCACCCATAACACATTGGAGCGGTCTTTTGATATCCAGTGGTTGTAGCGTTGCCCCCCGGTGGAGTTACCCTCTGCGGGGTAGCTGTAGGACCAGGTGAGGGCGCGACCCAGTGAACCCTCGATTTCCATCCAGCCGTCTGCTCTCGTGAAATTCATCCGCCAATCTTGCTGCCTCTTCCACAGTCTGTGGCTTCCTGTCTCTGACCCAGTCTCTAACCTCCGCTGGAGTGTAGTCAGAAAACTGCTCCAGTGGCACTAATTGTACAGCATCTTCTAAGGTAGTCGCCTGACTCCCCTGCATTCAGTTACTGGCAGTGCATTGCATACGAAATGCCCACTCTGTGTAGGAATCCTTGCCTTGTCTCCTGAGGGCCCGAAATTTCCTTCTGTGGGCTTCAGGAGTTACAGCGTACCAACTAACAAAATCTCTCTTATCTTTTCATAGTTTTGTATATCCCCATCTGGCACGGATTTCAATGCTTCTGCTGCTCTGCCTGATAATTTGCTGCTTAATACCTCAGCCCAGTTAGCTCTTTCTAAATCTTCAAGCACACATTGTCTCTCAAAGTTTTGTAGATAATTATCTATATCCATCTCACCTTCCACGAAGCTTTTAAATGCAACGTAGTTGATTTTGCGAGGTCGCCCCATTGTAGATCCAGATAGCGTCAATATATCCACAGGAGGTGACCTATCTCTGGTTTCCCAGGCTTCCCGGACATTCTGTACCTCCGTGGCTTGTGCCAAGATCCGTACCATGATCTCCGGTGTAGGGTTAGGTCCTACCAGGCTCCAGCTCACATCCCTTTGGAACTCTGTTTCCTCAGCATTCACCATTTGTTGTTCACTGGTTTGATCGCTCTCCAGTAGTTCGGCTATTAGCGTGGCTTTCGATTTATTGCTTGCCACTATGCCTTGAGCATCCAGCAGTTCTTTCAACGTTGTTCGTTTGAAGCTTTCATATCTATGCGCCATTCACTACTTGTTCCGGTTCGGTACATCTGTTCAGGAGAAAATCCCGCTGCTTGCCACCAGTGTAAAGGATCCTATTAGCTCTGTAGTACCGATCCTTGCAGCTTCTCCCGAATTCCCAGCACAATAGTAACGAATTAGTGATTATAACTCCCAATTCCCCCAAACATGAGTCGAGACTTCATGAAGGGGTAAAACGATCTGATTTATTGATGGCCAAACTTAGTCCTTTTATGATGGTCTCCCAGCAAGGGAACTCCCACATGGGACCTTGTGGAAGACTGTGACAAAATATACAGGACCAATCAGTTTACAGTACAATGATTAAACACACCCACAGTAACAGTGCAACCCCTCCTCTCTATCCTGGAGATAATTAACTTAAGTGGTTGAAGGGAACCTAATTATCTCCAGGTAGAGAAAAACATGTCCTTTTTATATTTTACCAAAACAGTATTAAAATCCATATGAATACAAAAAAGAAAAGAAAAAAAAAACTACCATAAAGTGTCTCAACATTTTGGTAAATATAGTCACAATGAAATGGGCATAAAAAATAACTTTTAATGGATATATTAAAATGTAAAATAGAAAAGATAAAAGCAAAACAAAAAGCACAAGGCTACAAAATAATATGTCCTATAAACTAGTTGGGGTATTAAACCTCCAATAGAACCAATAGCAAGAGAAGTGTTGCTTCAAAGAAATACTTATTGGTGTAAAGTAAAACTACTTGCTATGAACAATGTAACTGAATTCTAAATAGAAAGTGGGATACTAGTATCTTCAAAACTCTTCCTGCAGAACAGGGTAGGTTGAATATAGATGAAATGCCTCTAGTGCACAAGGGGTTAAACAGCACAACAGTTGGTTGCAATGGTTAATAGAAAAGAGGCAGGGAATACCTATAAAATAAAGAGGTATAGGAGACAGTTGCAAGCTAGGTTAGATATAATGGTCAGTAAAAATATAGAGACTCTAGGTAATCCTGACGCTTGCTAGCAAGAGAGGTGTAAATACAAAGAGATACTTTAATAGTAAAAAGTTAAGCCACTTTCTATAAACAATGTCATTGAATTCAAGATGGGAGGGTGGGGTATTAGTATCCTCTGAACTCCTCCTGCAAAACAGGGTCTGCTGTATATAGATAAAGTACCTCTAATACACCCCAAGAGGTTAAACAGTACACCAATATGGTTGCAATAGTTAATAAAGAAGAGGCAGAGAATACCTGTAAATAGGGAGGTATAGGAGGCAGTAGCAAGCTAGGATTAAATGCAATGATAAATAAATAGAGATGTAGAAAATATAGATAATCCTGATGCTTGTAAGATAGAAAATCTAAGTGCCTTCGAGGGCACCCCTTAATAAATGCCTATACTATATAGCACAACCTCCCAAAAAGGTGTAAATACAGAGAGATACTTAAATAGTAAAACGTGAAGCCACTTGCTATAAACAATGTTCAAGATAGGAGGGTGGAGTATTGGGATCCTCTGAACTCCTCCTGCAGGACAGGGTCTGCTGTATATAGAATTAGTATTTCTAATACACAGGAGGTTAAACAGCACACCAATGTGGTTGCAATAGTTAATAGAAAAGAGGCAGAGAATACCTGTAAATAGGGAGGTATAGGAGGCAATAACAAACTAGGATTAGATGCAATGATAAATAGAGATGTAGGAAATATAAGTAATCCTGACGCTTGCAAGATAGGAAAAACTAAGTGCCTTCGAGGGCACCCCTTAATAAATGCCTATACTATATAACTCAACCCCCCCAAAAAGGAATAAAGAGACAGAGGATAGGACAAGTAAAAATAATGCCTAGTTGTAAAAGCAAGATCGCTAGGCAGACCGCGGCTGAATAAGTGCAGCAGCAGAGGAATGTCAAGCTAGGCTTCCTGAACCCCTGAAGCGCACATTTCGTCTGGGTTACTCATCAGAGGGGAACTGAAGACAGGTAAGTGTTGAGCTTTTAAATATGAAAGTAACCAATAGGGTTAGGAGGGAGGGGCTGTAATTGCCACACTTCTAATTGTTAACCCGATCAGTGCTGAAATAGAACAATGTGACGATAAATATGTATAAGGATAAAGTGGAAGCTAATACAAAAGTTAGTATGGGAAAGGAGATACATTTTAATATAGGGCAAAACGAATGGAGGATAGAATGAAAATACTATATAATTAATATGACCATGTATGGAGAAAAAGAAACATTAATAAGTGTCTGTATCTATTAATAATGCTCAGTGGTGGCTATAGATGGCTAAAGTAGTAATAGGGTAGGAAACTAAATAAAGGCAGCTTAATGGTGCTACTAATTAGCCATTTAGAATATGTAGTCACCTTGAGGCACTATCATACTAGATATCACACTAAGAACGAGTAGTGGGTAATGTAAAAGATCTAAGTCCATTAATATGCTAAAAGATTGGTGTCATTTTTACCAGAATACAAATAGATACAAAATTGATAAATAACAAATAAACAGGGGATAAAAAATAAAGAATGATAACACATAATTGGCCGTGTCTTGATTAATTATTGATACAGTAATCAGTAGTGACTACAATTGGAGACATAAAAATGAAGACCAATTAGTGATGCAAATAGTAAACTATTTAGGATACATAGCCACCAAAATTACTTGCTAAGTTGGAAGAAATAGGATCCTATGTTACTTATGAATGAAGGGAGTCAAATTAAATTCTTCATTAAGACCATGAGGAGCTTGTGTTTTAAATTGATGTATCCATTTAGATTCTTTCTTGAGTAGTGTGAGGTTAAAATTCCCTTTCTTGTGTTTAAATGAATATGTTCCAGGATTTGGAAATTCAGATTAGTCGGATCCATATTGTGGAAGTTTCTAATGTGGTTGGCAACTGGTGTGGAAATGTTAAGATTTGTTAGGAATTGACATGTTGTAGCACACGTCTATGGAATTCCTGATATGTTTTACCCACATATTGTAATTTACAGCTACAAGTAATGACATAAATGACCTTAGTTGTGCTGCAATTCATTAATTCTTTGATTGTATGTACTATTTTAGTATTAGTGCATACTACTGTTTTTGATGGCAGAATATATTTGCAAGCTTTACAGTGGCCACACATGAACATTCCCTTGGAAGTCTGTAGCCATGTTGAAGATGGTTGTGCTGGCTCCAAGTGGCTATGGACAAGTAGATCACATAGATTTGTTGCTCTCAGTGGTGTAATACTTGGATTCTGTTGTAGATTTTCTGCCACATCGCTGTCATGGGTAAGTATTGGCCAATTCTCTGTAAAGATCTTGCGAATAGGGTCCCAATACTGGTCATATGTTGCAATGCACCTTGTGATGTGCTTTTTGGGCTGGCTCTTTAAGTTTACCAAACAAGAGGAACGGTCCATTAGTGAGACATGCTGAAAAGCTTGTTTGAAAATCTTGTTAGGGTATCCCTGTTCTTTAAAGTGTGTTCTAAGTATATTAGCTTCTTGTCTGAAAATTTCCTCATTGGAACAATTTCTTTTAGCTCTTAGATACTGACCAAAAGGAATGCCAGCCTTGAGCTTGTATGGATGGTGGCTGTTCCAATGTAGAAGATTGTTGCAAGATGTGGGTTTACGATACAGTTCAGTTGTAATCTCGCCTCCAGGTGATAGACGGATGGTGAGGTCGAGAAACTCAAGTTGGTCTTCACTAATGACGTGAGTTAGCTTTAAACCGATGTTATTGAGGTTCAGTTTGGAGACCATCTCCTCAAAGGTGGTTATAGGGCCAGTCCGGAAAATTAGGATGTCATCTATATAACAATGCCAGTTAAGAATGAATTGATTATAGCCGGATTTTGTAATTTCTGCCAGGATGGTAGCTTCCCACTAGCCAAGGTAGAGGTTGGCATAGCTAGGGGCACAAGCTGTCCCCATAGCTGTGCCCCTAGTCTGCAGATAGTAGACACCATTAAAAACAAAAAAATTGTGGGTAAGAATAAATTCCAAAGTTTCCATCAAAAATGTAATTTGAGTGGTGATGAATTGCTGAGATTTTTCTAGGAAATATAAAGTGGCTGTTAAGCCAATATTGTGAGGGATATTATTGTACTGTGCCACAACATCAAGGCTGGCAATGAGAGTGTATGGAGGTACCATGAGGTTTTCCAGCATTATTAGTGTATGTTTGGTATCCTGTATGAAGGATACCAAACATATAAAAACAGCCAGGGGGTGGAGTATTTTTTCTAAGTACTTGCTAGGTTGTTCTGTGAGAGAATTATTTCCAGAGACGATTGGTCTACCTGGTGGGTTTGTGGGATTCTTGTGCACCGTTGGTAAGCAGTAGAATGTAGCTACTGTGGGGGTATTGTTCGGTAGAAGAAATTTAAATTTGTCTTCTGTTATTGTCTCACTGTCTCTAGCCTTAATGAGTAGTTGTTTAAACTCCTGAAAGTACTTTTTAGTAGGATCCCCTTTTAGTTTCTGATAGCAAGATGTATCATTTAGATGAATCATACACATATCTATGTACATGTCTTTTTCCAAGATGACAATATTTCCCCCCTTGTCTGAGGGTTTGATGATAATATTCTTATCAGAGCTTAGTTCCTTTAAAGCTTGATTTTCTGCATAGGACAGGTTGCTGGTCAGTGGTGTTGATATGACATTAAGTTGTTCGATTTTGCACAAATAAATCCACATTTACTATGTCTTTAAAATTAGGTGTAAACCAGCTTAATGGTTTCAGGTCAGTTAAAGGTGGATCTTTTTCTTGATCATCAAGTAATGTAACTAATGTTTTTATGTGTTTGTAATCCTCAAGTGCAACTCCTAATTCTTTGGCCATTATTTTTTCTTTTATCTTGTGTAGTGCACTCAGGGCAAGTTTACGGCCAAAGAGATTGGTGTCCTTTAGCCAATCAAACTTATTGGCTCCAGGAGTCGGTATGAAGGAAAGCCCTTTATTTAAAAGGGATAAATGTGTAGGAGAAAGAGGATAATTGGACAAGTTTATCACTTTGTTTCCATTATTAGTGCTTTGGATTACTTTTTTGGTCGATCTGGTCTGTACCCCCATCTGTTCCTATCCCTCAATCTGGGTCGTTGGGAATTCTGCCATGCTTGGTCTAAAAAAGAACCAGCTCTTGATTGTGATTCAGAGTTAGTCTGTGGTATTTGATTAAGAAATGATACTGACTTCTCTTGATTTCTTAAGATTCCTTTACTAGGTGGATTCTGTCAGTCTTTTTTGAAAAATAATTGCTTCTTGATCTATTTCGTGAGGGCTCAAAGTCAGATTTGTCTGTGTCTGAAAGGGAAGAGTTTCCACTGTTGTAACGTCTTCTGGTTTGGGTTTTCAATTTAAACATATTCCCTTCGCTAAAATCTTTATGGTCCCATTGGCAATTAAAATGTTTTTTCTCCGTGACGTTTTTTGTAAAGTTTTCCAAGTTTGTCTGCAGTTGTGTTTCCATAAGTTGGTAGTCACTATTTTGGTGTAAATCTTTAGTCAATGTAATTTGATCTTTTAGTTTCTGATTAGTTATGTCAAAATGGTCTTGTTCCAGTTTTATTAGATATTGCATTAGATTGAAAGAACAATCTAGGAGTATGTTATTTCATCCTAAAAGTTTTTCATCCGTATTTACCTTTTTCAGGTGTGGATATGTTGAGTCTCAAACCTCGTGGTACTAGTTTTTTTTTTTTTCCACATATTGTTTGAGGCTTGTTAGTTCCCAGAATCCCAGAATTTGTTCTTTATACAGATTTTGGGTCTTAAAGAACACTTCATCAATATCTGTAGAATTAAAACTAGGTAAGGGATTTAATCAAAAAACATTGTTGACATCATTGATTCCAAAATCAAAATTTGGTCAAAGTAATATGCCCTATAAACTAGTTGGGGTATTAAACCTCCAATAGAACCAATAGCAAGAGAAGTGTTGCTTCAAAGAAATACTTATTGGTGTAAAGTAAAACTACTTGCTATGAACAATGTAACTGGATTCTAAATAGAAAAGTGGGATACTAGTATCTTCAAAACTCTTCCTGCAGAACAGGGTAGGTTGAATATAGATGAAATGCCTCTAGTGCACAAGGCGTTAAACAGCATAACAGTTGGTTGCAATGGTTAATAGAAAAGAGGCAGGGAATACCTATAAAATAAAGAGGTATAGGAGACAGTTGCAAGCTAGGTTAGATATAATGGTCAGTAAAAATATAGAGACTATAGGTAATCCTGACGCTTGCTAGCAAGAGAGGTGTAAATACAAAGAGATACTTTAATAGTAAAAAGTTAAGCCACTTTCTATAAACAATGTCATTGAATTCAAGATGGGAGGGTGGAGTATTAGTATCCTCTGAACTCCTCCTGCAAAACAGGGTCTGCTGTATATAGATAAAGTACCTCTAATACACCCCAAGAGGTTAAGATCCCACGGACACAGTTCTCAATATCGTCGAGTAAAGTTTTAGTTCACCGGTTGTTCGGGAGATTGAATCCTAAAAGAGTTCCATAACTGCGGCTACCTGGGGTCGGTCTATCTTGTATAGTAGGAAAGTCCCGAAGGTAAAGTGTTTAATGCGTTCAGGAGTTATTCGAAATATGAACAGGAACCTGGTACGTGTCAGCGGTGTGCGGCTGAATAAGTGTCCGAAAATAGTTCCAGAGGATCGACGCCCATCTACCGCTGAGCATTCGACGACTTTAAAATGGCGACCGCCACGTGTTCGGCAAACAAACGTGGACCACCAAGCCTTTCATCAATTACCTTGCGGATAACCGCAAGGTCTGGGTGGTAAATGAGCTGCACACGACCTCAGTGGGAGGTCGGGTGGTTTGGTAGTTTGTTCGGTTCTTTGAAACTGCACAAAATAGCCATACATACAAATAATTAGACGAAATGCTGTTTCTCTGAATCTGCTCAAACAGGGATATACGTACGGACATATGGTGGATGTACAATTTTTTATAGGTACACAGGTAGAGAATATTTGAAACAAAAACAAAACAAAGAGACAAATGAACAAAACTATAAGTGCAATTTTGAATTTACTGGAATTATATGACATTAAAGCTTTGGCATGATGATTACTATTGTAATTACTGTGCTCATGAGTGAGTACCTACATTGTTATGAATAGGAAGAACATGGCAAGTAGAGATTTGAAACTAAGGGGTTTGCCTAAGGTGATCTAATAGTATTACCCGCGAACAATAAATGTTATGTGCAGAGGCGTAACTAGAAACCATGGGGCCCCTCATAAGTCAACACCCCCACCCCCACCACCCTCCTCCCATACATCTATCATCTCCCTCCCATATGTTACCCCCTCCCCCAACACATGCAAACAGATACACATGTAGACACACACACATACACAGATAGACATACACACACACACAGACATACACACACAGAGACACAGACAGGCATACAGACAGACATACACATGCATACAGACACACAGACAGACTTACACACATACATACAGACATACACACCCCCACCACCCTCCTCCCATACATCTATCATCCCCCTCCCATATGTTACCCCCTCCCCCAACACATGCAAACAGATACACATGTAGACACACACACATACACAGATAGACATACACACACACACAGACATACACACACAGAGACACAGACAGGCATACAGACAGACATACACATGCATACAGACACACAGACAGACTTACACACATACATACAGACATACACACCCCCACCACCCTCCTCCCATACATCTATCATCCCCCTCCCATATGTTACCCCCTCCCCCAACACATGCAAACAGATACACATGTAGACACACACACATACACAGATAGACATACACACACACACACAGACATACACACACAGAGACACAGACAGGCATACAGACAGGCATAAACACACAGACATACAGACACACAAACATAAGTACAGAAAGACATACATACACTCACATACAGACACACATACCTTTCCCTGGGGTCCAGTGGTGGTTCAGGCTGATGGGAGTCAGAGTTCCCACCCACACGTCTCCCAGTGGTTGCTGGGAGGAAGTGACCAAGGCAGGCACTTCCTCCCAGCCTCTAACATCATTACAGGGGGCCCAGTCATGCTGTTAAAGACCTGACCGGGCCCCCTGAAATTACATAGCATCAGGTGGCCCTAACAGCATTGGTCACCAGATGGCGGGACCCGCGGTCGCAGGGGTCCACAGGGCGGCCGGGCCCCCTGCGACCTAGGTAGTTCCACCACTGGTTATGTGATGTTTTGTGGTACAATTCAATCTTCCCTCCTGCCTTAGTGTATGTCTGTTCGGTAGGATTCTGGAGAGCTAGGATATTTGCGATAAGCCCGTTGGTTAACAGCCTCACACATTTTCTCTCTTAAAGTTCCAAGCTTTGAGTATTGTATGGACATCTTTAATATATAACTATCTTTGAATATTGTACTGGTAATTCTGTATCTGGTACCATAAAGTGTTGAGTACAAGAGGTTAATTGGGCAGATGTCCCAAGTCAGAAGATGATGGCTACAGAGTTAAAGGGTGGAGTCAACATTTCCAGGAGGAGTCTGAAACACCACCATCTCAAAATTTCACTAGCCGCCAATGCCTAAACGAGTGGAGTGTTTTGTTAGTTGTTAGTATTAGGAACTATTTTCCTTTGCTATATAGAAAAATTAGGACTGAGTACAAAGAATTGAGGGGATTATAGCGTTTAAGGTAAAGGAAATTTATTGAATATATTATGGGAATTGGTTTAACAAAGGTTCAAGCATTACATTAGACCAGTATAGTGAAAACCATAAATACAAAAAACAAAAGTCACCCCAAAAATGGAAGGTTTTCATTAGACATTGGGTTAACATTTGAATTTCTCTTTTATTGCATTCTCTTTTCACATTTTGTATTTTTCTTCCAATTTTAACTTTTCCCTCCTTTATTTAGTTACATAGTGGAAAAGAGACTTTGGTTATCAAGTTCAGCCTTCCTCACATATGTTTTTGCTGTTGATCCAAAAAAAGGAAAAAAACCCAGTCTGAACCACTTCCAATTTTGCAAAAAACTAGCAAAAAAATCCTTCTTGACCTCAAAATGGCAGTTAGATATGTCCTTGGATCATGCACCTATTACCCCAGTAATTATAATTTATATCCCTATATATTATGTTTTTGCAAGTATTTATTCAATTGCTGTTTAAACATCTGTATGGACTCTGATAAAACCACCTGTTCAGGCAGAGAATTCAACATCCTTATAGTTCTTACTGTAACAAAGAAAAAAACTAACTTGACCTTGTGACCACGTGTTTATGAATAGATTTCCAGATAATGATTTATACTGGCTCCGAATATATTTGTGTAATGTTATCATATCCCCTCTGAGGCACAGTTTTTCCAAACTAAAGATATTTACATATTTTAATCTTTCTTCATAACTAAAATGCTCCATTCCTTTGATCAATTTTGTAGCTTGTCTGCACTTTTTCTAGTGCCATGATATCCTTCTTTAAACAGGTGCCCAAAATTGCACACCATATTCAAGGTGTAGTCTTACCAGCGTTTTATAAAGAGGCACAATTATATTTTCATCCCGAGCATTTATGCCCCTATTTATACATGAGAAAACCTTACTGGCCTTAGCAACTGCAGATTGCCATTGCATATTGCTGCCTAATTTGTTGTCTATACCAATTCCCAAATCCTTCCTGTGTGTTGTTATCCCTAATTCACTACCATTTAGGGTGTAAGTTGCTTTTGCATTCCTGACCCCAAAGTGCATAACTTTGCATTTCACTACACCAACCCCCTAGTGACCAAACCGCTTTTCATTTTTTTTACCGTTTGGGACCAGGGCTGTTACATTTCTGCGGTGTTTGTGTTTAGCTGTAATTTTCCTCTTACTCATTTACTTTACCCACACATATTATATACCATTTGTCTCACCATTAAATGGTCTTTCTAAAGATACCATTATTTTTATCATATAATATAATTTACTATAAAAAAATATATATAAGATGTAAAAAAAACACAGTTTTCTAACCCCCAAAATCTGTTACGCATCTACAACCGCCAAAAACAAAAAAAAACATGCTAAATAGTTTCAAAATCTTGTCCTGAGTTTAGAAATACCCAATGTTAACATGTTCTTAGCTTTTTTTTCTGCTAGTTATAGGGCTAAGTACAAGTAGCACTTTGCTCTTTCCAAACCATTTTTTTTTTTTCAAAATTAACCAAGTTACATTGTAAAACTGATATTTGTCAGGAATGTATATATTTTTTAAAAGAAGTCAACCTAAGGTGTTAAACTATTTTGACACTTTTCATGCAACCATTTTACCACCAATGCCAATGCAGATCTTAAAATCATTATTCAAGCTATTCGGAACCATGTTGTTTAGCACATAAATCCACTTCATTTCTTCCTGACCTATTTTTTTTATTAAAATCGCCCAAAAAATGGAGGAAAGAAAAAATGGTATAATAAATTTGAAGCCAATGGACATTCATATGATACAAGAGATGGTATGACTTGCAGTTCCTGTGGTGTTATATATATGTTCACATGTCCATATAGGTTGCACAACGAGAATGTTACGTACCAGAATATGTGAGCATGTATATAATATTATGAAAAAGTTTGCATTACATCGAGTGTGTATGCACTTTAGGGATCACCACAATGCAGACCGAACAAAATTGGAATTTGTGGTAATTAAAAAAAATAAAATAATAATAATTGGAGGGGTGGCAATTTTAATCATACACTAGGTCAGGCAGAAATGAAGTGGATTTATGTGCTACACACCATGGTTCCGAATGGCTTGAATAATGACTTTGAGATCTGCCATTTTTTTTAAATGAACTTTTGATAGAATTTATATATGTATATAATTTATTTGAATTATTTTATCAACTAGGAGTCATTTAATTTTAACACATGGTTCTTTAAATGTTCTTTAAGTACTCTACTATTTATCTACTCTGCCAGCTCACCCTCTCCTTCCGGCAATTCCAATATGAATCGGTTGAGTTTTAGGCGCATGCAACCTCATATGTATCACTGTTAAGATTTCCCTGTCTTTGCTTGATGATATACACTTTATTCCTGACAATGATAAAGAAATGTGAGTCCTGTTTTCCTGCTGTGCACTTTTCCACTTTTTGAGGATATACACCTTTGATTAATTCAGTGCAATTAAAAATGTGCACTTTTTCATTTTATGGGGGAAAACACCTTTAAATTAACCAAGTGTAATTATAAATGAATTCAAATGCATTTTAATGTATATTTCATTTTTTCTCTTTTTTAGAATAGGTCATAAATGTTGTTTAGATATGTTTATACTGTTCTTGTATGCTGTTTTATATATTTTTATGAGATATGTTTTTCTCAATTGCAATAATAGTTGTGTGTGACACAATGTTTTCTCTAAGTGTGGACTTGCACCTTATGCTGTCAAAGACAATTAGCAGATAGGAGTATGCAAATTAAGTCTAATTGATACTCCTATCAGCAAAATGAACTATCTTTGCAAAGAATGTGAAATGCCCTGATCTAAGATGATGATGACAGCATTACGTACTGAGGAAGCCAGGCAGACCAGAGAATTGCGTTGACGTCATCAAGGGGCGGAGACTACAGATACCCAGAAGAATCACGCTTGTACTACTCGGACTGCGCTGAAGCCAGACCATTACACTCCGGACACAACAGCCTTGCAGATCCAGTGTCTCCAACTCCTCCACATATTACAAAGCTGGGCAGGGAGTAACGGCTGTAACGGTTACCACGAAGAGTAGAGAGGTTTCCACCGCTAGAGGTGTCCTTCTCCCGAGTGTGAGGGGTATTTTGGCATTCCAGGTAGTCATCAAAGTAGAGAAGCCCTTACAAGAGCTGTATAGCAATTCCCTACAAAAAGAGACAAGACGCTAGATTGAGGGTGAAGTAATTTTTTTTAATGGTAGTCAGACCGGCCTTTTTTGCAAGTCCCCACCCAAGAAATACACCCATGTGAACCTTGGTGGTGACAGTGATACAACATTATCAACCAATCATACCAGTGTTCTACAGTGTGACACTCCCATACAGAACAGGCAATCCCCCTTCCCCCCCCGCCTATGAGACAATTGAGTCAACTACCGTCTTTAATTCAATTATCTCCAGGCGAAAAAGAACATAATTTTAATACATCCGAAAATACCCCACAAAACACATAATATCCCCACCAAAAGCATGTTATTATCGAACGTAGTCCATTTTGTACATATAATGTCGAACATCCGTGACCGTGGAAAACACCGCTGGCCAGCGCCACATGTTCATACATACGAACGCCGACCACCCAGTCGACCACTTAGAACGTTGGGGTGTTTGCGGTTTTAGAGGTGTTAAGAGGGTCAATGAGGTTAATAAGCTCCACACTCCGCATTTGAGTGGTCGGTCGTTCGGTAGTTCTTTCATCAGTCGAACGGATAATGGTAAAATAAAGCAGAACTGTACTTAGTCAAACGAATAGGCGAAAAGACACACAAACTTTAAAATTCAGGGACAGACGGTCTGTCGCAATGCTCCCTCCTTGTGGGACACTCCAGCAGACCTGGTTTGACCCTTTTCGGGTCAACTGGAGGATGTCCGGACTTTTGGTTACGAACTGAGTTCTGTCTGTCGGCACAACCGTCATCGTTGCCATTTAGCTTACCGGGTCGGTACTGTATGGTAAAGTTATAGGGTTGAAGTGCCAAGCTCCATCTCAGTAGTTGTCCATTGTCTCCTGCGACCCGGTTAAGCTACACCAACGGGTTGTGGTCAGTTATTACCATGAATTCCTGCCCGTATAAGTATGGGTTATGTTTTTTCAAGGCCCACACCAAAGCCAAGCACTCCTTCTCCACTGCTGCATAACTCACTTTTCGGAGTAGTAGCTTTCGGCTGATGTACGCGACAGGGAGCTCTCCTCCATCCTCTCCAACGTGGCTTAAAACTGCCCCCAGTCCGAACATGGAAGCGTCGGTATGGACGATAAAATGTTTGTTAGGGACTGGGGCAGCCAAGACAGTTGCATGTACTAGGGCATCCTTTAAAGCTTGAAAGGCAGTTTTACAGGCGGGACACCACAGGACTTGTTGGGGTAAATCTATAATACCGGCTGTCCCTGGGAAGGCCAGGATTTGGGTCTTGGTGTGAGGTGTGGGCCAAATAGCGACCGCTTTGAACTTGGCTGGCTCTGGTCACTGCTTGCCACACCCCACCCGGTGTCCCAAATACTGGACTTCTGCTATGCCTAGATGACATTTATCTGGCTTCAGAGTCAGGAAAGCGGGCTGAATCTGATCCAGTACTGTCTTAAGTGCCTTAAGTGCTCCTCCCATGACTCACTATAAATCACAATGTCGTCCAGGTGCGCACAAGCAAAATCCTGGAAGCCATCTAGGAGTGTATCCTCCAAGCGTTGAAAGGTGGCTGAGGCGTTTTTCATTCAGAATGGCATGACCTTAAATTGGTACAAGCCAAACAGGATGACACAGGACGACTTAGGGATATATTCCTCGGCCAGGGGCATCTGCAATAACCCTTGCAGAGGTCAACAGTGGTAAGATACTGTCCCCTGGCGATGCAATCCAATAGCTCATCCACTCGGGCATTGGGTAGGCACCAGTCAATGTCTTGTCATTTAACCACTGATAGTCCATGCAGAACCGGGTGGTCTCATCTTTCTTTGGCACTAAGAGTCAAAAATGGGTCACAAGAGAATACTGAGAATGGGCAGCAGCTGAAATAGCCTGCCCTTCGGTCGGTCCCCGCTCAGTTCTCAAGCTGATTTTTGCTCATCTTGTGCCATTACAGAGAGAACATATCTGAAGCATATCAGACTGGTCCCACCCATACGGGCAGTCCAGATCCGAAATGCCAGCAAGTTCTCTCTGCACGAGAGATACATCAACCCCAGACGATCATTTCAGCCTTGTTAGGCATCATTAGTGAGGCATAGCTGATATCTCCCTAGGCACCGTGAGCAAGGGGTCCACGTCTGGATTATCCCTTTAAACTTGTGGAGAGTCAAAAATGAGTTGCAAGAGAATACTGAGAACGGGCAGCAGCTGAAATAGCCTGCCCTTCGGCCGGTCCCCGCTCAGTTCTCAAACTGATTTTTGCTCATCTTGTGCCATTACAGAGAGAACATATCTGAAGCATATCAGACTGGTCCCACCCATACGGGCAGTCCAGATCCAAAATGCCAGCAAGTTCTCTCTGCACAAGAGATACATCAACCACAGATGATCGTTTCAGCCTTGTGAGGCATAGCTGATATCTCCCTAGGCACCGTGAGCAAGGGGTCCACGTCTGGATTATCCCTTTAAACTTGTGGAGAGTCAAAAATGGGTTGCACTAGGACTAATGGGGATGCCCAGGGACTATTGGAGGGTTCAATGACTCCTAGCCTTAACATTTCTTGTATCTCATCCTGCATCCCTATGGGTGGCAAGTGGGGTGAAGCCCGGTTCCTGTGAGAAAGTTTGGCACTTACTTTCTATTAACTGGCATACTTGCTCCATCTCTGTAGTATGTCTCCTAGTTTTATCTGACTGAGGGGGTTAGACTGCAAATCGTTTTCTAAGAAATCAGGTAAGGGTAGACTGTCAGGATCGTCTGTGGCTGGGGAACATACAGCAGCTATATTTTCCTGCCTTTTTTGATACTCTTTCAACATATTGACATGAACAGATTTCCAAATTCTTTCATCCTTATCACAGGCAATTACATAGGTGGTATCACAGAGTTGTTCTACCACCTTTTAAGAGCCCTGCCATGCTGCCTGCCATTTGTCCTGTCTGACAGGTTTGATACTAAGACTTTTTGTCCCACCTGGAACATACGTTGATGGGCACTCCAATCGTACCATACCTTCTGATGCCCCTGGGCCGCCTGGAGATTTTCCTTTACCATCTGGGCTAACTGCTCCATGCGATCCCTGAGTTCCACTACATATGATATGATGGGGGTCCCCTTGTGTTCCGTTTCTCCCTCCCAGTGCTCTCTAATGAGATCCAGGGGACCTTGTACCCTTCTGCCATAGAGCAGCTCGAAGGGAGAAAACCCAGTAGATTCCTATGGCAACTCTCGAAAGGTGAACAAGAGGTGAGGAAGGAATCGCTCCGAGTCTACGTATTCATCTGTGAATGTCCTTTTTGTACATTTGTTTGAGGGTACCGTTGGAACGCTCACAGAGACCGTTAGTCTGGGGGTGATATGGTGAGCTGAGCAGGGGCTTAATCCCGCAGACCTTCCATAATTGGTGCGTGAGGTCAGCTGTAAACTGTGTCCCTTGGTCAGACAAGATTTCTTTAGGAAAACCCACTCTGGCAAATATCCTGACTAATGCACTGGCAACAGTGTCTGCCTGGATATTGGAAAGAGCAAGGCTTCCGGATAGCGGGTGACATAGTCCACCACGGTAAGGATATATCGTTTACCAGATTAACTAAATGCCAAATCAACTGCTATCCGGCTGAAAGGTTCTTCAATGATTGGCATGGGTAGCAGTCAAGCCTTTGGATGACCCCCCCCTCTTCCCTACCCTCTGACAGATGTCGCAGGTCCTGCAGTAGTGTCATACATCCTTAGAGACCCCCGGCCAAAAGAAGTGCTGGGTTACCCGATGGGGTGTGCAAGTTACTCCCAGGTTTCCTGTTAACAGGATATCATGCCTGATTCGAAGGAGCTCCAATCGGTACTTTCTTGGTACTACCAACTGGCATTTCAGTGCAGGGGTGACTCCAGCACTATGGGTTTCTGACACCCTATACAACCTATCTTGTTCCGTCGCTGCCTTAAGTCTACACTTGTGTAGGGAGGGGTCGGTTCTAGTCTCCCTTTTGAACTAGGGTCATCATCGCTACAGTTTTGGTCAAAGGGTCAGTGTGTCTTACCTGGGTCACCCTGACCGGTGGGCTGTACTCAGTAGACCGGGCTTGGGCACGGGTGGTAACCGGATTGGCTGTGGCTGGTTCAGTAGGTGTGTAGGCGGTGGTTAATGGCCCAAGATCATTTCCCAATAGTACCTCTGCTGGCAGATTGTCCATAATCCCTACGTTCACTACCCCAGATCCGGCTCCAAAGTTAAGGTGGACACGAGCGGTGGGGAGATGGAAAGTAGCTCCTCCTGCCACCTGGACAGCAACTATTTGTCCAGTGTGGTCGTTGTTGAGGACTAGGTGCCACTGTAGTAGGGTTAAAGTGGTATCGGTATTTTGTAGACCCTGGACCGATTGCCCATTGACCAGGACCTGGTGCCAATGTTGCTGTCTGTTAACCTGGGCAGCTGCTAGTATAGGATCAGCCTCATATAGGACCCCCAGCTATAGAACTTCCTCCGCCGTTACTGCTTGGTAACCCACCACCCAATGTGATGCAGTATGGTGTAAGCCACATCCCCGTTCTGTATACGAGATCCCCCCCTTTTTTTCCTTGATTCCCTAAATCATCGCCGGTATGCTTCAGAGGTCACTGCATACCAGAAAAGTAACGCCTCTTTCACAGTAATGTTTGATGTCCTCATTAGAGATAGCCCGAAAAGCCTCATTTGCTTTACCTGACAATATGCCAGATAAAATGGTAACCCATTCCTCAGGGGGTACCTGGTTGCCATTCAAAATTGACCAAATATCCATCGATCTCCCCATCTGTTTCCTGGAATGGTTTAAATACTGTGAATGGTACCTTTTTCCATTTGCCAGGGAGTGCAGTCTGTAACACAGCTGGACTTTCAGGTTGTTGAGCTGTGGCTAATCATAGTTGATATTCCCTTCTCTCTCTAGGCTCTGCTGCCACTGTATTGAAGACTTGTGTAATCAGCTCTTCGGATGGGTTCGGTCCATAGATCGCCAACCTTAGTCAAACGATTTGCAGGGTTTCATTTTCTTCTGCGTTCGGTAGATTCGGTTTGGCCATGGTAGCGGTTCGGTCCAATTTGACCAGTTCCGCTATTAAATCTCATAGCGGTCAATTACTAGCCGGACGTCCACGGCTTTCAAACAGGTCCTTCAAAGTCAGTATCTTCAGCTTCGCATACTGACTCTCCATTAGTGCAGCACCTCCTCTGTGAACAAAGGACCATCCTGACGCTGCCACCAAATGTAGCGGTTACCCCGAAGTGTAGAGGGGCTTCCACCACCAGAGGCATCCTTCTTCCGAGTGTGAGGGGTATTACATCATTCCAGGTAGTCATCCAAGTAGAGAAGCCCTTACAAAAGCTAGTAGTGATAGCTGTATAGCAGTTCCCTACAATAAGAGACAAGACTCTAATTTGAGGGTGAAGTAAGTCTGTTTTAATGGTAGCCAGACTGGACTTTTATGCAAGTCCCCAGCCAAGGGATACACCCATGTGGAACTTGGTGGGGACAGTGATAGAAAATTATCAACCAATCATACCAGTGTTATACAGTGTGACACTCCCATACAGGACAGGCAATCCCTCCCCTCTGCCTGGGAGATAATTGAGTCAACTACTGTCTAACTCAATTATCTCCAGGCAAAAAATAACATAATTTTAGTACAAGCTGAAAATACCTCCAAAACATATAATATCCCCTGATAGCCCCAATCTGGGGGAACAACATATTCAAAAATCACCCAGATCGGTTCAAGGGTTCAGGATTTGTATGGAGGTCTTCTTTCTGATCGCACACAAGGCTCCTGCCCAGAATAGTTCCATAGATTCAGACTGTGCGGCCGGTCTCCTTCCGGGGTATTAAACTAATGTTTATAATAAAAGAAAAAATCAACAATAGCCCTGAAACAGGGACTATAAAGTGTGCCCTGAAAATATCCAAAAAGGGGGTAACCCTAAATATACAATTACAAGGAAAAAAGAAAGATCCTAGGACAAAATGTCCAGGATACACAGGTTGGGTATATCAGAGTGAACTGTTACTAATAAAAACCATAAATTTTAATCATCATAAACATAAACAAAAAATAATAAAATAAAAAACACACACATAACCCCATAAAGAGGAAAAAATAAAGCTCTCAGGGCTAGAAAGGGAAAACCAAATAGAAGGACAATATCAGAGATTAATTGCTCCTATGTGGCATCTATACTGTGACGAGACCAATTTCGCCACTTTGCATTGGAGGAGCCTGGTTGCCTTTAGACTATGGCCCCATGTTGAAACGCTTGATTTTCCCCTGCGAAAACACGAAAGCTGGGTCATTCGGTGATACCCCAGATAGCTATGCCATGGAGCCCATTCGTATAATGAAAGACTATGGGAAAGACTTTGGCTCCATGGCATAGCTATCTATGAGTATGTGTGTTCTCTGAGCGCCATTCAGTAATAATGTGCGCTCAGATCTGAGCTATCTGGGGATATGTTGAATGTACCTGTTTTGTGCAATGGCTGCACAGTTATATATTAACCAAAGCCTATCCACTGCTAATCCTGTATGTAAAGTTATAAAATCATCAAGGAGGTAGAATCCCTTACTGAGCTATGTTTAACGGCTTAAATGACCCATAAAATAAACCACTAAATAAATACCCAAAGAAAAGAGTGCTGAAAGTAAAGGTGATGTGGATTTAAAACATCCTAGCGTGTTTCGGCGCTTAAACGAGTGACTGTCTCAAAGGTTATCAGTTTACACACAGGATTAGCAGTGGATAGGCTTTGGTTAATATGTGTAACAGTGTAGGGGGATCACCTTCCCAATAGCTGTTAATCTGTGCCGATCACTTTCATCTATAGTGTTGCTAATCCTTGAGTTTTGTTACACTTGGGATCAGAGTATTGATAGATCTAGCCTATGTCCTTATAGTGCAGATATTACTCCTTTTAGGACTCCATTATTGAGAGACTGTGCATTAGGAAGTTCTATTTAGTAGACATTATAGGCTTTATAGATCATTCTTATATGGTATAGATGCCACATAGGAGCAATTAATCTCTGATATTGCCCTTCTATTTGTTTTTCACTTTCTAGCCCTGAGAGCTTTATTTTTTCCTCTTTATGGGGTTATGTGTGTGTTTTTTATTTTATTATTTTTTGTTTATGTTTATGATCATTAAAATTTATGGTTTTTATTAGTAACAGTTCACTCTGATATATCCAACCTGTGTATCATGGACACTTTGTCCTAGGATCTTTCTTTTTCCTTGTAACATTTATAATAGAAATAACTGTGCATCTGTTCTCGTAGTCCTAGTGGTTTGGGAGATGTTATTACCGAACGTAGTCCATTTCGTACATATAGCCCCGGACATCCGTGACCATGGAAGTCTTAGCGGTGTTTGTGCCATCAAGTGTCCGATTCTAGTTCCATGCACTCGACGACAAAACACCGTTGGCCGCATTCGTATTCCAAGATGTCCGCCGCCACATGTTCTTGCATACGAATGCCAACCAAACAGTTGACCGCTTAGAACGTTGGGGTGTTTGCGGTTTTAGAGGTGTTAAGAGGGTCAATGAGGTTAATAAGTGCCACACTCCGCATTTGGGTGGTCGGTCGTTCAGTAGTTCTTTCGTCTGTCGAACAGACAATGGTAAAATAAGGCAGAACTGTATTTAGTCGAACGGATAGGCGAAAACACACACAAACTTTAAAATTCAGGGACCGAGGGTCTGTCACAACGGTGCATGCCCAGCCTACTCACCACTTTCTCTTGTAAGAGACAGTCTGTTTATTGATTTTTTTTTTTTTTTTTTAACACAGAGTTGTTTAATACATTTGTTTATACTTTGCCAATATCAGAGATCCATCACTGTATAACAGATATCTGATCTACTTTCTATTACAATCGGGGGAATTTTATGGGGATCTCTATCTACAGTAGTAATGATGTTGAAAGCATTTTTTTGTGAAACTATCTGCACAATCATGTGTTTTTATGTATACCCTTTATATGTGCTGTGAGCTGTGTTAACTGGGAGCCATCTACTGACAATTGAGTATTACTGCAATACCTTCCCAATTAACATTTGTTTTTCAGTTTATCACCTAAATGTCTATTTCATACTGCTCCACTCTTTTCTATATTTCTTCCTGTTTTGATTCTGTGTTATGTGTTAGGGCTATATCACATTGAGTGTGTCAGCAGCATTGTATAAAAAATTCATACCAACTCTAGGTATATAAAATCAAAAGAGCGCTCCAAAACAAAATTACTTTAAATATAGGGCATGCCAAATAAATTCTCTGGACTGTCTGTCTGGGTTGTCAGATAGGTCCCTCAAATTAAAATTAATAAAATCAAATAATTATGTAGTTAATAGTTACATATATATGATATTGAGGGTTCTGCGAAGTATCTCTCTCTCTCTATATATACATATAAATATATATATATATATATATATATATATATATATACACACACATATAAATATATATATATATATATTTATAAATAAATACAATGTTTTTCTTAAATTTATATTTTTTTGAGCAGTGTATATTGTACATATATAGGAAATAAAAGTGTGTGTGTGTATATATATATATATATATATATATATATATATATACATACACACACACACATACACACTTTTATTTTCTATATATGTACAATATACACTGCTCAAAAAAATAAAGGGAACACTTAAACAACACAATGTAACTCCAAGTCAATCACACTTCTGTGAAATCAAACTGCAACACTGAGTGACAATTGATTTCACATGCTGTTGTGCAAATGGGATAGACAACAGGTGGAAATTATAGGAAATTAGCAAGACACCCCCAATAAAGGAGTGGTTCTGCAGTTGGTGACCACAGACCACTTCTCAGTTGCTATGCTTCCTGGCTGATGTTTTGGTCACTTTTGAATGCTGGTGGTGCTTTCACTCTAGTGGTAGCATGAGACAGAGTCTACAACCCACACAAGCGGCTCAGGTAGTGCAGCTCATCCATGATGGCACATCAATGCGAGCTGTGGCAAGAAGGTTTGCTGTGTCTGTCAGTGTAGTGTCCAGAGCATGGAGGCACTACCAGGAGACAGGCCAGTACATCAGGAGATGTGGAGGAGGCCGTAGGAGGGCAACAACCCAGCAGCAGGACCGCTACCTCTGCCTTTGTGCAAGGAGGAACCGGAGGACCACTGCCAGAGCCCTGCAAAATGACCTCCAGCAGGCCACAAATGTGCATGTGTCTGCTCAAACGGTCAGAAACAGACTCCATGAGGGTGGTATGAGGGCCCAACGTCCACAGGTGGGGGTTGTGCTTATAGCCCAACACCGTGCAGGACATTTGGCATTTGCCAGAAAACACTAAGATTGGCAGATTCGCCAATGGCGCCCTGTGCTCTTCACAGATGAAAGCAGGTTCACACTGAGCACATGTGACAGACGTGACAGAGTCTGGAGACACCATGGAGAACGTTCTGCTGCCTGCAATATCCTCCAGCATGACCAGTTTGGCAGTGGGTCAGTTATGGTGTGAGGTGGCATTTCTTTGGGGTGCCGCACAGCCCTCCATGTGCTCGCCAGAGGTAGCCTGACTGCCATTAGGTACCGAAATGAGATCCTCAGACCCCTTGTGAGACCATATGCTGATACGGTTGGCCTTGGGTTCCTCCTAATGAAAGGCTGGAGTTTGTCAGCAGTTCCTGCAGGACAAATATATTGATGCTATGGACTTGCCCACCCGTTCCCCAGACCTGAATCCAATTGAGCACATCTGGGACATCATGTCTTGCTCCATCCACCAACATCACGTTGCACCACGGACTGTCCAGGAGTTGGCAGATGCTTTAGTCCAGGTCTGGGAGGAGATCCTTTAGGAGACCATCCGCCACCTCATCAGGAGCATGCACAGGCATTGTAGGGAGCTCACACAGGCACGTGGAGGCTGTGGCAAAAGTAACCTTGCCACTGGTTTTTGGAGGGGCCTGTTTGCCAGCATCCTGCTCTGCGACTATGGCCCTGAGATGTATTGCCCTTCTAGGAACTGATTTGGGCATAATTGATTTTTATATTGTTGTTTCTGGCCCTTTAATTCCTAGAGAAAGGATTTGTACTTTTAAACTGGCACTTCGGATGCAGTAGAGGTGCCGAAGTCGTCGAAGTGGCCGCCATTCGAAAACAGAACATGTGGCGGCGGCCATTTTAACTCATTCGAACGCAGTCGCATTTTACTCTACTTCGACACTGCGGCTGGAGACTAAGTCCTGTTCGAAGATGCGAACGCTTGTTCGAATGGAACTTAGTCATTTTATAAGTGTAAAATAGACCAACCAGACAGCCCAAATCCATGGAACTGTTTTGGGAATGAAAATGTGCTTGCGGTCGTTCAAAAGTGACTTATATCTATCTCCCGAACAGCTAAACGGATTCAAATGATTTTTGGGTATGTTTGTATTTTAAATATGCTGATTAATAATATGTGACTTTTATTAATATTGGATGTATAGTTTTAGCATTATGAAAGTTGGGTAAAAAGTATGTTTTAAACTGCACGGCTAATTGAGTTACCTCTCAGGCTGAGGGGAGTGAATCTGTGGGTTGTAACCATTGCTTGATTGGCTAATGTATAATTGTCTGTGGGTGTCTCCATTGCATGGGGGAATTGCATAAAGCAGAATGTGTGTCATTAAACCAGAGTTCTTCTTCACCCTCAATCTAGAGTCCTGTCTCTTATTGGGGGAATTGCTATATCACTACAAGGGATTGCTATGCTCTGCATGCTCCCTCGGATAATCACGTCTAAGCTCTTTTAAGAGCTTGTTCTTGTTTCCCTCTCTTGGAGGAGAGGTTCACCCACTGGAGCTTGGAGCCTTGTACCAGGTCCAGGGTGGGTAGGAAACGACGAGACCCAAACCAAGCTACGGCGGTTCGCGGGGTCTGCAGTGGTTGTGGTGTCTGGCGGAGCGCTTGGAGCCCTCTGGAAGCACTAGGAGCATCCAGTAACGGAGGTACCCAGTTGGGGTGCCAGGTGATTCATTACAGTGGTGGCAGAGGTGGGATGGCGTCCTAGTGCGAGGAGAAGCAGCTCGGAGACACTGGTATCGAATGAGAGGTTATTGAGGGCAACGCTAGCCACTGCACAGTGTACCTACGTACAGCAGCATGGAGCAAGCAAGACCCTGGATAGAACCCTGTGAAGAGCACCTCAACCTGATATGTCACTACGAGGGCGACACTTACCTTGAGGAGGTAAAGAGGCAGTTGGTCTGGTATGGCCCAGACCCTTTGAACGAGGTGGTCTTCCAAGTAATGTGCCAGTTGAGTGCTGGGAACCATGCGGCAATGGACTTTGAGCAAAAACTGTGGAGGTTGAGGATATGGACATCCAGTCTCCAGCGGCAGTGTGCGCCCCAGGGAGCCGAAGGTGTCGTCCTTCCTCCCCAGTGGCAGTGTGAGTTCCAGTGAGCCGAAGGTGTCATCC
Source organism: Pelobates cultripes (assembly GCA_933207985.1). Classification (NCBI taxonomy): domain Eukaryota; kingdom Metazoa; phylum Chordata; class Amphibia; order Anura; family Pelobatidae; genus Pelobates; species Pelobates cultripes. Next base: position 243,147,611 of record OW240914.1, read on the forward strand.
TTCCTCCCCAGCAGCAGTGTGAGTCCCAGGGAGCCGAAGGTGTCGTCCTTCCTCCCCAGCGGCAGTGTAAGTTCCAGGGAGCCGAAGGTGTCGTCCTTCCTCCCCAGTGGCAGTGTGAGTTCTAGGGAGCCAAAGGTGTCGTCCTTCCTCCCCAGTGGCAGTGTGAGTTCCAGGGAGCCGTAGGTGTCGTCCTTCCTCCCCAGCGGCAGAGTGAGTTCCAGGGAGAGGAGACAACTGGTCTCTCTCCCCAGCGGCAGTGTTACCCCGAGGGAGACGAAGGTGCCGTCCTTCCTCCCAAGCGGAAGAGTGAGTTCCAGGGAGAGAACACAACCGGTCTTTCTCCCCAGCGGCAGCTTACCTCACAAAGGGAAGACACTAATCTCCAAGATAGTGCCCGTGGTCTCTGCACCTGACCTACAGGGATGCTGGACAGCCTGTCCAGATCCCCAACTACCCTCACAGGGACACCAGGAGGAGGGGGTAAGTACCATTCCCCTCCCCAGTCAAGGCCTAACCCAGCTGCCCCAGCAGAAGCGCTGGCATCTGGGCAGAGTGCAGCCGGCCTCTGCCCCCCAAACCCCCACAACGTGTTGCCCAGTGACCTTAGAGGAATACCCAGGTGCAGTAACTGTTTGTTGTGGGTGGGCTGCTCTTGCACTTTGCTGTTGTGGGTGGGTTGTCAGACTAACTCAGGCACCGACCGACAGAAGGTCAGATACCTGGTTAGTCTACCCCCCAAAGGGGAGATATGTGGCGAAAGTAACCTCGCCACTGGTTTTTGGAGGGGCCTGTTTGCCAACCTCCTGCCCTGCGACTATGGCCCTGGGATGTATTGCCCTTCTAGGAACTGATTTGGGCATAATTGATTTTTATAGAAACATAGAAACATAGAATGTGACGGCAGATAAGAACCATTCGGCCCATCTAGTCTGCCCAATTTTTTAAATACTTTCATTAGTCCCTAGCCCTATCTTATAAGTCCCTAGCCCTATCTTATATTTTTATATTGCTGTTTCTGGCCCTTTAATTCCTAGAGAAAGGATTTGTACTTTTAAATTGGCACTTCGGATGCAGTCGAAGTGCCGAAGTCGTCAAAGTGGCCGCCATTCGAAAACAGAACATGTGGTGGCGGCCATTTTAACTCATTCGAACGCGGTCAGCGGTGTGTGCAGCCAAATCTATGGAACTTTTTTCGGCTACCCAATTGCACGAACACCGCTGACCCTTCTACTCTACTTCGACACTGCGGCTGGAGACTAAGTCCTGTTCGAAGATTCAAATGCTCGTTCGAATGGGACTTAGTCATTTTATCAGTGTAAAATAGACCGACCAGGCAGCCCAAATCCATGGAACTGTTTTGGGAATGAAAATGTGCTTGCGGTCGTTCAAAAGTGACTTATATCTATCTCCCGAACGGCTGAACGGATTCAAATGATTTTTGGGTATGTTCGTATTTTAAATATGCTGATTAATAATATGTGACTTTTATTAATATTGGATGTATAGTTTTAGAGTTATGAAAGTTGGGTAAAAAGTATGCTTTAAACTGTACGGCTAATTTGGTTACCTCTCAGGCTGAGGGGAGGGAATCTGTGGGTTGTAACTATTATTTGATTGGCTAATGTATAATTGTCTGTGGGCGTCTCCCTTGCATGGGAGAATTGCATAAAAGCAGGGTGTGTGTCATTAAACCAGAGTTCTTCTTCACCCTCAATCTAGAGTCCTGTCTCTTATTGGGGGAATTGCTATATCACTACAAGGGATTGCTATGCTCTGCATGCTCCCTTGGATAATCACTTCAAAGCTCTTTTAAGAGTTTGTTCCTGTTTCCCTCTCTTGGAGGAGAGGTTCACCCACTGGAGCTTGGAGCCTTGTACCAGGTCCAGGGTGGGTAGGAGACGGCGAGACCCCAACCAAGCTACGGCGGTTTGTGGGGTCTGCAGTGGTTGTGGTGTCTGGCGGAGCGCTTGGAGCCCACTGGTAGTGCTAGGAGCATCCAGTAATGGAGGTACCCAGTTGGGGTGCCAGGTGATCTGTTACAGAGGCCACACACACTAGTGAGCCTCATTTTGACTTGTTTTAAGGACATTACATCAAAGTTGGATCAGCTTGTAGTGTGTTTTTCCACTTTAATTTTGAGTGTGACTCCAAATCCAGACCTCCACGGGTTGAAAAATTGGATTTCCATTTTTTTATTTTGTTGTCAGCACATTCAACTATGTAAAGAACAAATTATTTCAGAAGAATATTTAATTCATTCAGATCTAGGATGTGTTCTTTTTGTGTTCCCTTTATTTATTTATTTTTGAGCAGTGTATAATAATTAAAGCATTTTATAATATATTATACTTGTGTACGGGGTAATTCGAGGACGTACAACTAAAAGTATGTAGTTCGATAAGGACCAAAGTCGGTTGAGGTGTGCCGAAACCGACGAGAGGTCAGGCCTGCAAAAGAGGGCCCACCTGGTATATAATTGAAAATAACAAAGGGTGAGGTGGGAGAGGAACTTCCAGACGGCGACGGTAGGTAAGCTGGGGTTACTGGGGATTTAAATAGGAAAATAACCCCTCCCACAAATTCAGGCATACGCCTTCCACTTGTGTACGGGGTAATTCGAGGACGTACAACTAAAAGTATGTAGTTCGATAAGGACCAAAGTCGGTTGAGGTGTGCCGAAACCGACGAGAGGTCAGGCCTGCAAAAGAGGGCAAAAATAGAAGACAAGATTAATTCACAGATTAGCAATCATTTAGTCACATTATCAAAAAATAGAGTCTGATTTCTATCCTTGGTTAGGAATGTTTCCCATTGTAAACCAACTTACCATATTTCTACTTATGTGTGTCGTAACACGCCCATTAGAGGCTGCTGTTGTATTGACATGGAATGCGATGCCCGAGTAGGAAGAAGGATTAAGGCCTGGGCGGAGTAATTAAAGTAACAAATATCACAGTTATTAAAGATGGTTAGGTTTAGTTAGGGACCTGGCTAACCTGGTCTTTGATTACGAGTATAAATTTTGAACCAGGCACAATTTAAAACGCCTAACTGATATGTTTCGTATGTGGAGTAGATAGATAATGTAACGATTGTTGATTCCTGAATTCTTTACGCATATGTGAAGCCTCAATAAATCGTAGAACGCCAAGTGAGCTGCTGACTTAAATTAATAGGGTTATTACAGGGAGGCTTAATGGTTAATTAGAAAACTCCCCCTAAGATTTACTGTTGATAGGGAGTGAATTGAATGATTTGTGGAGTTTTGAACTCAGGCACTAGTCGGCACCTTACTGAATAATAAAAAAAATGGGAGTTGTTGGGTATATGGTCTACACGTAATGTTAAATTCCTGTAGGTATAGTTTTAATTGTATTGTAGGCTAGTTTCAAAGAGATGTGGCAAAAATTGTGCAAGCAGCCATTTATAATTGGAACGCATTTATTATCTTGAATCATACACGATACTTACCCACATCGTAAGCTTTAGAGTAAGTTTTGCTTAGTGTTAGTAGACAAATCTACCTGCTTAAAACTCTAACTTAAAGCATGATTAGACCTTAATGAACTGCAGAGGATCTCTGGACTGAATGTTCTTAAGCTCAACAGTTACGTTTAGGCAAGGCCTGACCTCAGGACTTTAGGAGTGGACAGGGCGGGGGATACTGCGGGGGACCCTTGGCAGGCTTGTTTCTGCTGGATGAGCGTTAATGCAACCTTACATGTGTGAATAACTGGTAGAACCATGGAGAAAAACAGACTGAAAAAGGTATCTGACAGACTATCTGAACTGACGCGAACCGATGAGCAAACGAAATACCGTGACTAACAGTAGGGAAAATGTGCTCTTAAGAGAGGAACCTGAAAAGGAGCTTTGATTGTGGTTTAAGCTTAAAGATAATATGTTGTATAACAACTACCCTATAATCGTTTACTTGATAGGCTTGAGATCGTAATTATCTGTATTATAAGAGGCCTATAGGTGTAATTTCTTAGACAGAAACAGATAGAATGACCGCAAGTTAGTCCTGATGGACTTCTTGAACATAAATAACATAGTAAGATGTATATAATATTAAATAGCGTAACAAATGATTGAATGCGCATGGAGAACCATGTGAATGTCAAGCGTGCAGAGACAAGTCCCCATTAGCTGTTAAGGATTTGAATTGTATTCGTTTGTTCGTAATGAAAGCCAAGTGATGCCTCGATGTATGATATGAAACAAGTGTGAATTCTGATTTACCCTGTCTTTATTAGATTGCTAATGCTTTAACCTGCATTGCTTTGTATAGTTGACGTAGACAAGATAATTAGGCGACAGTATGCGTCAAATGGTAATTTAGAACTCAATGTACTGAAATGCCCCTAATGGGCTGCCAAGTAATAAACAGTATATCTGTAATGAATAAATCTGGAAGCAGTCATTATATGTACATAAGCGTATTGAAGACCTGACGATGGTCCGATACAAGGCCTAAATATGTACAACGTGTAAACGTAAAAGACAGTGTGTGGCCAATATACCTATTTAATTGAAAATATATGTAAGAAACAATATGCCTGAAACAATTGTAGGAGGAAACCGCTGATCTTGGTTTCTACTACATTGATATGGGCACCTAGTGTATGTGGTATAAAAGGATCACAAGTGAGTGCAACATCCTTGTACTGCTATCTAATTCTGTAGTAGACCCTTAGTCCGTAAGTGATTGACGTATTAAAAGCATGGATTAGCCTTGTATGATAGTTCTGACATACTGTTTGTATTACTGTAAGGATGTATAAAAACTCACCATGGAAACTAAAGTTATAACGAGGCGGGAAATAATCCACTAGGATACATGATATGATTGTCAGATATGAACATAGTGGGTATGCATGATGGGGTCTGCAGGTGCGGCCCCCCAAGAACTACGTGTGTGTGTGCTGGCTGACTAGCTAGTGCCGCAATGCAGCGAAACGATTACTCTAGGTTGGTGACAGGTGAGGCCCTGCTAATTGCCAAGTGGCTTGAGAGGCTCTATCTATGCCTTGGCGCGAGGGGATAGCGTGGCCACTTAACGTTGTGGCGGGGTGTCGGCCTCTCTGTGACAGTTAAACATAAGACAGAATGGGAGTGACAGGTGAGGCCCTCTCTATGCCACAATGCGAGGCGACTAACTATGATTTGGCCCGAGGGGCGTAGTACCTCCGAGTATGAGGATGGGTGTTGGCCTCGCGGGACCACTTAACCTAAGGCGAAGAAGCCAGGGGGAATGATAACTAGTGGACACCTAGGAACCTGACAGCCAGCCATTGCTACTTAAGAGGGAAGGTTAGTTCGTGAGAGAGAGGATGGGATGAAACATGAGTGATAATGAAGTAGAATTGTAAGGCTGACCGTAACTGGAGTGCCCTGTGAGCGTGTCGGGTCCAGATGGTCAGTACGTATGAACTCCAATGCGTAAAGGTATGTATGGCCCTCGGGGCTCGTAAGTTTTATTTATTTTTTTTTTTTTCTCTTCTCACCTCTACCCCAGCGTGGAACACAACCCGGAAGTTGACACGTCGCCATAGTAGCATGCCGGCAAAATCTGACTGGGCGGACGGACTCACTAGGAGGGAGGGGAAAGTGCTATGGATCGAGCACTGAAGGGAGCCCCCTGGGACCAATTAACATGTGTAAAAAATAGAGTACATCACATACTATACTTGGAAGTTTGTTGGAAATAGAAACTATATGTAATGTATGTAATACCGAACTCAGATCCGGTTATTTTTACAGACAGGTGTACATAAAGTCTAATCTACAGCTCAACAGTACTCCTTCAGTTTCTAGACAGTGCTGAAATGATTTAGCCCTTATATATATGGGAAAGGAGAGGTAATAACCACCTATCGGTCTTCTCAAATATAAGGGACTGAATAGATAGCTATTTAATATTAGTTGAATATTCCACTAGGAATTCGGCTAAACGCTCAAAGGGTCCTACATCCTGGACTAGATTGTCCACCCCTATAGTGATCCTATAGTAGTTCTACCATATTTGGGACTCCACTTTTAATACATATTAATTTTAATATGTTAGAAATATATATTCTAAAAATATATATTATCTGGCAGACTATCAATGTGTATAGCACAGGCATCTGCCCTTTTACCCTGCATATTTCAGCTGTGTGGGTTTGAACAAAATATTCATGCATAATTTCAGATGGTGTAGATAGCTGTAAGTATCCTCTTCTTTGATCAGGATAGTCAGCTATATTGCCTGTACATCAGTCAGAATTTCACACTATACACCCGTGAAATTCTGACTGATGTGCAGGCAATATAGCTGACTATCCTGATCAAAGAAGAGGATGCTTACAGCTATCTACACCATCCAAAATGATGCATGGACTTTTTATACATTTATTACAGCCACATGTTGCTATTTAAGGGCATCTTACTGCAATAATAGTGGTGAGACTATTACCTGAATTGTAAATATATATCTGAGATCGATATATACACATCTATTTTAATTTTAAATATTTTCTTGTACATTGTGTTTACACGGAAGTGCAATATCTATGGAAGAGTTTTTTGCACAGGCCGGCGGCTTGTTGGAACAAGCAGAGATCTTACAATATACAGAAGAAGACGCTGAATGGATTAGATGGGAGGCACTGGCCACGGACCTTCCTAATACTACCACCTTTAAAGAAGTTTTTCTTGAACTAATACGTCTAAAAAAGAAAGAAAACGATTTGGATTTACATGGGCTGTTCCTTTCAGACTATCACAGAAAACTGCAAATCCCAAGGGGTTTTAGGATAAAGAATATCCCCACTATAGGACAAGCAAAACCAAAGGTCTGTAAGAAGTGGATTGTGGTACTGAATAAGTGCTCTTTAGACCTGATCCTTATCATTATAGAAGATGTGAAGGAAGATCTTGTTAAGATCAGGCAACGTATCATCCAACTTGAAGCCAAGGAAGCTTTATTACTGACTTCAGCGGAAGCAGCCCCTACTCTTTTGAAACTTGAACAGAATGTGAAAGAGTATAAAACAGACTTAATTAGATTTAAACGAGAAAAGCAAGAGAAGGTCAAGAGTGATTATGCGGAACATAGGGTCTATAGATGGATGAGTGGCCAGAATGAGGGACCACGCTTTGCGAGGAACAGAAGACCCATTAGGAGACCTAGGCAATACACAATAGACACAACTTCAGCAGACTCCACTTCGGATTCAGACTCCCAACAGAGAACTCACAACTCACAACCAACACCCCTTTTTTTAGAGAAGGGGAGCACGGCAACAGGCATAACTACGAGGCAACGGGCCAGGCAAGACTTCAAAGAAAACTACATCTCACAAGAAGAGGACAGAAGGGTAGGATACATTGGACAAAGAGGCAGACCACCACGTCAGAGGTAATACCAATCTTTAATCTATCTACACGCCAACTGACTACCGCCGAAAATAGGCTATTGATGAAAGGCCTATCCTTCGTACCTACTACACATCTGAATCCACTTACACAGGAAGTGGAAATTTATAAATTTGGGAGAACATTAAGATTGAAAGAATTTTTCAAGTCACAGAAAACACAAAGCCCTTCTACCAACAGATTTAAGAGTACCTGGGATCCATTACCTAATCAGTCAACTATAAAGACGTTCCTAAAATCTCTCAATTACAAAACTCAATTACATCTTAATCAACCATTGAAACACAAATCTAATATTACTAAGGATGAGCAAAAGATTATAACATCATTATCATCCAACCAGCGGACAAGGGTGGTGGAATAGTCCTTCTAAATTATAGGGACTATAGACAGGAGATTTTGACACAATTGGGAGATCTGGCTACGTATACAAGGCTTACAACTGATCCTACAATAACTATTATGGGGAATATTCAACAGATCCTACAACGAGGATTGGAATCCTCCTATATCACCCAGGAGCTTTATGAATTTTTACTACAAAAGAATCAAAGGACACCGGTGATCTATACGTTGCCGAAAATCCACAAAAACCCAACATCACCTGCGGGAAGACCTATTGTGTCTGCTATAGGGGGGGCACTCGAACCGATAGCCAAATGGTTGGACTACTTGTTTAAAAAAGCTATTGAGGAATTACCCACATGCATTAAAGACACTCCAAGCTTACTCAAGTTATTACGATAGTTTTCAACACTGGAACCTGGAACCACCTTTATAACATGCAATGTAAAAAGCTTGTACACAATCATACCACATGACATAGGCATTAATGCAATGCAAAAGATCTTGACATCATCTTCATCGTACATGGGACCACCGATCGAGTTCATATTGGAGCTATTACATTTGGTACTTAGTCAAAACTATTTTAGATTTGAACATGCTTGGTATAAACAAATTGCGGGAACCTCAATGGGGGCGGCCATGGCCGCAATGTATGCTAATAGCTATATGTATATATTTGAACAAGAACATATCCTTTCACAATTTCAGGAAAGTATACTGTTTTACTGTCGCTTTATTGACGATATCATGATCATCTGGAACAATGTGGGACCCACTCCAAACCAAATGCTTGAGACCATTAACAATCTGGACACACCAGTTCGCCTCACGATGACTACAAGTGAAGAGCAGACTGATTTTCTAGATGTTCGTTTGTACAAGGAGGATGGCAAAATAGCCTACACCTTATTTAATAAACCAACTGACAGGAACACGCTCCTGCACGCTGAAAGCCACCATCCAAGACATCTTATTAATTCACTCACTCAGTCACAGTTTATTCTAATTCTAATGTGGCGAATATACAAGCTCAGCTACAAACTATGTGGGACAAATTCCTTGCACAGGGTTATAACCCCAGAAATTTATTAAAAGCATTGGACAGGTGTTACGAAACACCAGTACAACGAACAGACACAAGAGAAAGATTGGTCTTTCCTGTAACGTACACCACCATATTGGACAATATCAAACAATCGGTATATCAAAACTGGAGAATGTTACAGAATGACACCAGTTTGCCATCACAATTCAAACAACGCCCGGTGATGTGTTATCAAAGGGGTAGCAACTTGAGGGATCTATTGGTTAAAACTGATCCCATCCATTGTTATAGACAACCAACTACCCACCAGAATCTGGGGTGTTACAGATGTTTGGGCTGTGTGATGTGCAGTCATATGATTCCCAGCAAATCGTTCACTCACCCACATACAGGTAAGACATATCTAATAAGACATAGACTCACCTGTACAAGCGACTATGTCATCTACAAATTGGGGTGTCCTTGTGGTTTGGCATATGTGGGGAAGACTGAGCTACCACTACGCGAAATAATTCAGAATCATCGATCGAGTATACGCATTGCATACAGGGATAAAGGCTCAGAACTACCGGTTGCAAAACACTTTTTGGAATTTAACCGTCCTCTCCCCACTATGAAGTTCTTGGCAATTGATCACATTCCACAACCGTTGAGGGGTGGTGATCGTAAGAAGCTCCTACTTCAAAGAGAACTACACTGGATCAGAACTCTAAATACAGTCCAACCCAAAGGATTGCATGAAAAATATACTCTGGGGGTCTCCCTATGATGAGATAGCATCTCAGACTGAGATTGTCTTTATGTACACCTGTCTGTAAAAATAACCAGATCTGAGTTCGGTATTACATACATTGCATATAGTTTCTATTTCCAACAAACTTCCAAGTATAGTATGTGATGTACTCTATTTTTTACACATGTTTATTGGTCCCAGGGGGCTCCCTTCAGTACTCGATCCATAGCACTTTCCCCTCCCTCCTAGTGAGTCCGTCCGCCCAGTCAGATTTTGCCGGCACGCTACTATGGCAACGTGTCAACTTCCGGGTTGCATTCCACGCTGGAATACCGGCACAGGGATCAAGTTTACCCACATTTTTTCGGGCGTTTGACATGGGAACCACTTGGGGAGAGGGGTAAGTCACAGCTGTGTTTAATACAATGTACTAATTGAACTTGTATTTGTTTGTTATATATTTGTTGGTTTGTAAACTGCACCTTATCCTGACGAAAGTTCCACATAGGAACTGAAACGTTGATTTCTTGTGACTGTCACTGAATAAAGCTAAGTAATTTTTTCACTATATCTATGAAGTCCTGGGAGTGCTATTATCTACCTATTTTGTTATATATATATATATATATATATATATATATATATATATATATATATATATATATATATAAAAAGGCTGCCAATCCACTCCCACATTACCGTAATGGTCTGGCGAGTCTGAAACGTTACTTCCGGTTCAGACCGCCATTTTGGATTCCTCTTACCTGTTTCCTCGTGGTCTCCTGGTCCGGTGCCCTCCTGAGTGGTTCCGGGCTCTCCAGGGCGCTTTTCCGCCATCACCGCCGACTGCACAGCTTCCCCGGTACTGCTGCCGCCAAAAAACCGTAAGTGGGCCCGCCGTAAAGCAAACCGCTTCACATTTACGGCTTACACGGCGGAGCCCCATTCGCATTCAACCGCATTCGGTTATTTTCGCCAAAATACACTTCGTCGCTAAGCTATGTAATTCATGTTTTAGATTTCATACGAACGCTACATTCGGCTAGATACTTAGGATTTCTACTATACAAAATAGTCATTATATACTATCATCACATTCGACTCAAATTCGTGCATTTCTCACTAATTATACAAGATCCTGCATCCACTTCTTAGGTGGAATCTCGCCCCCTACAGGTCAATAATGATATAGCACCAAAATAAATACAAATTAAAATTTAATTTTTTTTTTCTTAAATTATGCTACACTTAATTCAATCCTGATTTCTGACATCTTCCAACAGGTTGCCTTACCAGAATTCATATTAAAATTTGGGGACCCAGTGATCGGTATCAATTATACTTTATAGGTTGGTAACATTGTCATATGATTCATATAAATGACCATATAAACATATGATTTTAGGTAAAAATGTTATAATTTACTCTCCTAGGTTTAATCATTGGAACGGTAGCTTTTACAAGCAAGGAGCCGGTTTCTTTTGATTATATCTCCTCCGCAGTTATTCGGGTAGGTTCTGGTCCACGATCTGGCCTAACTACCACCCCACTTTCCAGATATTTACTTATCTTATACCTACAGGTCAACTACCCGACAAATATCACAGTTACGTCATTGAGAGATCAGCCTGACTCACTATCAGGTACTACGCCAGAACCCAATATACCCTTAAATATTGAGGGGTACTGGTCCCAGGTTAGGTGGCCCAATTAGTTAAAATATTTCTGGTCTTAATCCATAGGCTAGTGGTCCCGCGAGGCCAACATCCCTAACCTCACACTCGGAGGTAATACGTCCCTCGGGCCAAATCATAGCTAGCCGCCTCGCATCAATATACAGAGAGGGCCTCACCTGTCACTCCCAATCTTTTTTATGCTTTAAATGACACCGAGAGGCCTACACCCCGCCACAACGTTCGGTGGCCTCAATCTTCCCCTCGGGCCCACGCATAGATAGTGCCTCTCAAGCCGCTTGGCAACTAGCAGGGTCTCATCTGTCACTCTCAAAAGAAGTTTAATTGTTTCACCGCTTGGTACTTAGCTAGCCCACCAGTACCCACCCACAATACATTTTATACGACTGACTGTTTATATTTATAATTTCAGTTATGTCACTAACGCCTGATATCCCTGAAGAACTGTCACTACCTAGCACACCCGCTAGGCCTGCCACCCCTGTTCCGGGTACAGACGTGAATAGCCCTGCATCCCTTAGATCATGGACCATACCACGTCTTACAGCTGAACTAAGAAGACGCTGCATCCCTTTCCCGGCTACAGCTAGGAAGGCGGAGTTGTATAGGCTATTATACACTACCACTGACAACTCCGATGCAGGGGAAGGCACTAGCGGATCGCAAATGCCAGCATTTCATGCTATGATGACGTCCCTTATGGCATCCATAGGGACAATCAGTGACAGGCTGGACAAATTGGAGGCCGGTAGTGTTACTCAGTCCACAAATGCAACGGTCACCACCCAGCCTCTTGCTAATACCTTACCCGGTAATACCCTGGCAGCTACGGCTGACATAGAATCCATTGATCCTTCACACATGGTCCCAGCTCACCTTAAAAAAGACATTCTGGAAGGCAAGGACGTTAACCTAGCTTCATTGCTCATTGCCTCCCAGGATGTCCTTGAGAACAGGACCTTTGCTTGTGGGGATGTTTCCGTAGTCCTTAGAGCTAGAGACCCTCGCCTAAACAAAAAATTGAACATCCCAGAATTTGTATTAGGGTTTGGCATCTATAGGGATGTATATTGCACTGTATACCCAGGGAAAAGAGCCGAGCTGGATACGTACATGCACAAGTTGGTGGATCTGGGACACAAATACGGTGGTACAGCGTTTTACGATTACCACCGGTCCTTCTCTGCAAAAGTGGCAGCAGCTCTGGCTCAGTTCAACTTAAACATCAATTGGAGCAAGTTGGACACTGAGCTATTCTGTAGGCACTTTGCAGGCCTCAGGCCCCCAACTTGTGCAGTATGCTCATCAGCAACCCACAGCACAAATTTCTGCCCTAATACAGCTGAGGTAGAACAAAACCAAGCAGCAACTTACCCCCCAAGATCAAACAAAGGTTTGAAAGACAAACTAGGAAGAGATATTGTCTTCTTAGGGAAATCCCAAGTATGTAACAATTTTAATGCCGGCAATTGTGGTTTTAGTTCCTGTAGACTAATGCATGTTTGTTCACATTGTTTCAGGGCTCATTCCAAGACAATGTGCCCAAATAAAGCTTTCCCAAAACCCTATCTCACATGCGTGAACCTCAGCTTATTCACCGATTTGCTACGTCTACACCCATCACGACACTTCAGCGACTATCTCATAACAGGATTATCAGAGGGATTTCACACAGGGTTGATACATTTACCTACAGGCACACTGGAATGTGACAACTTACTTTCCACACGGGATGACCCACAGCTGGTACTTAAACTTATCACAACCGAGGTGAAACAAGGTTTTTTGCTGGGTCCATTCCTTTCACCACCCTTCAATTCTTGGAGAACCAATCCCATTGGGATTGTCACGGGGAAAAACTCACTTAAACCCAGGCTGATCATTGATTTATCCGCACCACATTCCTCCACGGTCCCTAGCCTAAATTCACTGATACCATCTGAAGAGTTTTCACTACATTACGCCACTATCGACCATGCCATCGGGCTATCATTAAAGCTGGCACAGGGGCATGGTTAAGCAAAACGGATGTAGTAAATGCCTTCAAACTACTGCCTATGCACCCTACACTTTGGCACCTTCACGGCATTAAATGGGAAGGGTTATACTATTTCTTCACTCGTCTCACTTTTGGCTCTAAGAGCAGCCCGCGTATTTTCAACACATTTGCAGAGGCTTTATGTTGGTTGTTGCTAAATGTTTACCAATGTCCCTCTGTGATTCACTATTTAGACGACTTCCTCACAATTGAGAACACCACAAGTCCACCCACAAGTTTAAAACACATGTTGGCATTATTTGAGTCACTTTCTGTTCCAGTCTCCCCACACAAGACCCTGGGGCCCGCCACCCAGATGCAATTTTTAGGAATACAACTAGACACAGTACACATGCTGGCCAGCCTCCCTCAGGAGAAAATTGAGCGTATCCTAGCAAGTATTGACCACTACCTACAGCAAGGTCGTTGCACTAAGAAAGACCTACAATCATTGCTGGGATCGCTTAATTTTGCAATGAGAATCATTCCCCAGGGGAGATCATTTATTTCACATTTGCTATCACTATTTCCACAATTCACCTCAGACACATCTTACATTTCACTAGACAAACATGTGACATCCGATTTGAGCATGTGGAGGATTTTCCTCACTTCTTGGAATGGGCGTGCCATGTTTATACCATCTCACTCAGACACTTCACCTACAATATGGACAGACGCTGCAGCAAACACGGGGTTTGCAGCCATATGGGGTGACCTATGGCTCGTGGGGCCATGGCCAACTGAGGTCAAATCACTCACAAAATTCACAGAGACCTCAGCTTTATTCGAATTGTACCCCATCGTGGCTGCGGCCGTTACCTGGGGCCACCAGTGGTCCGGTCACACGGTGTGGTGCTATTCTGATAATATGGCTACTTGCCATATTGTCAATAAAGGCCGGTCATCATCCCTGGTAATTATGAGGCTATTGAGACGACTCACATGGATAGCAGCCACTTGTCAATTCTTTCTAACATGTATTCACGTTCCAGGGTGCACAAACATCAGTGCTGATCACTTGTCTCGATTTCGTTTTCAGGAATTCTTCACGACACTACCCACCGCCTCCAGACGGGCAACTCCAGTCCCACTCTTCACAGACATGATAATGGATTAAAAGCTTTGTTAAATCACGCACGTCACATTTCTCACATGGCACTCTCTGTAAACACTAGAAACACTTACGACAGAGCTTTTCACATATTCAAAAAATTCATCACTGAATTTCACATTCACGATATGTTCACAATATTGGGTTTCACTTCTTTTTGCCACATCAACCTTAAACTATCATTTAACACTATAAAACTATACCTTACGGGAATTCAACACCACATGCTAATTCAACAACCCAACGCCACGAGTTTCCTGTCCTCATATCAAATCAAGACAGTTCTTAGAGGCATTAAGAAATTAGATACACATATCCCCGAGAAACGACTACCTATTGATAACCACATATTTCAGGCACAAGTAAACTTGTTAGATTCCTCTCCTTTTGAGCCCAGGACAAACACGGTAATAAAATCAGCCATATATCTTGCTTTTTATGGATTCCTCCGTCCCAACGAATTCACAACTAGGACTATCACGTCCCCTGATTACCTAAGAATTATGGACTTAGCGAAACAGAACGACCATTACCTACTCACGCTAAAACACTCAAAAACCAGCGCCATAGGTCATACTGTTACGATCCCCTTATACCCTACTCATAACAAATGGTGCCCTGTACAAAATTTTGACAATTATCTATTATCACTCCACAAACAACCATTACAACCTTTGCTAGAACTGCACGGTAACGTTCTAACTACAGTAAAGTTTATGCTCTATGTAACACTGCTGTTGACTAGACTCGGCTTGAACCCTAGTCAATTTTCGGGTCATTCTTTCCGAATAGGAGCAGCATCTACAGCTTCTGCTAACCACATTCCTCCGCACATCATCAAAATAATGGGACGCTGGAAATCTTCCGCTTATACTCTTTACATACCCAATCCTGTTAAAGAATTAAGACTAGCTTTCTGTGACTTATCTAAATAAAGTTTTGGTCAACGTATTACGTCTTATGATTTATTTTTGCCCACTTTTACAGGCCTACTCCTCTGTCGGTTTCGGCACACCACAACCGACTAATTCCAAATATTGATATGTTATCATATGCTATGTTTCCATATACGGCTATATTGCCACGACCACAAATTAAAAGGCTTGGCCTGTAGTTGTGGGAGGGGCTTGGTTTCCCTATAAAAGGGCTGCCAATCCACTCCCACATTACCGTAATGGTCTGGCGAGTCACCCCACCCACCACTCCCTCTATTACAAACACCCTCTAAGGTGGGCCCACTTTTACAGGCCTACTCCTCTGTCGGTTTCGGCACACCACAACCGACTAATTCCAACTAAGGGATATGTTATTATATGCTATGTTTCCATATACGGCTATATTGCCACGACCACAAATATATATATATATATATATATATATATATATATATATATATATATATATATATATAAATATATTAGGTCTTGAAATAAGTCTGTATAGACTGAAACGTCGACTATTGTGTTAATCACTGTGTTTGCTTAATAAAGCAGAAGTTTGAATTTACTTTACCAAGACTCCAAAGTGCTCTCTACTAGGGGTATATATATATATATATATATATTTGTGTTAGGTGCTTATGATAGTACAGTGTGAAATACCATCAATAAATGTAGGATAATAAAAAGAGCAAGTCGGCTGTGGTGTGCCAGAACCGACGATGAGGTAGGCCTGAGAAAGAAGAGGGCCTACCCAGGGAAAGAAAAATAGAAAGAAAGAAATGTTAAAATGTGGTGTGGTGGGAGGGTCATTCAACGCTGACCTCGAACGGTAAGGAGCAAGGTAAGGGTAGTGCCTTAAGTAGGCCTGGGGGTAGCAAACCAGCACCTCCCACAAATCCAGGCAAAATTGCCTTAATACTTGTGTTAGGTGCTTATGATAGTACAGTGTGAAATACCATCATTAAATGTAGGATAATAAAAAGAGCAACTCGGTTGTGGTGTGCCGGAACCGACGATGAGGTAGGCCTGATAAAAAGAAGAGGGCAAAAATTAAGTAATCAAATTTATTACAGACAACCAATGCATATACATTTTATCAACCAGACATGTTTTTGAAAGCATCCCTTAATTCTTGTACTGGGTTCAGTATGTACCGTGAGTAAGCGGATGACTTCCAGCGCCCCAGTGTTTTGATAACATGAGTTGGGATGTTGACACTGGAGGCTGTGGACGCGGCTCCTATACGAAAGGAGTGCCCTGAGTATTTGGCTGCGTTGAGGCCCAGTTGTGTGAGCAAGGACCTGACGTAGGTCATGAAGGTTGTAGTGGTGAGTACTGCACCTTGTAGCTGTAGTAGTGGTTGTGAGGGCAGTAAGTTATGATGCTGTATGTAGGCATCAAGAACCCTGAGGGGACACCATCTGTTGTGCGTGGGATAGTACGGAATGTTTACGGGTATGTGCTGACTGGTTTTGGAGTGAGGTAAAGTCAGGATGTAATGATCCATATGTTTTGTCAAGTGGGAATAGAGGAGGAAAGGAGTACTTTGGGTCGTGGAGGTGGTAGTGAATTCTCTAGGTCTTAGAAATCCATAGAAAGCTATGTATATTGCTGTTTTGATGATAGAATGTGTATTGGTGTCAAACAGTTGTAAGTCAAGCAGGTTAGACAATGCTTTAAAGATATGGTTATCTATGGGTAGCCTCTGGGCTGTATGTGTGGGTTCTGATTTCTGAATACCTCTGAGTATGGTCTTAATTTGGTGAGAGGCCATGAAACTGTTGTTATTTGGGTGTAAGATTAGCATGTGGTGTTGAATGCCAGTGAGATAGAGTTTGATGGTGTCATATGACATTTTATGTTTAAGGTGGCAAAAGGAAGCAAACCCCAAAAAAGATGTCATAACAAATGGTTGCATGATGTTATGTTCCAGAAGAAATCTTTTGAATAGCATGAAAGCCCTGTTGTATGTTTTGTGTGTATTGTATGAAAGTGCCAATTGGGACAGTGTCCTGCTATGCTGCATGATAGTTTCTAGTCCAGTATGAGTTGTTGAAATGTTGGAGTGATGGTGGCTGTGGGCGCAGCTGACGGGAGTGCTTGATGAAACGCCTGAAATTTAAAGCGAGACAAATTGTCAGCAGCTGTGTTACATACACCTGGAACATGGAAACAATATAGGAAAAAATTATGACAAGCTGCCAACCAAGTGAGTTTCCTCAGAAATCTCATGATTGTAAGGGATTTGGAACGACCTTTGTTGATGATGTGACAGGTTGCCTGGTTGTCTGAGTAACAACGCACTGGCATATTAGCCCATAAATGACCCCATGCTACGGCAGCCGCCACGATGGCATAGGTCTCAAAAGGAGCAAAGGTAGTGGAGAAACCTTCCAAATCCTGAACTGCTGAAGGCCAGCTGCCCCAAAGCCATTTGTTCCCAAAAATTGCTGCAAAACCAGTGGTAGATGCTGCATCTGACCAAATGATAGGAGATGAGTCAGTCAATTGAGGGAGGAACATACTTTTACCATTCCAAGTGGTTAAAAATCTCTTCCACATGTTTAGATCTGCCGTAGCTTGGGTATCTAAGGACAACCTGTGCGTGTCATGTAGGAAATGTGGGAAAAGATGCAATAGTCGTGATATAAAGGAGCGGCCTTGAGGTATTATGCGCATAGCAAAAATGACCCCAGCAGGGACTGTAGCTTTTTGCGGTTGCAAGTACCGAGCTGAAGGTAGCTGTTTATGTAAGTGAGAATATTCTTTATCTTATCGTGTGGTAGGCTCGTTTGCATTGTGGCAGAGTCTAGTTGGATACCCAGAAAAGTGATAACCGTGTCTGGCCCCTCTGTTTTCTTTGGGGAGACAGGTACACCTAGTTGCTCAAATAGCTTAGTGGTAGCTTTGAGACTAGTAGGAGGTAAAGTATTCTCCTCGATCAGTAGGAAATCATCCAGGTAATGTAATACTGTAGGGCATCTGGCTATGTTCAATAGTAACCAGCATAATGCTTCGGCAAATGTGTCGAAAATAGCTGGGCTACTTTTGGACCCAAAAGTTAACCAGGAGAAAAAAAATGTAGTTCCCGGACCACTTGATGCTATGCAGGTGCCACAGTGTGGGGTGGATTTGTAGTAATTTAAAGGCCTTATTAATGTCGGTCTTACAGAGCCAGGCTCCAACACCTGCGTGTATGATATCGGTAATGGCGTGATCTATGGTGGTGTATTGCAGAGAGAATTCCTAAGAGGGTATGAGGGAATTAAGACTGGGGTTGGCCGATGAGTGGGGTGCCGATAAGTCAATGATGAGTCTCTGTTTTTGGGAAGATTTCCCTGTGACAATACCAATGGGGTTGGTGCGCCATTCTATGAATGGAGGAGTTTTGAAAGGCCCCCATACGAAACCCTCATCTACTTCTTGGGCTATGAGGGTGTCAACCGCTGTGGGGTTGTGTTGGGCGGATTGTAGATTAGGGCATTCCAGAGTTCCGGCTGGTATGTGTAGGAAGCCTTCTGTTAAACCAGAGATGAGAAAGTCTACTAGGTGTCTAGATGGGTGCTGAGACATAAATGCCGTGAATACTGGCATATTAATGGATGTTAGGTAAGGCTTGGAATACATTTTATTTGGACACATGGTCTTTGCATGTGCCCTAAAACATTTTGAACAGACATGCAATAGTCTACATCCACTGTAATTACAAGACCCAACATTGAAATTATTACATATCTGGGACTTGCCCAGAAACTTGATTGGGCATCCCAGTTTGGCTCTTGACAACTTCTCTGGAACCCCAGAGGAACTAGCTCCTTGCGTGGAGGCATGTTCGTCCGCCGTGTTGGGATAAAAAAATTGTAGTATGGGCTGTGGAGGAGCAGTATGCACAAGCTGGTGTTCTTAGACCTGCAAAGTGTCTGCAAAAAATGACAGTATCAATCCTTCCCCAGTTGGATTGTGTTCCATACTGGGAGAAGGCTCCAGACACTTTTGCAGAAAAAGACCTATGGTAGTCATAGAAGGCGGAACCACCATATTTGTTGCCCAGGTCTACCAGCTTTTGCATAAAGAGATCAAACTCCTCTCTTCTCTTGGGATAGACCGCACAGATGACATCCCTGTAAATACCAAAAGCTAGTACAAATTCAGGGATAGTCAGTTTCCTGTTCAGGCAGGCATCCCTAGATCTGACAACAACAGATACATCATCATAAGCATACGTCTTATTCTCAACAATATCCTGGGAGACAATCAACAGGGAAGCCAAGTTGACGTCTTTACCTTCCAGGATACCCCCTTTTTATGTGCTCAGGTATCATATGAGCCGGGCTAACTTCCTGGTCATCCAGGGTGATGGCTGGAGCAACTAATGACAAGTCGGCTGGTGCTTGTGAAGCAGCAGCGGGTGGCCCTGCTAGAGTAAGGGCCGTGGTGACCGACTCAAGTTTCTCCAGCCTGGAGTTGACCTTGCTCATGGACGCCATGAATGAGGATAACATGGCATGTATGTCTCCTGGGTTAACATATACATATTTATATCAAAATACACTTAGAATTAAATTATATATATACATATATATCTATGTATAAAAAAAAATAAATAAAAGTAATACGAAATATACATATGTCCATATACATAATTACATAAATCATTTCATAAATATACACGTAGACTTCAAATATATAAATATGTATATATATTTAAATTTTATGTGCATATTTATGTAATATTATTACATAATTAAGTAATTTTATTGATTGCAATTTAAGGGACATGCCTGAGAACCCAGGCCGAAAGTCCAGAGAATTTAATTTGCTAGCACTATGTTTAACCCTGTAACTTTCTATGACACCCTAAAACCTGTACATGGGAGGTACTTTTTTACCCGGGAGACTTCGCTAAACACAAAAATTAGTGTTAAAAGTGGTAGAACATACCACAGCGATGATATGGTCAGTGAAAGTGAAGTTGCATTTTTCACACACAAATGGCACTTTCACTGATGATATTATTGCTGTGATAAGTTTTACTGTTCTGAAACACTATTATTTGTGTTCAGAAAAGTCTCCTGAGTATAACAGTACCCCACATGTAGAGGTTTTAATGTGCTTTTGAAAGTTACAGGGTCAAATATAATTTTTTTTTCATTGAAATTTGTCAGATTGGTAAAGTTGCCTTTGAGAGTATATGGTAGCCCAGGAATTAGAATTACCCCCATAATGGCATACCATTTGCAAAAGAAGACAACCTGAGGTATTGCAAATGGGGTATGTTCAGCATTTTTTATTAGTCACAAACACTGGCCAAAGTTAGCATTTTTAACATACAAACAAATATAAATGCTAACTTTGGCCAGTGTTTGTGACTAAGTGGCTACTAAAAAACACTGGCCATACCCCATATTAAATACCCTGGGTTGTCTACTTTAAAAAAAAAAAAAAAAAAAAGGTACATGTGGGGTGTGATTCGGGGATTTATGACAGATAACAGTATTACAATGTCACTATTGATAAATGTAAAAAATATATATATTGAAAGAGCAATTTCCTACTTGTACTTATAGCCCTATAACTTGCAAAGAAAGCATGTAAACACTGGGTGTTTTTAACCCCTTAAGGACAGAGCTTCAAAAGCTTGTCTTTCACTTAATGACAACAGCATTTTTTAAATTTTTTGCTGTTTGCGTTCAACTGCAATTTGCATTTTACTAATTTGTTGCACCAACACATATTATACATCGTTTTTTTAAAGAACAGAAAGGGCTTTAATTTGATGTAACACACATATATATATAAATGCTTATTTATTATAAAAAAACACAGAAAAATGTTTTTGCAGTAATAATGTGTGCATAATTAGTGCAGGTTAAGAAAAGTAATTAAAAATAAATTAATTTAGTAGTTCTGATTTACAGAATATATAATGTGTCTGGGATTTTAAGTTTTTTTTGGTAGTTACAGGTCACAAAGCACAAGGAGTAAAATAGACTTTTAATGTGGAGCGATTTTAGAATTTGGTATGTTTGTCTTGTAAGCTTAATAGCCATAAAAGAAAACAAAATTGCCACACAAAAGTATATATTTATATAAAATAGACATCACGGGCTATTTACCTAAGGTTGTTTTGACACTTTCTATGTAGCCATTTCACCGCCAACCTCTGCTAAATATTGGAGTAAAATTGTGTTTTTTTTGGTTTTTGGCACACAAACTTATAACAAAGAAATGATTGTGTATATTTTGTAAAGTTGCTGTGTGCTATTCCTGTACAAAGTTTTATTTTATGTTCAGTTACATCTGCTGAGTAAAATGACACTCCCATTGTATGTCTTTGGCACTATTTTGTGAAGTTACAGTGCCATACAGGATACCTGTCCTTTTTCAGTATTCACAGTAGAATTTTGAGAGATGGATTTAATGAGCCTTAGCTTCCATTTGGGGTATTATACCAGTTTGACTGTTCAAAAAACCTCCACAAAGGCCTACCATTTGTAAAGGTAGAACTCCAGTGTATCTCATAAGGTGCATATTGTGCCTTAACATGCCATCATTTTTTCACCAATATATGCCAAAGTATGTGGTAAAACATAATTTTGTGCATTTTTTACATACGGATTGCATTTTTGCTGGGCGTTTTGTATATTTCATATGCGCCACTAAGTTCAAACCTCCCAAATTATGCTCAGCTAAGTCTTCTGAGTAAAAAGACACCCCCAATGAATGTCTTTGGCACTATTTCGTGAAGCTACAGTGCCATATAGGAGACAAAGCCATATCCGTTTTTACCAAACTTTGAATTTTGACGCTGGGCCTATGTGCAATTTCCAAGCATCTTTGCAGGTTTTAAATTCAAACTACCCCACAAAGGCCTACCATTTCTTAAAGTAGACACCCCAAGGTGTTTCAAAAGGTATATTTTGAACCTTTCTGCCTTTTTGACATACAAAGTGAGTTTGCGCAGCATATTTTGCAAACCTTATGTGTGCTATGACTGTATAATACTTCATATGTTGCTCAGCTATGTCGGCTGAGTACAGCAATACCCCCGTATGTACCTTTGCCAGGTATATGTGGACGTTGAAGGGGCGCATTTGAGATGCAGGCATTCAGTTTTTTCTAACTTTGAAGTTTTACGCTGTGTCCATGTTCCAATTTGGAGTTGTTTAGGCGGCTGGTTATGGAAACTTCCCCACAAACACATACTATTTATTAAAGAATACACTCTGGGGTAATTCAAAAGGCATATTTTGAACCTTGGCGTGGGATAATTTTTTTCTCTAGTTTGTTCCAGGTGTAGTGGTAATGAGCGTTTTTAAAATGTATTTTTTTACTTTTTTAACTTTTTTACTTTTAAAAACTAGTTTTTAAACTTTTGTTTTGCTTATTAATTTTTTTTAAACTTTCCTAAACTTTCTTAAAACTTTTTTACAGATTTAACATTTTTCTAAGCTTTTTTTTTTTACCGTTAACCCCTAACTAGCAGTAAGCAGCACTAACAGTAAATTCCC
Source organism: Pelobates cultripes (assembly GCA_933207985.1). Classification (NCBI taxonomy): domain Eukaryota; kingdom Metazoa; phylum Chordata; class Amphibia; order Anura; family Pelobatidae; genus Pelobates; species Pelobates cultripes. The sequence goes on from OW240914.1 coordinate 243,170,457, forward strand.
CATTTTCCCATAACTCCCACCCACCCCAGGTAGCAAAATATATAGTTATAAAATATTTAAATTAATTAAATAAATTGAACCCCTGAGGGTTAAAAAATAAATAAAAGTTAATCCTCAGGGGTTAAAAAAAAAATAGATCACAGTATGATACTGTGATCTGTATTTGATCGCTGTAGGCAGTGATCGACTGGCAGGGAAGGGGTTAATTTTTATTTGGACTAGGTAGAGGGGGTGTTTTTTATTTTTTACGTAAACGTTATTAAAACTTTTTTTAAGCTTAATTTTTAACTTTTTAAAGTTTATTTTAAAACTTTTTTTAACGTTAACCCCTAGTTAGCTTAACGCCAAATCCCCCAATTCCCCACTAACTTCCACCCACCCCAGCTAGCTAAATATATAATTCTAAAATATTTTAATTAATGTACTTCAATGGATTGAACCGTATTATGTTTTTTATTCATGTGTTATTGTATATAATACTGCCTAATAAATACATTTTGTTTTAAAACATATCGCTTATTGTCCTGGTCATTTTTTTATTTTTTTGCCTTCTTATTATCTATAAAAAATGTTTCCTCTATTATGTAAAATATGGTCAAAATAGGGGTGTGGGGGCCAAAACATGTTCTAGTTATCTTAAATACGCATAGGGCTTGTTTTTTTTTTTTAAAGCGCTCCTAGCCCCTAAAAAACATGCCCAAACATGTCCTACTTGTCTGTAAATATGCATAGGGCTTGGTTTACATTGTTTGTTTTAAAGCGCTCCTATCCCCTAAAACATGCCCAAACATGTCCTACTTGTCTGTAAATATGCATAGGGCTTGGTTTACAATGCGCATGCACTGCGTTTCTTGGTTCAGAGGGGGGCGCTCATACGCAGGGGGTGCGCACGCTGTGGGTGTGGTGGCGCATCAGGGGTCGTGTTTCAAAGGTTCGCGCATGCGCCGTGGTCGCTCCAGCATTGGGCGTGGCGACACATATGTTGTGGGTGTGGCTTCATGGGCGGGGCTGGTCGCTCCATCACTGGGCGTGGCAACACAGCTGTTCAGGGTGTGACTTTATGGGGAAAGGGGCGGGGCACCTGTCAAATTCTAGTTTGATGACTTATATATCTCCCCTCTACTAACATCTTAACAGCTGTTCTTCCTCATTAATATTTACATTAGGTGGTTTATAACATTTCCCAACCAATAATTGGTTTCCCTTTGTATGCCCCAAGCAGATATCTACCCATAAAGCTTCACATTTTCCATGTCACACTTCACATGCCTAAGATTTGACTTTAACTTATGGTTGACATACAAACATACCCCACCACCCTTCTTGTTTTTCCTATCCTTCCTAAATGACATTTTCCCCTTTTAAGTCAACTGCCCAGTCATGTGTCTCATCCCACCATGTTTCTGTTATGCCTATTATATCATATTGTTTAATGTATGCTATTGCCTCTAGTTCCCCCATTTTGTTATTTAGGCTGCTTGCATTAGTAAGCATACATTTCATATTGTCATTATTATCATTTGTACTTTTTGAGAATTTTTATCAATATTACATAGCTCCTCTGTTCTGAGCTTGCCCCTCATCCCATCTTCTCCCCGTTGTACTGAGCTAAAGCCCATCTTCTTTCTGTCCTATCTCATATTTATAAAAAGTTTTACACTTTTTGTTTTGTGATACTTTTATGTTATTTTTTTTTTTTTTTTATACGTTTAGGATGTCATATGTATAATAAAAATAGTAAAGAATAAAATAGCAAGCAACCTGCAAAGTCCCATTGAAGATGGCTAATTTAAGCAAGAGATGAAGTAAGGGTTGACAAACAAACAAACTAGGCAACAGATTGGTGGATCTCAGCTCACAGATACTGAACCTATGTAAGGGAAGCCATGTACGGGCCACCAGTGTTTATTTAAAAGAAGAAAAATTACCACAACAAGAGTGCACAGTATTAAATTAGAGGGGCAAAGGTTTAAAAATAATATCAAGAAGCATTACTTTACTAAGAGGGCTAAGAGGGTAGTGGATGCATGGAATACCCTTCCAGCTGAAGTGGCAGAGGTTAACACAGTAAAGGAGTTTAAGCATGCGTCGGATATGCATAAGACTATCCTAACTATAAGATAAGGCCAGGGACTAGCAAAAGTATTTAAAAATTGGGCAGACTACATGAGCTGAATGGTTCTTATCTGCTGACACATTCTATGTTTCTATGTAAGGGCCAGAGAGGGGGAGATTAAATGCTGGATGTAGCTTATCAAATGAAGATCTAAATGAGGACATGTGCTCTCTATCCTCAAGTCACTATCTGGAGAGTGAGGGCAAAGCTGGGGGTTTCTGCTGAAAAAGCAATAAATTATTGGGGACATGAGCTCAGAGACCCTGGAGACAATATTAAGTGCCAGAATCAGGTAATAAGATGCACATTTCCGTTTCCTGTCATTGATAACAAGGATTTTAAAATGATATACCCAGGTAAACATTATGTTGTTCAACTGCAGAAGGTCAGTGATGGACTTCCATTCGCATCTGCATTGCAAAATGATAGGGGACAAATCCTGGAAGACTGATAGCTCTTTTTCTTGGAAAACAATAGGAAATAAATCTTGACTGTAAATAGCTTTTGTTTGTCTAAAGGAAATGTAAGCATATGATGAAATTCCACAGAGTTTAGGTGTCTGTTCTGCAGGCCTGGAGAGAAATGCATTAAATAGTGCTTCCACAATTTGTCTGGTGTCTCTAGCAGCAAAGGCCTAAGAAACAACTTTGTGAAGATCAGAGTCTCTTGTACAATCCCTGGAAAGTCTGGAGCTTATTACAGCGTGATCTGTTAGAAAGATCTTCAAAGATTGCACAATTCTTTCCAATCAATTCATAGAGGGGAGTTTGGATAGTTAACAAATCTATTGCGGTCCACAATAATTATATTGTTTTGGTGCTCTAAAGTTGCAGTTTAGACTACCATGGCCTGGATTTCAGCCTTGATGTCCTAAGCAATAGGCTCAATATCTTCAGCTTGAAGTTAATCCTCAGCAAGAGGATTTACCCCACTTCCTCGAGAGGGGTGAATGTGGAGTTACGCTGGAGGGTGAAACTGAGATGCCAAGTGGACTTTTCAGTCACCATCTTGGGTGGGCATCATCCTGGAGGTCATGAACATGGAATTCATTGATTTTGTGGTGTCCTGTAGCTTTTTACCATGTTTGCCCCCATAACATTGAAGATATAATGAGAAAAGATTGGAAAAGGAAAAGCAGATAGTAAATGAGGATGGCTAGATGGCTTTAGCATAGCTCAGCTCTTAAGATGCCATACTGCTCAGTGATCAAACAATGCCCCATTATTTCACAGTTTTAATGTTGCAGGCTTATGATACAATTGTATACATTTATTTTTTTTACATTTATTTTTATTCAATACCCTATAAAGACAAAACAACAAATTTATTTTTAAAACCATGGCAAATATATAAAAAAGAAAAAAAAAACTGAAATATCACATTGACATAAGTATTCAGTCCCTTAACATTGATTAATTAGTCCCTTAGCATTGATTAAAGCTTCTAGTCTTTTTGAGTATGATGCAACAAGCTTTGCACACTTGGATTAGGGTAATTAATATTTGGGTCTTTTATATATTTAGTTCTACAATTAATCTCTGCAGATCCTCAAGCTTTGTCATGTTTTATAAGGTTTATTGGTGGACAGCCATGTTCAAGTCTTTCCAAAGATGTTTGAATGTATTCATGTCCGGGTTAGACACCTGCAGTTGGATTCAGACACGTCAAATTTAATCCAAACTTTGGAATTCAGAAGCTTCCAAATTCTGAAATGTCCAAAATTAACGATTTTGGAACTAATAGATCTGACAATTTCTGGATCAATTTGTTCTCATATGGATAGCAAATTTATCAATTTATCAGGAACTTAAAAATCAATTGAAATAGCAAAATTAGGAAAAGGGATTTTTGTTTTCTTAATTTAGATCTTTCAGCTGTTTAGTTGATAGCTCACTAATGGTGTATCCTCATGTGAAATTTACATAATAAAGGCTATTAAAATAGGAATTGATCTACTATGCAACTGAAAGAGCAAATTTAAGAAAGAGGGTCTTTCTTATTTGCTCTTTCAGCTGTTTAGTAGATAGCTCCATAATTTGGTACCCTCACATGGGATTGCCCTAACTAAGAATACCAAATTAGGGCATCAACCAACAAAGGATTCAGTTTATCTTCTCCTCCCATCAGGTTATTCAAACATATGAAGATAAGAGAAAAAAACAAACAAATGTGATGCAAAGGTTTAAATAGGAAATAAGAAAGGGAACTTGGGGTCTTATATATTTCCTATGTACTGTTAAAATCCAAGTCAGTACTTATTCTAAGTAGTGATGTCGCGAACACTAAATTTTCGGTTCGCGAACGGCGAACGCGAACTTCCGCAAATGTTCGCGAACCGGGCGAACCGCCATAGACTTCAATGGGCAGGCAAATTTTAAAACACACATGGACTCTTTCTGGCCACAATAGTGATGGAAAAGTTGTTTCAAGGGGACTAACACCTGGACTGTGGCATGCCGGAGGGGGGTCCATGGCAAAACTCCCATGGAAAATTACACAGTTGATACAGAGTCTGGTTTTAATCCATAAAGGGCAGAAATCACCTAACATTCCTAAATCACAATCAATATGGATTGACACCTGACATATGACATATTGACACCTTGACATATGGATTGACACCTGTCCTCCTCAGAGCAGAATAGAGACTGGTCCCCCTACATAGGGTCACTTGGCAGATATGGATTGACACCTGTCCTAAGGATCCCTGATACACACTGACACAGAGCAGAATAGGGACTGTTCCTCCTACATCGGGTCACTTGGCAGATATGGATTGACACCTTGTTACAAACTGCTATTTGTAACTGGCCCTTTAAATGGCAAATTGCCCTGCTTCCCTGGGTTGTGGAGAAGCCTATTTGCCAGCCTCCTCCCGCATGACTATGGCCCCTGGGAGATTGTGAAAAATGTATGCACTTTTATTTGGTGTGTATGGCCCTTTAAGACTGTCGGTGGGCATATTGGGGCTTATGGACTCTTTATGTGACTGGTGCTGGCCCTTTAAACACCTTTTTTGGGACATCAGGAAGATTGGGACACTGCCCCTTTAAGGCCGTGTCCCCAGACTCGTTGGGGACACTGCCCCTTTAAGACGGTGTCCCCTGTGTCCCCAGACCTGGTGCAAACCCTTTGTGCCTGCCTTGCTATTTCCTACTTGGTTCAGTAAATGGGAAATTATTTCAGCTGCAGAGACTAAGTCCCATTCGGCGATGGGACTTAGTCTTTTTTTCAGCCGTTTTTTTCAGCCTTATTTCAGCTGCAGAGACTAAGTCCCATTCGCGATGGGACTTAGTCGTTTTTTCAGCCTGAAATAGACCGACCTCACAGCCCAAATCTATGGAACTGTTTTGGGCAGGAAAATGTGCTTGTGGTCGGTCATAAAGGGACCTCCAGCTAACTTTTTAACCCCTGGATGGATTTGGCTGATTTTTGGTTATGTTTATGTTTTAAGTGTGCTGATTCCAAATATGTAATTATGAAGATGGGATGTGTAGTTTTAAAGTTACAGGGTATGGCTAAAACTGTATTTTTACTGCCTGTGTTTAATTATGTTAATCTCTTCCCAAACGTCATTTCGTTCAAAGTGGAGAGAATGTTAAAAAAATATATTTTTGTTCTGAGTGTGAGAAATGCTTTTCAGCCTCTTCTAATCTTAAGCATCATTTGAGGAGCCATACAGGAGAGAAACCTTATTTGTGGTGTGTTTAGTATTGTTCTGATCAGTTTAATACCTTTCACGTCTCCTATCAGTGGACGTGTATATGGCAGCCATTTTAGGAACCGCACACCTGGGACCCGAGCAAGGTCACCTCGTTCAACAGGCGACAACATTTGTCCCTGGAAAACTATCCTGGACATTCTGTACAATTTGTATGCATATGGCAGTGATTTCTGTAACAGGGAGATGGAAGAAGATGCTTGGTCGGTCCTCTTACTGCAAATTTGGGGCACTGCACGGTCAAGCTAATGTGCCACCAGATAGGAATGGTGTGTTTAGTATTGTTCTGATCAGTTTAATACCTTCCGCGTCTCCTATCAGTGGACGTGTATATGGCAGCCATTTTAGGAACCGTACACCTGGGACCCGAGCAAGGTCACCTCGTTCAACAGGCTTGCAGCATATCCTCCAGGAAGAAGAGCCTGAACCCTTACCGGCTGCACGTGTCTTACCTGTACATGGAAAGCTGCTGTGGTTCCTTGATGAGCCAGCTGCCCGTGAGTTAACATGTCCCGTGGAGAAGCACTCTGTCCTGTAAAGCCTCACCAAAAAAAAGGAGTGGTGTGTTTAGTATTGTTCTGATCAGTTTAATACCTTTCGCGTCTCCTATCAGTGGACGTGTACATGGCAGTGATTTCTGTAACAGGGAGATGGAAGAAGATGCTTGGTCGGTCCTCCTAACTGGAGACTGTGTTGCTGTACGGGTGGCAGGTGGAGCCATTTATAAAGTACCCACTGCTTTGCAGACCAGGTATCAGTGGTCAGATAGACCCTTGCCCCAACACTGTGTGCCAGACATGCCATTACTTCCTTTTGCACAGGTTGAGATTGCCTTTTGCGCAAATACATTTTGGCCGGGTACCTTCCACTGCGGTGTCCCAATAGCTACAAATTTTTTGAACGCCTCAGACTCCACCAGATTGTATGGTAAAAGCTGGCGGGCTAATAGTTCAGACAAGCCAGGTGTCAGATGCCGGGCAATGGGGTGACTTTCTGACGCTTGCAGTCAACTAACTGCTATTCAATCTATAACAGTGAAAAAAGTTTTGAAGCCACAGTGCAGCACCAGAGGGCCTAAAAATTAGGCATGTACACATGCCTGAAAAATTTTGTATTATTGCAGCCGCCAGAAAAATTGATGTTTGTTTCACAAAAAAAAACATGGCGGCTTGAACCCTAGTTGGTGGTGGATAAGTCACACAAGTCAACCAGCATTCAGAGCTAAAATACAGCAGTGTGTGGACCATTTTTAGCCCAAGGCAGCTCATCTCATCAGGCCTTTTTTCAATAGGGTCACTTGGCAGATATGGATTGACACCTGTCCTAGGGATCCCTGATACACACTGACACAGAGCAGAATAGGGACTGTTCCTCCTACATAGGGTCACTTGGCAGATATGGATTGACACCTGTCCTCAGAGACCATGATACACACTGACACAGAGCAGAATAGAGACTGTTCCCCCTATATAGGGTCACTTGGCAGATATGGATTGACACTGTCCACAAGGACAAGCTGCAGGCTTCCTGGCAGGGCCCATACAAGGTGGTAGAGCAGGTTTGTGATACCACCTTTGTGATCGGTGCGGTCACAGGCACGGGAGGCAAGCGCATGCTCCATGTGAACAACCTCAGACGCCTATCCTATGCCCCGGATAGACGAGCTCCTAGACAAAATGGCCAGAGGCCAGTACCTCACCACAATAGATCTGTGCAAGGGGTACTGGCAAATTCCATTAGCCGCGGATGCCATCCACAAGTCGGCATTTGTCACCTTGTTTGGCCTGTATCAGTTTAAGGTCATGCCATTCGGGATGAAGAATGCCCCGGCTAACTTTCAGAGGATGGTAGATCGGCTACTGGATGGGTTTCAGGAGTATGCCTGCGCCTACTTGGATGATATAGCCATTTTTAGCTGCTCCTGGCCCGAACACCTGACCCACATAGGAGCCGTACTAGACCGGATTAGGGAGTCCGGACTGACCCTAAAGCCCAGTAAGTGCCATATAGGAACGTGTAAAAACCTCCCCTAGATAGTAGTATGGGCCCCAGAGTGTGAACAGGCTTTCCAACAGCTCAAGACGGCGCTCATTAAATCACCTGTACTTTCTGCTCCTGATCCAACTAAACGCTTTCTCGTCCATACAGACGCTTCTATGCTTGGATTGGGAGCAGTACTGAGCCAAGTCGGAGCAGATGGTGGTGAGCAACCCGGGGCTTATCTAAGCCGGAAACTTTTGCCCAGGGAAGTAGATACACTGCCATTGAAAAGGAGTGCATGGCGGTGGTGTGGGCCCTCAAAAAAGCTGCAACCTTACTTGTATGGACAACCATTTACCTTACTCACAGATCACAACAAATTTGGGGCACTGCGCATGCAATCTAATGTGCCACCAGATAGGAGTGGTGTGTTTAGTACTATTTTTATCAGTTTAATTCCTGTTACGTCCCCTATCCGTTGATGTGGAGCAAGACGCAGCAGCAGAAGAGGACTCAGCCGAGGAGGTTATGGAAGAGGATGGAGTAGGAGGAGTAGAGGAGGTGGCAGCAGGCCTGCCTGCAAGTCGTGGCGGTGTCACCAACTCCTCTGCAGAGACACGCATTCCATGCTTGGCAGCCGTCAGCAGGTTTACCCAATGCGCAGTGTAGGTGATATACCTGCCCTGACCATGCTTTACAGACCAGGTATCAGTGGTCAGATGGACCCTTGCCCCAACATTGTGTGCCAGACATGCCATTATTTCCTTTTGCACAATCGAGTACAGGTTGGGGATTGCCTTTTGTGAAAATAAATTTCGTCCAGGTACCAATGAGTGAGTGGTGGCACTGGGCACAGTATCCACTGTGAGCCTGACACACCCGCTTTGAGACAACTAACTGCTATTCAATCTATAATTGATGTTTGTTTCACAGGCAGAAAGTGCCCTAAAACATGGCGGCTTGAACCCTAGTTGGTGGCGGATCAGTCACGCAAGTCAACAGGCATTCAGAGCTAAAATACAGCAGCGTGTGGACCATTTTTAGCCCAAGGCAGCTCATCTCATCAGGCCTTTTTTAATCTAATGTATCGCCCAGTGTCAGTCCCTTCGGGATCCATCCCTCATTCATCTTAATAAAGGTGAGGTAATCTAGACTTTTTTGACCTAGGCGACTTCTCTTCTCAGTGACAATACCTCCTGCTGCACTGAAGGTCCTTTCTGACAGGACACTTGAAGCGGGGCAGGCCAGAAGTTCTATCGCAAATTGGGATAGCTCAGGCCACAGGTCAAGCCTGCACACCCAGTAGTCAAGGGGTTCATCGCTCCTCAGAGTGTCGATATCTGCAGTTAAGGCGAGGTAGTCTGCTACCTGTCGGTCGAGTCGCTCTCTGAGGGTGGATCCCGAAGGGCTGTGGCGATGCGTAGGACTTAAAAAGGTCCGCATGTCCTCCATCAACAACACGTCTCTAAAGCGTCCTGTCCTTGCCGGCGTGGTCATGGGAGGAGGAGGATGACTTCCACCTCTCCCCCTGTTAGATTCCCGTTGTGCTGTGACATCACCCTTATACGCTGTGTAAAGCATACTTTTCAATTTATTTTGCAAATGCTGCATCCTTTCATACTTGTTGTAATTCGGTAACATTTCCGCCACTTTCTGCTTATACCGGGGGTCTAGTAGCGTGGACACCTAGTACAGGTCGTTCTCCTTCAGCCTTTTTATACGAGGGTCCCCCAACAGGCACGACAGCATGAAAGACCCCATTTGCACAAGGTTGGATGCCGAGCTACTCATTTCCCGTTCCTCCTTCTCACTGAGGTCAATGAAGGTATGTTCTTCCCCCCAGCCACGTACAACACCACAGGTACAGATAGGTGACAACGAGCACCCTGGGATGCCTGTTGTGGTTGGTCTTGCTCCTCCTCCTCCTCAAAGCCACATTCCTCCTCTGACTCCTCTTCCTCACAATCCTCTTCCAGCTTTGCTGCAGGTCCAGCAAGCGATGCTGATAAGGCTGTTTCTGGTGGTGATGGTGACCAGAACTCTTCCTCTTCCTCTTCACGCTCATCTACGGCCTGATCCAGCACTCTTCGCAGGGCATGCTCCAGGAAGAAAACAAATGGTATGATGTCGCTGATGGTGCCTTCGGTGCGACTGACTAAATTTGTCACCTCCTCAAAAGGACGCATGAGCCTACAGGCATTGCGCATGAGGATCCAGTAACGTGGCAAAAAAATTCCCAGCTCCCCAGAGGCTGTCCTAGCACCCCGGTCATACAAATATTCATTAACGGCTTTTTCTTGTGGAGCAGGCGGTCGAACATTAGGAGTGTTGAATTCCAACATGTCGGGCTGTCGCAAATCAAGCGCCTCACTGGAATGTTTCACCGCTGGATATCGGCAAAGTGAGCCATGGCCGTGTAGGAACGCCTGAAATGGCCACACACCTTCCTGGCCTGCTTCAGGACGTCCTGTAAGCCTGTGTACTTATGCACAAAGCGTTGTACGATCAGATTACACAAATGTGCCATGCACGGCACATGTGTCAACTTGCCCAACTTCAATGCCGCTAACAAATTTGTTCCGTTGTCACAAACCACTTTGTCGATATCCAGTCGCTGCGGAGTCAGCCACTTTTCCACCTGTGCGTTCAGGGCGGACAGGAGTGCTTGTCCGGTGTGACTCTCTGCTTTCAAGCAAGTCAAACCCAAGACAGCGTGACACTGCCGTATCCGGGATGTGGAATAGTACCTGGGGAGCTGGGGGGTGCCGTTGATGTGGAGCAAGACGCAGCAGCAGAAGAGGACTCAGCCGAGGAGGTTATGGAAGAAGATGGAGTAGGAGGAGTAGAGGAGGTGGCAGCAGGACTGCCTGCAAGTCGTGGCGGTGTCACCAACTCCTCTGCAAAACCATGCATTCCATGCTTGGCAGCAGTCAGCAGGTTTACCCAATGCACAGTGTAGATGATATACCTGCCCTGACCATGCTTTGCAGACCAGGTATCAGTGGTCAGATGGACCCTTGCCCCAACACTGTGTGCCAGACATGCTATTACTTCCTTTTGCACAATCGAGTACAGGTTGGGGATTGCCTTTTGTGAAAAGCCGGGTACCTTCCACTGCGGTGTCCCAATAGCTACAAATTTTTGGAACGCCTCAGACTCCACCAGATTGTATGGTAAAAGCTGGCGGGCTAATAGTTCGGACAAGCCAGCTGTCAGACGCTGGGCAAGGGGGTGACTTTATGACATTGGCTTCTTACGCTCAAACATGTCCTTGACAGACACATGACTGTGGGCAGATGAGCAGGAACTGCTCAAGGCGGGAGACGGAGTGGCGGATGGTTGAGAGGGGGCAAGGAGGACAGCAGTGGTTGACGTGGCTGAAGATGCTGGACCAGGAGGAGGATGGCGGCTTAGAGTAGGCGTGCTGCTTGTACTCATGTGTTGATCCCATAGGCATTTGTGATGTGAGATCATGTGCCTACGCAAAGCAGTTGTACCTAGGTGGGTGTTGGACTTCCCACGACTCAGTTTCTTTTGGCACAGGTTGCAAATGGCATCGCTGTTGTCAGAGGCAGACACACAAAAAAAATTCCACACTGCTGAGCTCTGCAATGACGGCATTCTGGTGGTGGACACAGCATGCGTTGATTGGCGTGCTGTCGGGCTGACCCCGGGTGCCGATGCGTGCTGTCTGACTGTGCCACTTGCTCCTTGTGACGACCTCCCCCTGCTTCCAACTCGTCTCCTCCTCCTCCTCTCTGTCTCCCCATCTGAACTTTTGCCCTGTTCTTCTTCTTGCCGAGCGGGCACCCACATGACATCCATGGATGCATCGTCATCATCAACCGCTTCACTTGTATCTGACAACTCAGCAAAGGAAGCAGCAGCGGATACAACATCATCATCACACCGTACGTCCATGTGTGTAATGCTGCCTGCCTGAGACATATCCCTGTTATCTACATCCTCTGGCAATAATGGTTGCGCATCACTCATTTCGTGAATAACTCCTCTGACATACCAAGTAAAGTGGCTGTGGTGCTAGTTTTGGTGGAGGCGGCAGGCGGGTGAGTGGTATCTTGAGAGGTGCCTGAAGCTAAGCTGGAGGAGGATGGTGCGTCAAGGTTCTGAGCGGAGGCTGTAGAAGATTGGGTGTCCTGTGTTAGCCAGTCAACTATGTCCTCAGAACTTTTCAAGTTCAGGGTATGTGGCCTCTGAAAACTGGGCATTATTCTAGGGCCAAAGGGAATCACAGCACCACGACCACGATGGCCCCTGCGGGGTGGCCTGCCTCTGCCTGTCATTTTTTTGGGGATTAGTGGTACTATGCGTGCAAGCTACTGTGAGACCAGATATGAGTGGCAATGTGCACTGGCACAGTTGTGCAGAGCACAGGCTGTAGGCCTGACACAGCCGCTTGAAAGACACTGACTGGCTGCTATTAGCTTACAATGGAAACCTTTTTTTCTTTGTAAAAGCACGCTACAGAGACACCAGATATGAGTGGCAAAGTACACGGGCAGAGGTCTGCAGAGCACACGCTGAAGGAGGCCTGACACCCGCTTTAAGGACACTGACTGCTATTCAATCTATAACAGTGAAAAAAGTTTTTTGTTTTTAAATGCAAGCTATTGTGACACCAGATATGAGTGAGTGGTGGCACTGACTGGGCAAATGGGCACCATATCCACTGTGAGCCTGACACAGAAGCTGGCAGCAGTGGCAGACAACTAACTGCAATTGCATTACACAAAAAAAAGCATACCCTAACCCTAACCTAGCTATGCATTTCCCTATCTAATCAACAGCAGCTACACTTTCCCTCCTCTCACTAAGCATGCAGCTTGAGAATGAATGTAAAATGGATGCCTTCCAGTAGGTTGGAGGGTCTGCTAGGGAGGGTGTGCTGCTAATTGGCTGGAATGTGTCTGCTGACTTTGAGGTACAGGGTTAAAGTTTACTCAATGATGACGAATAGGGGGCGGATCGAACCGCGCATGCGTTCGCCATCCGCGGCGGACGCGAACACGCTATGTTCGCCAGGAACTGTTCGCCAGCGAACCGTTCGGTGCATCACTAATTCTAAGTAAAGAAATACAATTTGCTCCTAGTTGTCCATCTGAATCATTTCAGCACATACTCAAAAATAGATAAGAAAAACATATCTGTAAAATATTTTTTTTATTTTTATTAGAAAGACCAAAATAACGATTTGAATTATATTTATATACACACACACACACACACACACACACACACAATGTAGAACAGCTTGGCACTCTCCTTGCAAAAAAGAAAAGGCAAAATTGCCTAGGTGCTATTTGCGTTAGAAATATATAAACATAGAGACAGGGGTGCACTCCCAGGTCTTAGGAAAAGTGGCAACTGGTTTATTTGAATGAAAAAAAAAATCATCATTATATCTGTGAAAAAAAAAAAAAAAAAAAAAAATCGACGTTTCGACCCAAGGGTCTTTCACACACGGACAACACTCTGCTACAATGCAAAGTAGTAAGTGTACAGCCTGTATAACAGTGTAGATTTGTTGCCCCCTCAAAATAACTAAACACACAGCCATTAATGTCTAAACCGTTGGCAACAAAAGTGAGTACACCCCTAAGTGGAAATGTCCAAATTGGGCCCAAATAATTATTTTCTCTCCCCAGTGTCATGAAACTCATTAGTGTTACAAGGTCTCAGGTGTGAATGGGGAGCAGGTGTGTTAAATGTGGTGTTATCGCTCTCACACTCTCATACTGGTCACTGGAAGGTCAACATGGCACCTCCGGGCAAATAACTCTCTGAGGATCTAAAAAAAAAAAAAATTGCTGCTCTACATAAAGATGGTCTAGGCCAGTGTTTCCCAACCCAGTCCTCAAGGCACACCTACCAGTCCAGGATTTAGGGATTACAGGGTGTGTCTAAGGTTTTTTTTACAAAGAAGAAAAAAAACACCTTAGACACAACTGGGTAATCCCTAAATCCTGGACTGGTAGGTGTGCCTTGAGGACTGGGTTGGGAAACACTGGTCTAGGCTATAAGAAGATTGAAACTGAGCTGCAGCACGGTGGGAAAGACCATACAGCAGTTTCACAGGACAGGTTCCACTCAGAACAGGCCTTGCCATGGTCGACCAAAGAAGTTGAGTGCACGTGCTTAGCATCATATCCAGAGGTTGTCTTTGGGAAATAGTCATGTGACGGGACCAATCTCTCCACATTGCATTGGAGAAGCCTGGTTGCTTGCCTGCTGCCTTTGGACTATGGCCCCCTGTTAAAAGACATCTTTTGTACCTGCAGAAAAGCTTAATTCGTGCTTTTCTGCCTGGGGTTCGGTAGATTCAATCTACCGAACAACCGTACGAATGAATAAACCACCTGGGAGCTGGAGTGTGCCGGCAATTAACCTCCCTGAAGCTGCGGTTAACCGCAGCTTAATTGATGAATGCTGGGTGGCCGCCATTCGTATCCCGAACACGAGTTCGCGGCCATTTTAAAACATACAAATGCACAGCGGTGTTCGCCCCTATTTTCATGGAACTAAAATCGGACACAGTTTTGCGCGAACACCGCTGAAGCCGCCGACCTCCCTTCTTGTTCGGTGGAAGTGCACGAACGGCCCGGTGTTCGGTAGTTCTGTTTGAATAGGTTATACCCTAGATAGGAATCCCATGGAGCCCATTTGTATGAAACTGACTGTAAAGACTTTGGCTCCATGGCGATTAAACTGTATTCGTGTGGTCTGAGTGCCATTCACCTAATAATGTGCACTCAGACCTGAGCTATCTGGGGATATGTTACATGTCTGTGTTTTATGTAATAAATGTTACTTTATGTATTTTAAAGTATAATACTGGTTTTGTTTCCCCACATGTGTAATGGAGTTTTGCCTTTGTCTTGGGAGATAATTGAGTTACTTCTCAATTATCTCCCAGGGCAGAGGGGAGGAAGCCAGGATGCATTGTGGGAATATACTGTGACTGTGTGTCCTATTTGTCTACTTGTCTGTCCCTTGTCACAGTCTCCCATTTGGTCCCCTAGGGGAGTGTCCACCAGGTGGGAGACCTGCATAAAAGCCGGGCAGGTAGCCTTCATTAAACAGACCACTGCTTGACCCTCAACATGGAGCCTTGTCTCGTCTTTGGGGGGATTTACTGTATGCTGCTAAGGACTGATTGCCAGGAGTGTAAGCCGCTTGGGAGCTTTTCCTGTTCGTCTGGTAGCAGCAATTCGTATGGTTCCTGTTCGTGTATTTGGAGTGCTACCTTATTCCCTTGTATGCCGTTCGGGAGTTTGGAGCATTCACTTGTATGCAGTTCGAGTGTTTGGACCATTCCCTTGTATGCAGTTTGAGTGTTTGGAGCATTCCCTTGTATGCCGTTCGGGAGTTTGGAGCATTCACTTGTATTCAGTTTGTGAGTTTTGGTGATTCTACAGTAGCTGTGCCTGTCTCTGAAAGGGGATTATCGTCTAAGCGTTTTTTTTTCCCCTTTTGTGCAAAACGGTCCGTTACAAGTCATATGAGTGCTGCCAGCTTTGCTGTAGAGGTTAAAGGGGTGGGGGATCAGCCTGTCAGTGCTCAGACCATACTTTGCACACTGCATCAAATTGGTATGCATGGATGTCGTCCTAGAAGGAAACCTCTTCTAAAGATGATGCACAAGAAAGCCCGCAAACAGTTTACTGAAGACATGCAGACTAAGGACATGGATTACTGGAACCATGTCCTGTGGTCGGATGAGACCAAGATAAACTTATTTGGTTTAGATGGTGCCAAGCGTGTGTGGCGTCAACCAGGTGAGGAGCACAAAGACAAGTGTGTCTTGCCTAAAGTCAAGCATGGTGATGGGGAGGTCATGGTCTTAGCCAGCATCAATGCTGCCAGCACTGGGGAGCCACAGTTCACTGAGGAAACCATGAATGCCAACATGTACTGTCACATACTGAAGCAGTGTAACAGAGTCTTACCTGATAGGGAGTCCAGCTCGCAGAGTTATACGCTCACCCTTGCAAAGTAGACACAGACCAGGGTGACCAGGTAAGACACCACCTGGCCTGTGAGTCTGTGCACGGGGGCTTTCCAGGAAAAGTGCTCCAAGACTCAGTACAGCAGGGATTAGCAGAAGCGTGGTCAAGGGAAGCCAAAATCAGGGAAGCCAGAGGTCAGAGTAGTCCAGGAGGAAAGCCAAGGTCAGAAGCCGGAATAGACTAGAATCACTGGAACGCAGGTACAGAGTAACAGGAACCAAACAAGAGAACCAGAGTCAATGAACTGACACCCCTCCCAGGGTGAGGCAGGCTTTTATACCTTGTTAATTAGGTATCAGATTCAGCTGGAGAGTTACTGATAGATCTGAGCCTTTGGTGAAGTCCAGCCCCCTAGTGCTGCAGGCAATACAAGAATAAACAGGAGTTATCCAAAGTCCTGAAATGGCTCAGAGGGAAAATAGCAGGATACGGTGTAGAACAACCGCAGTTCAAATCCCCTATCACGTGCTTCCAGAGTGACCACGTCTGGCAGACTGGATGTCACGGCGTGAACCGTGACAAGCAGAGCATGATCCCCTCCCTTTGGAGACTGGGCTGCAGGGTAATATTCCAACATGATAATGACCTCAAACACACCTCCAAGATGACCACTGCTTTGCTAAAGAAGCTGAAGGACCTGCCAAGCATGTCTCCAGACCTAAACCCTATTAAGCATCTGTGGGGCATCCTCAAACAGAAGGTGGAGAGCTC
>OW240914.1:243187111-243233113 GCA_933207985.1 Pelobates cultripes
CATGATGTTGTCATGAAGGAGTGGAAGAGGACTCCAGTGGCAACCTGTGAAGCTCTGGTGAACTCCATGCCCATGAGGGTTAAGGCACTGTTTGAAAATAATGGTGGCCAAACAAAATATGGACACTTTAGGCCCAATTTGGACATTTCCACTTAGGGGTGTACTCACTTTTGTTGCCAATGGTTTAGATATTAATGGCTGTGTGTGGAGTTATTTTTAGAGGACAGCAAATGTACACTGTTATGCAGGCTGTACACTTACTACTTTACATTGTAGCAGAGTGTCATTTCTTCAGTGTTGTCACATGAGAAGATATAATACAATATTTACAAAAATGTGAGGGGTGCACTCACTTTTGTGAGATGCTGTACATACACAAGCTTTAGTCTTTGTAACTCAAAGGGTTGAATGAAGACTTAAATATGGTTTTTATTTTGATACATTTTTATTTTATTGTATTTTTGCTATTATTATTATTATTATTATTATTATTTTGATGTAGTCCATTTTTATTATTTCTTTATTATTTTAAAGTTTTTCATTATTTATACCCTTACATATATTCTTTTTCGGATTACAATATATTATTTTCCCTTTTTAAGATGCGTTTGTATCCATATTCAATCCTTCTCTTTGGTATTTTATGTTTTTTGAAAACTGTCTAAATTAGCTAGTAATAGACACAGTCTATTGTTTTTATCACTTTAAAAAAAAGAATTAAAAATGTATTATTCTTTATTTTTGTTGCGCCATGAAGTAACATACATGCCGAGAATGCCACAATAGCATGAAACGGCTTTTTCAATTGAACACAGTTGTGACATGAGTATGCAGCACAAATTTTACTTGCATAAACATGAGTAATTCGGCATATATTGGTAGGTGAGTAATTATGAGTGTGCTGATATATTGCATAGTTGAGGTACAGAGTTTCTATATCTTAGTTGTAACACAATGTTAGGGTCTTGGGTTCAGCGTTGGTCGGTGGTCCTCTGTATGACACAAACCGTTGAGGGTCAATTACATGGTGGGGAGGTCATGCAAGGTTTCCTGTTGTGTAGGTTTCTGCATTGAGATAGGTCTGTATGGGTGTGAGCATGATGGGTTCCAACAAGGAACTGTTGTAGGGGTACCATGCAATTAAGCAGGGCATGCTCTTAACCAAAGGGGCTTGGGGTGTGTGTTGAGGTGTAGTGTATGCCTCGCCTAGAAGTTGTGACGGGATGCAGTCTATCGTTTTTAACTACATGTAATTTTGACCGAGTATGATTGAATTATGTTGAACAAACAGCAAGTGGAATGCAAAGCTAAAGTAGGAATCTCAAAGGAATATTATAACCAGAATAAATGATATATCCAAATAAGGTGCAATGTGATTTTAAACACTCTTCATAAATATGTCACACACAATTAGACTTTTTTTTTTAACAGTATAAAGTGTAATCTAAAGTTCACTGTATCTTTTGAATGCATTTTAACCAATCATGCACAAATTAAATTAATAAAGTGCATAAATCAATGTTGCAAATAGATTATACATAAAGTGCTTGAAACTAAATAGCGCAATTTTTGCATAAAGTGCTCAGGAAACACAGCATCAGATCGTTCCATCCAATAAATATGTAAATTATAAAAAGAGAAAAAAAAAACAAAAACATATAGTGTAAATAAAAATTATAACTCATGTATATACATGAGAAACAGGTGAAGACAGCTCAGGCTTTAGAAACTCCAAAACAATCATTTGTAGTGATGCTCTAGAAGACACAGCTTCACAAGGGCAGCAACTTGATTGCACAGCCTTTATTCATAAAAACTTCTAAATATAAAAATCAAGAGAGGTTTACAAGACACCTTAATTTAGGGGTTCTCAACCCAGTCCTCAAGTACCTCCTACTAGTTCAGGATTTTGGGATTACCCTATTGTGTCTAAAGTCTAAAAAAATCTTAGACACAACTGGGTAATCTCTAAATCCTGGGGTACTTGAGGACTGGGTTGGGGACCAATCCTCTAATTCATAAGTCTCCCAAGGTGGAATGCTCCATGCATCTTTGGTTTCACTTGCTGGCTTCTAAAACTCAGATCTTCACACGCACATCCAGCATTTACAGGAGGCGGAGCAATGACGTTGGATGTCTAACGTAGCACAAAAAAGTAATTTGGGATCGTTTTGCCGATTCTTCAGATCAACTCTCATACTGCTTCTTCAGATCAACTCTTATACTGCTGCCAATGATATGTAAGTCAATTCTGTAGGTGGAGACCACCCCCAAAAGTCTGCAAATACTTTGCTATAATTGGATAACTTGCAAACCATTTATTTAAATGACAAAAAAGCAAATACTTTTTTAGCAATCTAATTACTTCATAAGGCAAATGAAAAGGTATATAGCTAAAAGAAAAACCTATTTATAGATCCATAAAAAACTCACTCTACACAAAAGTGGCAAATGATGTGCATTAGATTGTGTATATATATATATATATATATATATATATATATATATATTTATTTTATTTTTTTTAATCTGGAGATATCTGTGTTTATTGCTATGCTTGTGAAGATGAAGAGGAATGTTTATCTGCAGTTACATTTTTCAAGTTAACAATGGTAGCATAGAGGCGTGGATCCAGAACCTAATCTCGAGAGGGGATCTTGTAGATTATTTAAAGGAACAATCCAGGCACAATAACCACTACAGCTCTATGTAGTGGTTATGGTGCCAGGAGTGCCATCCCAGAATGAGTAGTCAAACCATTTTAAAACAGTTTGACAACTTACCTGGGGTCTGGCGGGATGAACTAACATTCATATTTACCCACCTGGCCAAATAATTCTGGGACATGTATATGTTACAAAATCAGTATTGAATATCTATAATTGCAGTACTGAAATTGTAGTAGGGGATAGTGCCTGTAGTAGGGTATAGGGGCAGTAGTGGGTAAGGGGTGCAGTGTGTGTGTGTGAGGAGTGAAGTGTATGTGTGAGTGGTGCTATGTGTTTGTGTGTGAGGAAGCAGTAGTGTGTGTAGGGTGTAGAGTAGTGCAGTGTATGTGAGGGGTGTTGTGTGTGTGTGTGAGGGGAGCACAGTGTGTGAGGGGTGTTGTGTGTGTGGAGTGCAGTGTGTGAGGGAGTGTGAAGGTTATTGTATGTGGGGATTGGGGGGGCAGAATAATAGCTATATATATATATATATATATATATATATATATATATATATATATATATATATGTTTTATTTGTTTGTTTTTTAGTTAAAATAAACAATCATTATATCCATTAAACATATGAGTCCCTTCTTACCATTACTAAGGGAGAGGGGATCTTTCTCAATCACTAGTGGTCTGGTGGAGTATCCCTCGTGGCTCTAGTGGTGAGAGTGAACTTTAGCAGCTCTGTTAACGCTCCATTCTAGTGAGATGAGGACTCATAGGAGCTCCAGGCTGAGCTCCCAGGTCCTCCATGCCTCCCCTGCTGGCTGCCCAGCAAGGTGCCTGCAGACCGGTGAAGGAGATCTCTGATCTCCCCACCGGTCCATCAAGGCACAAAGCAGGGCTGGCACTTGGATGGCTCAGGGCAGGGGAGAGCATCAGCTGTGTATTATTTTCTTGGGTGGGGGGAGGTGGGAAGGGGGGGGATTCACTGTTGCTCACCCCTGGATCCGCGCTGGTAGCATAAGGCTGCAAATTAAACATTTGTGGTAAAAAAGGTTTGAATACATTATGAAGGCACTGTATGACCAAGTGCCTCTCTGAGATTAATGGCTCAGCACTAAAGCAGCAGAACAATTATGCATTATGGGAATAATACACAGATGACATAATCCAAGATATATATATATATATATATATATATATATACATACTCATCTTATCCAGAAAAATTTACAAAATGTTAACAGTTGATCATAGGTATTGTTACAGATAGGCACATGTATTATTTATTTTAACATGCAGGCATAAAAAGGAGTAGAGGACCCTGCTTTGGGCATTGGCCTAACATTAGCAGTCGTTTTATACAAAGTGTTAAATAAGAAAGCCCATGAGTTTACAATCTAACTGGAAAATATTTATAGAGACATACAGTTGCAGTGAATAAAACAATGTGAGTGATATGAAAGAAAAAAAAAAAAAAGCTATATGCAGCTGTGAAGTTGGTGACATGCTTAGTTGATCATTTGTGACTACACACAGATTATATACCAGTATGGTCTACAAATTAAAATGAGGTGTGGGCAGAAACATTTTTACAGAAAGTTGCTTTGTGTGGGATAAGTTTTTATGTTGCACATAGGTAAGATAGAATGAATGCCATTTAAAGCACAGATAAGGTGTTATTTATTTATGTATTTATTGAGAAAAAAGGCAGTAACAATCAGGGTCGGTGCAAGGATTTGTGCCGCCCTAGGCAAAAGTAAAGTTTGCCGCTTCCCCCCCATGTGACATCACAATGCCCCACCCATATGATCTGCCATGTTAACTAACGCCAGTGCTGCAGTGCTGCCGTGTTTACATTAAAAGGCCTGCAGGGACAGGCCAGAACCACTACATTAAGCTTCAGTGGTTCTGGGGACTGTAGTGTTTCTTTAATGTGAGGTAAATTAGAGATTAGTGCCACAAATAATATACTAGATTGCCTACTTACAACCAGATGAGGATGATGGGCGCTAGCTGCAGTCTGGCTCCACTGGTCTGGTGTAGAACAGGCTCTCTGGAGGCGGTTTGTAACTGTGGGAAGCAGCTCCATTTTTTGGGGGCCCTTTACACAGCTCAAGGTCTGGGTCCCAGGGTCCACCTTTATGTTCCACCAATAAGTTTGCTCACAGGGGGTGGAGTGTGTAGGGGATGTCCTGATGTGTGTAAGGAATGCATTGTGTGAATCTGTGTTTGTATGTGTAAGGGCTGCAAGGTGTGTTTGTGTATGTATGGGATGCAGTGTGTGTGTATGTAAGGGATGCATTGAGTGTGTAATCAATGCATTGTGTGTTTCTCTGTGTGTAAGGGATGCATTGCTTGTGTATGTGTGGCTGTGTGTAATGTATTGTGTGTTTTTCTGTGTGCAAGGGGTGCATTGTGTGTGTGTGTGACGGATGTCCCCTCCCTCCCCCCCACATCTCTGTTGTAGTGGCCAAGTTCTGTATGGTCCACGGGTACAGGGAGCTTTTGTTTCCTGTACCCAGCTGGACTAAAAGGAAGTGCTCACTGAATGTTAGTCCGGCCGGGTACAGGAGACAGATGTTCCCTGTACCCGCGGACCATACAGGGCTCGGCCACGCTACAGTGAGGGAGTGACAGGAGGGAGCGCTTTGCGCCGAGCACTTCCCTTCTGTCAGCCCCTCTCCTCAGGCTGCGCCCGGGCGGTGCGCCCTCATGGACGCACAAGCCCGGGCAAAGCTGCAGCCGCCTGAGGCTCTCTGCAGAGCACTCGGGCGGCTGCAGCATGAGGGGGGCCGTTGCTCCTGGCGGCCCCCCTTCCTAAAGGGCGCCCTAGGTGGCTGCCTAGTCCGCATAACAGGTAGCGCCGGCCCTGGTAACAATCAAAGGGTTGTACAAAATGGGAAGACAGAAATAATGCAATTCAAAACACCGCTCAAAGAAGTCATCTTTTTATGATGGGGGGGACACAAGTAGGTGAAAGTTGTTTTAGTAACTATATGTTGCTCTTTTTGCTATAGCTATAATAAACATTTAACTATAGCTAAACAAAAGCATTTAATAAAAGCAGAGTTTAATATTTATAAAATCCAATGAGTGCTTGGATTTATCTTAAATATGTTTTGTATATGGAGTTACTGTATGGATTGCACAGAAGCACAACAATATTCCTGTGGCTGAGAGTGCAGCAAATCCTAGAGTTGCTTTATGTATACAGTACATACACACATTACAATGCATTATCTAACTGCTAATGTAATTGTCCCTTTTATCTTGTGTTTTACTAATTTTAATGACAGGTGGTAACAAAAGTCTTATGCCATTTAATTATTTATTAATTATGAACAATCATTTTATGGTAGAACATTTATAAATACATAATATTTGATATCTCCCCAGGGAAAGAAAATCATGTAGTTGATTCAATTAGTCGAGGTTTCAAAGAACTAATGCAGTGTCAAGCTGCAGCAAAGAATACCCAATAGAGGACACAGACTACATTTCGTTTCAGGTTGCATCTGGATATATTCTGTACATCACGTCTGCCAGTTGCCTTGACAACTGTAGATATTAATATATTACATCTACTGCAGTATTTCACCATGTTGCTCGTTATGAAAATAGTGGAAAACTGAAATGTGAGTTAATGCACAAAATACGTTTACATGAGATGGATTTTTTAAACCTTTGGTAATGACATTTGCACCAGAAATAAAAGAATTAGAAAATACCTAATAATATAGTAATGCCAATGAAAATGTGTCTTTGCAGTTTGGAGGTACAGTGCATTTTTTAATGCAGCAAATAAGAGACATGTTAATTATTTTGATTATGTGACATATTTTGATTACTTGACAAATGACCAACTTCTCGGAACTCATTATAACATGTTAATACACTATAATATTTGTAGTGTTATTTAGATTATGTGCATAGCTTCACATAATATAAGATGGTGTGACTAACTCTTCATTTTAATACTCAAGACCACAGATACATGGAGTAATACAGTCATACGTCAGTTTCTAAGAGGTTAAAGTGTTTTTCTCGTGGATTGCCCTTGGTGCAACAAATGAAAACAGGAACAATGTCCTGGACAATTGTGAAAACCTATGATGTTTACCAATAACAGACAGATCTATTTTCAGCAAACTCCTATTTTCTGGGGGGAGAAACTGTTACCCTATACTAAGACTATTGCCCAAGTCCATATAACTCATCAAGTCAGTACTGCAATGTTAGATATTAAATACTGATTTTGAAACATACACTTAAGGATGTCCCAGAATTATTTGGACAGGTGGGTAAATATGAGTCTTATTAAAGAAAGTGGGAAAAGGTACCAGCGCTAATATGATGAAGGTGTAAAAATATATTTATAGAATGAAAAAAAAAAAAAAAAAAATATATATATATATATATATATATATATATATATATATATATATATATATATTTCCTGGCCATATCCATGGCAGCACAACAATGGGTAGCTCCTCCCCTATCCCTAGTTAGACAGGAACCAATTAAAACAAGGGTACAAATACCCCCTCCTACCTCCTCCTCCCTCAGTCTTTTTGTTCCTGTCCTATCCCTGTAGGACCAAATTAGTCTATTTTAGGACTATAATCACTTTTCTTTTATGGCTTACCTGAGGGTTTTTACCTTCTACCCCCAAGGAAGTTCAGCCTCTCTTCCTTGGGAAGCTTCAGTATCCGGCCCTGTGCAAAGGTGTCCCCCTGAAGATACCCCCTTAGTGACCGGGGGTCCTACTTGCAGTGACCCTAGGGGTAGCAAGAGAAAATAAATGCCAAATAATTCTGATTCCCTGCAGTGACCAAGAGGTAGCAGGAAGTGGCGAGAAGACCCTATTCTGGATGGATTTCTACATTGAAGTACAAAACCCCACATGTATGTATGAAAACAGTGAGATCATCTAAACAAATACTTTCTGCATATATTCTGTTAATTACATATGTGTGGGGTTCCCCCCCCTACCTTTGATTGCTTTGTACCTTTCTTTCTCTAACTTTTTGGTGGCTCAAGGTATCACACTAGCCTTCCCGGCGTCCTGGAACTCCTGGGGCGCATGTGCGCCGTTTTCGCGCGTGCCCGCTCGTTCACGGGCACATTAGCTTCGCGTGCACGCCAGTTTCGCGTGCACGCTATGTCCTTGCGCGCGCCTAAGCCGGCGCTCGGGTTCCGGCTGCAGCAAGGGTGCCTCCGGCTAGGAGGTTGCTTCCGGGTTGGTGCCGCGCATGCGCAGTTGGCGAGCGGTGAATTCGCTCGTTCTGAGCATGCGCGGATAGGCGGTGACGTCAGATATCACACGCCTATTTAAGCGCCAAAAGCGTATATAGAGTGTACCTGAGGTTCTTATTAGGACTCTAGAAGTCCTGTTTTCATACATTTTCTACTTTGAAGAGCATTTCCTTTGCAAGAAATATTTGAAGGTAAGTTTTACTTCTTAAAGGTATATACACATAATTTTTTTTTTTTCACAATTCCCATTTCTTTTCTTTCTATACTAATGAAATTACTTTTCTAGACTATTTCATAATCATCTCCACAATGGAGAAAGACAAAAGGAGATCAATGTCTTCTGATTCGGATTCTTCTGGATATAAAAATAGGTCACACTCTAGGAGTTATAGGTAAGCCATATCATATCATTAATTTTTCTTAACATGGATACATAAAGTAAAAGAGTGCTAATATGAGATATTTCCCTATCATGATAGTTCTACGGGAAAGAAAACAGTGAGATCATCCAAAGGAAAATCTCCAAAGAAAAATCAATGCGAAGCCTGTAATAAAAAACCGCTGGAGGGCAAACGGTTATGTGCAGAATGTTTATCTGAAGCGGCTGGAACATCTAATCCTTCAATGGAATTTGTACAATTCATAAAACAAGCAGTGGCTCAAGGTATCAAAGAAGCAGGGGCAAGTCACAAAAGACCCCGGTTACATGAACCTTCGGATTACCAACATCATGATTCGTCAGATGAATCCATGGATATGGAATCATACCAGGGGAATTTCTTATCTTCAGACGAAGAAGAAACTCAGGCCCCTGCAGATTTTCTAGAACCTGCTCAGATAGACCACCTCATTTACAAAGTCCGTAAATCTTTGAGCTTAAGAGAGGCAGTTGCAGAACAGTCAACTTCCTATCGTTATTTCTCAGACTTGAGAAAGAAAAGAGCAACCTTTCCAGTGCATGATACTATTAAGGAATTAATTAAAGACCAATGGTCTAATACAGATAAGAAGCTTTCAGCACAAGGCAGAATTTCTCGCCTCTATCCTTTTGACAAGTCTGATTCATACCATTGGGATAATGCCCCTAAGGTGGATGCGGCAGTAGTTCGACTTGCAAAACATACCACATTACCAGTAGATGATGCAGGCTCATTTAGACACCCAATGGACAAGAAGATGGATCTGCATCTCTCAAAGGCTTATGTTGCAGCAGGGACTGGTTTTCACCCTGCAATAGCCCTTACTTCAGTGTCCAGGGCCTTGAAAATCTGGATCGAAAACTTGGAAGAGGATATCAGAGATGGGAGAAACAGATCTTCTCTTCTGGAAAGATTAAATGATATTAAACTGGCCATTGACTTTACGTCAGAATCTTCGGTAGACATGGTGAAAGCCTTAGCAAGGAACATGGCTCTTTCAATTTCAGCTAGAAGAGCTTTATGGTTGAGATCCTGGTCCGCAGATTCATCATCAAAGTCTAGTCTATGCGCCCTTCCTTTTCATGGTGAGATGTTGTTTGGTAAAAACCTAGACGAGTGCATCAAAAGAGCTGCAGAAGGTAAAAAAGCCTTTCTTCCACAAGACCGGAAAACCCGTGGATCCTTTCGAGCCAGAAGATACTCTGAGTACCCCTCCTTTCGCGATACCAGATCTTATAAACCGGGAAGAGAATATGGAAGGTCTATTCCATGGAGAGGTGGACATTCATCCAACAGAGGAGGAAAGTCTAGAGGTTCCTCATTTCACAAGAAGCCTTTATGACAAACCCACTTACCATTCTGGAGGAGTAGGTGCCCGTCTACTACTTTTCCAGACTATGTGGAAAAATTCAACTCAAGACAGATGGGTGCTGGATATCATACAAAGAGGATATCTTATAGAATTCTCCACAAGGCCGCCACCTCGCTCCTTCCAGAAGACAATCTGGCCGAGAGATGCAGAAAAAAGAGATTCCCTAAAAAAGTTTATCTCATCCCTTCAAGACGATGGAGTCATCGTTCAAGTTCCAAGAGCTCAGCAAACATACGGGTTTTACTCCCATATCTTTCTCACCAGAAAATCCACAGGAGGATGGAGACCTATATTAGACCTAAGCCGACTAAACAAGTTCCTAAACATAAGGAAATTCAAGATGGAGTCTCTTCAATCCATTGTAAAAGCAGTTTTTCCAAATCAATGGCTCATGTCAATAGACCTGGCAGATGCATATTTCCATATTCCCATAGCACCCCAGCATCAAAGATTCCTCAGATTCGCTGTGGAAGAGGGGCATTTTCAGTTCCGTGCTCTCCCCTTTGGGCTAAGCACTGCTCCACGTACTTTCTCAAAAGTTCTGGTGGTTCTCATCGCAGAACTCAGGAAGAAAGGCATTGCAGTATATCACTACCTCGACGACATCCTGATTCTGGCAGAAAACAGAGAAATATTAGAAGATCACGGCCTGATATGTATACAGTATCTTCAACAACACGGATGGAAGATCAATTTCGCCAAAAGCAACTTAAAACCATCCCAGAACATGATATATCTAGGAGCAGCATTCAACACTGCAGAGGGGTCCGTCCAACTATCCCCAGAAAGGGGTATGAAAATTCGGGAAAAGGTCAAAAACATGTTAGCATCCAATGTTTCCTCAGCAGAGACAATCATGAGCCTCCTGGGATCAATGTCCTCCACTATAGGACTTACAAGATGGGCTCAATGGAGAATGAGGCCTTTCCAAAAGAATTTCCTTTCTCAATTCAAGGGCAATCTGTCTCAACCTATAATGATCCCTCCTCACGTACAAGAATCCCTGAAGTGGTGGACCCACAAAGAGTCTCTCTTCAGAGGTTATCCCTTAGGAAACATTCCATGGATCATCATCACCACAGATGCCAGTCAATGGGGCTGGGGAGCCCACCTTCAAGACAACTATGTTCAGGGGAAATGGGCATTTTCAACCTCCGACACCCCTTCGAATCTTCTAGAACTTCTGGCAGTTTTCAAGGCTCTAATGCACTTCCGGCAGCTTTTACTTCACAAATGGGTCAAGATCAGGACAGACAATGCCACTGTTGTGGCATATATAAATCACCAAGGAGGAACAAGAAGTTGCAGAATGATGAAACTGATGAAACCTTTGATGGCCTGGGCTCAAATGAACTTGGAGAATATCTCTGCAATACATCTCCCAGGAACTCAGAACTCTGTGGCAGACTTTCTCAGCAGGGTGAAATTAGACCCGGGAGAATGGAGTCTATCAGACATAATATTTCTGCAGATCATAGAAAAATGGGGCCTTCCCCAGATAGATCTAATGGCTACAAGCAACAACAGAAAAGTCAAGAACTTCTTTTTGAGAATTCCAGATCCCCAGGCCATAGGAAGAGACGCATTGACATGCAGTTGGAACTTCGACCTGGCTTATGCCTTTCCTCCGAAACCCCTCATCTTCCCTCTGCTAAGGAGACTACGACAAGAGAAGACATCACTGATTCTAATAGCCCCTTTTTGGCCTCGCAGACCTTGGTTTCCGCTCCTACTAAGTCTGTGCAAGAAGGATCCATGGCGCCTTCCAGTTGTCCCATTCCTGTTACATCAGGGTCCGATTCACCATCCAAACCCAGCATCCCTTCGTCTGATGGCATGGTACTTGAAAGGGATGGGTTAAAGAACAAGGGATTTTCAAGAGCAGTTATCGAGACACTTCTTCAAGCAAGGAAGAAGTCTACTTCATCCACTTACTACAGAATATGGGATGTATTTTCTTCATGGGCCAGTTCAAGGCCCTTTGATATGTTGAACCCTTCGACTACTGACATTCTTGATTTTTTACAATCAGGTCTAGAGAAGGGATTGAGTTATAACACTCTAAAGGTGCATGTTTCTGCCCTCTCTGCTTTAACTAATCATAGATGGGCACTGGATCCGGACATAGCTAGATTTCTGACTGCAGTCCTCAAGATCAAGCCTCCCATTAAGTCTATTACTCCGCCATGGGATCTCCCTCTGGTCCTGAAGGCTCTTAAAGCAGATCCTTTTGAACCTATGACATCAATTTCCTGTCATCTTCTCACGATCAAGACAGTTCTACTAGTAGCCCTAGCCTCTGGTAGAAGGGTTTCTGATCTCCAGGCTCTTTCGGCTCGAGAACCTTTTACGATATTTCATAAGGACAGAGTCATCCTAAGAACGGTTCCAGAATTCCGCCCAAAGGTGACTTCAGAGTTCCATATGAATGAAGAGATAATCCTTCCAGCATTAAGCACAGAAGAATCTAATAACAGGGAAAACGCTGATGATGATGCTATCGACCTAGTAAGATGCCTTAAGATTTATATACAGAGATCCTCAGAATGGCGAATTTCGGAAAGGCTCTTTGTTATTCCTAATGGCCCTAGGAAGGGTCTGCAAGCTTCGAAAGCCACTATCAGCAGATGGATAGTTTCGGCCATTATCCAATCTTATAGGTCATCTAAAACTAGTGTTCCTGAAGGTTTGAAGGCTCACTCTACACGTTCCCTTTCTTCATCCTGGGCAGCTGCAGCAAAGGTTTCTACAGAACTGATTTGCAAAGCAGCCACTTGGTCATCTTCTAATACATTTATTAGACATTATCGTTTAGATGTAAGAGCTGGCCAATACGATGGATTTGGCAGATCAGTTCTTTCTGCCTCATAGGACTAACTACTATTCTTTTTTTGTTTATCACATTGAGTTGTTTGTGACAATACACTTGCATTATTTAATTATGTGTCTGAGTTTTTCTTTCCCTCCCTTGGTTTTAGCTTGGGTATTACCCATTGTTGTGCTGCCATGGATATGGCCAGGAAAGAGATAAATTTACTCATACTTACCGTAATTTTCTTTTCCTGGTCATAGGCCATGGCAGCACAAAGGTCCCACCCAGGGATATTGCTGTTAACTAGACTGAGGGAGGAGGAGGTAGGAGGGGGTATTTGTACCCTTGTTTTAATTGGTTCCTGTCTAACTAGGGATAGGGGAGGAGCTACCCATTGTTGTGCTGCCATGGCCTATGACCAGGAAAAGAAAATTACGGTAAGTATGAGTAAATTTATCTCTATATTAGCTGCTAAACACTGAAAAGGAGTGACTTCCCCATAAGACACAAAGTATACAATAGACAAAGAGGTAGATAGTGTAGCGCTTAAATGTATAACAATTTAAATAGTAGTTACCTTAATAATAAATGGTAATCTACATCCAGATACAATCAATATAGTGTAGTAGACCAGATGGAATCAAACTCTGAAACAGTACAAAGGAGATACCCACATAGTGTAAAACCTTTCTGACAATATAAATAATAAAAATAATCATAGGGACACTCACAAACATAGAGCTATAAACCTAGCTCTGGTGTATATAGCTTCGGGTCCGTTACGGTGACTGTTACGGCACCCCCAGGCATAAAAGGGGGGAAACAGCCGTTTAGTCGATCTTCCCCTTCCAGAGATACAGGCACAGCTACTGCAGAACATCAAACTCCCGAACCGCATATAAGGGAATGCTCTAAACTCCCAAACTGCATACAATATAGCACTCCAAACTCCCAAACTGGAACCTCACGAATAGCTGCTAGCAGACGAATAGGAAAAGCACCCAAGTGGCTTACACTGCTAGCAATCAGTCTCTATCAGCATACAGTAAATCCCCCCAAAGACGAGACAAGGCTCAGTTTTGAGGGTCAAGCAGGAACAGAGAGAGCTGTGGGTTTATTGTTCTTATATACACATTCTTACACATTAGAACCACCCACAGGGTTTTGGAAAACAACCAATGAACACGTACAATACACTCAGACACTCCCACACAAAATCCTCCCCTCTGCCTGTGATACAATTACCTTACACAATGGGTAATGTAATTATCACAAACAGAGAAATACAGTTTTTCCACATTATTCATAACTTGAAAAGTATTCATCACATTCACATAAAACTTTCATTTTCAGAATCAGCATACTCCAAATACAAACATACAAATTGGTACAGTGGTTCAAAAGATAGATCATAGTCCCTTGTGACCAAATGAAGCATGGCTTTTCTGCCCAAAACCAGTTCCACAGAGTCTTCTATCATGGAGATAATTGGGAAGTAATCCAATTATCTCCAAGGACAGAGGCAAAACTCCATTGAACACATGACAGCAAAAGACAATAAAACACATAAAAATATATAACTGTGTAGCCATTGCACAAAACAGGTACATTCAACATATCCCCAGATAGCTCAGATCTGAGCGCACATTATTACTGAATGGTGCACATAAAGTTCAATTGCCATGGAGCCATAGTTTTTCCCATAGTCTTTCATTATACGAATGGGCTCCATGGCATAGCTATCTGGGGTATCACTGTGCTTTTGTGTCTTTGCAGGGGAAAATCAAGCGTCTAAAGGCAGCAGGCGGGCAACCAGGCTCCTCCAATGCATATATACAAAGAAGAAGAAAAAAAAAAGTATTACCAATGACTAATGTTACTGTGCAACTTGTACAAATAATCAATAAAAAAGAAGTAATACATTCAGTCACATTCCCCATAAAAAAACGAATAATGAAAATGCATATCCGTGGATAATACTATGTACAGGAATAATAAGGACACATATAATATATCTATACAAGATCAATAATTAAAGCCAAATCCTCAACAAAATATAACATAAAGGTATATATAACCAAAACAAAAGGATGAAATCCCTTACAAATAGATTGCAAGAAAATATATATTCTACATCCATAGATGAATATTTTTGTTCCTATGAGTATTTTTATTATTTATATTGTCAGAAAGGTTTTACACTATGTGGGTATCTCCTTTGTACGGTTTCAGAGTTTGATTCCATCTGGTCTACTACACTATATTGATTGTATCTGGATGCAGATTACCATTTATTATTAAGGTAACTACTATTTAAATATGAGTGTTAGTTCATCCCAGAATTATAAAGTTATACAAAGGACACAACTGAAATATATATTGCAATTTTTTTATTAAAAGTATATTGATATACTAACCATGATAAAACAATATCATAGTGGCCTAGATGATTAATGATGTATCCTTTCCATTTAACTATGTCATAGGAGTGATTATTCCAAATGAGGATGATTCTGCATAAAATATGAATTAAACAACATTGATAATAAATCATTTTAATACGTATATACAAGTATCTCAGTATTTTATCACTGAAATTATGTAGAGATTGTATACAAATATCCCTTGCTTATAGGTATATATTTTTATACATATATATTTGAATATGTAGTTATGGTATGATAAATGTAGATATGTGTAAATCTATATCCAAAGGTGTGGAACAATGAATATGTGGAATTCTCTACCAAACAGGTTGTCTTATCAGATTCTATGGATTACTTTTTTGAAAAAAACACAATATACATGGATATAATTAATATGTATGCCACAGGTTGTCGATCAAGGAAAAAACTGATTTATATTATGGAGTCAAGAAGGTATTTGTTCCAGGCGTGGCCTGACTGCTCATGGAGAGTCCACAAAAACAGCGATAAGCAGAGAGATACTCGCCTATTATAAGCACACATACAGCGGGGGATTTTCCCGACGTGACGGCACAGCGCTCCACAAAAAAAGCTAAACTAAAAACAGCATCCCTTCAAATTGCGGCCATGTCATAGCCGCCACGCCGCACACAAGATGGCGTTGGTAGGCCTCTGTCACCAGCTACCAGCTCAGGCAGAAGCGATCTATGTTACCTCCATCTCGACCAAGGCTATCCCATCCACAGACTCCACTATTCAGAAATTGCTGAACAAACTGCAAACATCTTTGCAAACAGATTTCGCTAAAATGGCAAAAGAAATAAAGGCGGACTTGCAGGCCTTAGGGGAACACACCGATTACTTGGAAAATAAAACGGAGGCAATAATCACAGAACACGACAACGTGGCTGTGACCTACAAAACTATGGATGCAAAAATAGCATCAATCATCACAAAGCTGGCTGATCACGAAGAAAGAGAACGGCGGAATAGCATCCGCCTACGCGGCATCCCTGACAACATCAGCTCTAACGACCTGGGAACATTTGTCAAGGAGATGTTCCACCTTCTAGTCCCAGAACTCCCGGAAAAGGACAGGATCCACCGGCTGCCTAGGCCAAGCACCTCCCGACTTACAATAACCAGATTACATTATTACACCACAAAGAAGGCAATAATGCAAGCATCAAGACGGCAATCAACACTCCCTGACGCTTACAGCAAGATCCAACTGTTTACAGACCTCTCAGCTACTACACTGGCTACGAGGAAAACCTTCCTACAAATCAACAGAGCCCTGAAAGCTGCTGAAATACCGCATAAATGGGGTTTCCCGGCGAGACTCATTGTTCGGTGTAACGGCACTGAACACCACCTACTTACTGCAGAAGATGGGGAAAAGATCCTGGCTGAGAGGTCAATACAGATGGAAGCAAACATACCTGGAGGCCCCACCAAACGCCATACTAACAGTTCACCAATGAAACTAACCCACGAAAACCTCTGCCACAGCTAAGTGACTCCCTCATACCTACCCCTGCGGGTTTTCCTTGAACCGGGTTACACTAAAGATTCCGGAGAGCTGGGGATAGACACCCTGGCACCCTAAATGTTGCATATTATTTATCTGTTATATTATTATTATTATTATTATTATTATTATTATTATTATGATATTTATAGAGCGCCGTCAAATTTTGCAGCGCTTTACAATGGGTGGATGAACAGACATGCAGCTGTAACCAGACAAGTTGGACACACAGGAACAGAGGGGTTGAGGGCCCTGCTCAATGAGCTTACATGCTAGAGGGAGTGGGGTAAAATGACACAAAAAGGTAAGGATAGTATTAGACTAGTGACAGTTGCAGAAGAGGAATCAGTCAGGAGCTATTAACAGTTTAATTGATACGCTTTTATGAAGAAGTGGGTTTTGAAGGAGTGGAGACTGGGTGAGCATCTAACGGAGGAGGGAAGCGAGTTCCACAGGAACGGTGCAGCCCTCAAGAAATCTTGAAGGCGAGCATCAGAGGTGGGAGTACGGACAGAAGATAGACGTAAGTCTTCAGCAGATCGTAAGGGCCTAGATAGGACATACTTGTGTATAAGGGAGGATAGATAGGTGGGAGCAGCATTATGTAGAGATTTGAAAGCAAGAACCAGAATTTTAAATTGAGCTCTATATTTTATAGGAAGCCAATGTAGGGATTGACAGAAGGGTGAGGCCTGGGAGGTGCGTGCAGACAGGAAGATGAGCCTTGGTGCCGCATTCATTATGGACTGTAACGGTGCTAGTTGGGAGCACGTAAGACCACGGAGAAGCAGATTACAGTAGTCAAGGCGAGAAAGGACAGTGGAATGGACCAACACCTTAGTCGCATCTGGCGTTAAGTAGGGGCGGATGCGCGCAATGTTTAATAGATGGAAATGACAGGATTTGGCGATAGATTGAACATGAGGCTTGAAGGAGAGTTCGGAGTCAAATAGAACACCTAGGCAGCACGCCTGCGTGGTGGAGCTGATGGTAGCACTGTTGACTTGGAGGGAGACAGACACAGGAGTAACAACACTTGAGGGAGGAAAGACCAGAATTTCAGTTTTGGTCAAGATTAGTTTAAGGAAGTGGGCAGCCATCCAGTTAGAAACAGCAGAGAGGCAGTCAGAGACACTAGTCAAGAGGGACGGGGAGAGATCAGGAGAGGACAGGTAGATTTGCGTGTCATCTGCATAGAAATTATATTGGGGCTAATGAGTTTATCAAGGGAGGCAGTATAGATGGAGAACAGTAGGGGACCAAGGACTGAACCTTGAGGGACACCAACAGAGAGAAGTTGGGGAGAAGAAGCAGACCCAGAGAAAGAAACAATGAAAGAGCACTGAGAGAGGTAGGAGGAGCACCAGGAGAGAGCAGTATCTTGTAGACCGATATTGCGGAGGATGAAAAGAAGCTGTTGATGATCAACAGTGTCAAAAGCCACAGACAGGTTATATATAATTTATGTGTTGCATATTAATGAACTAATGATGGAATGTTTGCTTATCCAATTTACTAAACCCTGTATTGCCATAAAAATCCTCAAAAAATAAATAAATATTGAGCCCTTAGAGGCCTCTAGTTATTGCCCGTCTTACTTTCCCAGCAAAAATAGGGGCCACAGTGTCCACATCTCCCTCCCATTAGATGCCACTTAAGGCTCGGGGGCACTATGTGCAAACACCTCAACAAGTTATTTATGGGATATTATTTAATTTTTTTTTTGGGTTGTTACATTTATTTTCTACATGGCATATGACTCAACTGCTGTTGGCATGCTAAATAGTAGATACACAATTTCACATGCACGGACTAGACCAAGCACGTCCCTCAATGGGCGCCCCTCTCGCTCTTCTAGCAAAGGCATTTGAGACTCCAGAACGCTTAGTGCCACCACCTTGGCGATTCACATTTTGTATTTTACCCATCTGATGTAGATAAGTTACATACCGAGGACTGCTTCCCCACTATTTGCAGATATGCAAACTAGGGCTGCTAAACTCAGTGTTGATGGGAGGGCTTACAGGTGAAATTAAGGGACAGATGTGAGACCTCCAACTGACATCCACCTTGCTTTCCCAGCAAAGATATGGGCGAGGAACCTACCTCCCCTCCCCACCCTACTAGCTACCACTTAAAGACCCGGGGATCTGTATACAGACATATCAGCAATGTACATCTTGAATGTCATTATATTGTTCTTATGGCAGGAAGCCATATGTTTTACGTATTAATTATGATTTTATTATCAATGACAGGACCGCAAGCTGTACCCAATCCGCCCTATACTACCACAACTGATCATATGGCAACCACTAGACCCATATTAGGTCCTCAGCTATGTACCGCCTCATACTTTCAACAAAGCTATGGGCAAGGGAATTACCCCCCTACCTCCCCCCAAGGGACACAAGTCATCCCCCAGTGGGATTACAATGAAACTCTCCCCCACATGGGCTTCAGTGCCCGATAGTCACTAAGACAATCAGGTCCCACTTTGGAAACCATACCACTGTATATAATTTAATCCATGTTTTCCGCTTTCCCCTCTACCCTGTTTTATTTCCTACCATGACATCACAAAGTCAACACGACATGGCCTTGCATACATCACAAGATCTAAGCGCTAATCTGAGTGTGCTTCTACTACCGCTACAGAGTGCTGTGACAGCAACAACATGGTGACACCCAGGTAATCTGCTAGAACAATGCATTTCTTTGAAACTCAGGTATGCCCTGAGACTCCCCTGATATACCAGCAATATGCATATATTTACATGACCCCTCAGCATGTCACTTAATATCTTCTCCCTAAACCCTACCGATAAATGATGTATGGCCCGTACAGAGACTAAACATAATAAAGCACATATAGCGTTCTATCAAGAGACCCATTTCCAAACGGCCACATTCTTACTCTAACAAATGCACATAAATTTGGAGAGATTCTAATTGGAGGAGATACAAATTTTCTTATAGAGCCAACCTTAGATACCACCTCATTCTCTAAAGTTACACAAACAACGGTACAACGGTACACCACGCTCAATGAAAACACCCTTCTTAACAATGGATACACTGATATATGGAGAACTCTCCACCCTCTGGAAAGGGATTACACGCACCATTCTCTGGTGCACGATACATATTCACAGATTGACCGTTTTCTTGTCCCTGTGACACAGACCACACAGGTTAAAGCTGATTTAGGAGTCACCTCCTGGTCTGATCATGCACGTATCACACTGTCAGTCATGACTCAACACCCGACTACCGGAAACAGGACATGGCGACTTAACTACTCACTACTTTGTCATCCAAATCACTACAGACATGGCATCATATTTCTCCACTAACAATACAGGAGAGGCGGGCGTGGACACCCTGTGGCAAGCCCATAAAGCGGTCCTTCAGGACCAACTTATCAAACAGGCCAGCTATAACAAACAACAACACATGAAGGCTTATACAGACACACTCATCGAACTCTCTGTGCTTACTCAAACGAACAAACTATCACCCTTGCACAACACTACAAAACAAATTCTACATCTACAAGCAAAACTGAGAGACATGGAATTAGCCAAAACGACATACCTACTGACGAAAATGAAACACAATTTTTTTAAAGAAGGAAACAGAACAGGCAAAATCCTAGCAGCTCAACTCAAGACGCAAACATTGACATCTAAGATAGCATTTGTCCATAACCGGGAATGGCGCAAACTTACTAACCCTCAAGAAATAGTTGAAGAATTTGGCAGGTATTACAGCGACCTATATAATCTAGCTAATAATAATGACTCACATACACCTATGCAGGAGGATATGGATGCTTTCCTACATGACTTTCACCTACCCAACCTCTCACCAGGGGAATGTCAAACACTGACACAGCCGTTTACATCCGAGGAAATCTTAGATACAATCAAGCAACTACCGAAACATAAATCACCCGGACCCGATGGATTCACCAACCTCTATTATCACACTTTAAAAATATCCTAGCGAACCACATGTGCAACCTCTTTAACTGTTGCTTTCAGACTGGCATTATGCCCGCTGATATGCTGAAGTCACATATAGCTACTCTACCGAAACCGTGAAAACCTCCCACCCACTGCACAAATTTTAGACCCATCTCCCTCCTGAATAGAGTTGAGCGGACACCTGGATGTTTGGGCTCACCAGGTTCGGCAAAAAGTTTGAGTTCGGGACACAAACTTGACCCAAACTTGACCCCAAAGCCGAACACGATTGAAGTCAATGGGGACCTGAACTTTTGGGCATTAAAATGGCTCTAAAAAAGTATTGGAAAGGGCTAGAGGGCTGCAAAAGGAAGTAAAACATATTGCCTAAGTACTAATATACTTACCCAGTGGAAGAAGAATGTTACACTGTATACAATTTTAAATAAAAAGTATACAAACATAGCCAGGATTCAGCTGTAAGCATTTGCAACACTTACAACAATCAAGTAACACACATTCTTATAAAATGTAAGTTACTTGGACAGTCAATGTAATGACAGGAATGAATACGTAGATGACTCCCTAATTCCCACGGGATTAGAGAGCTATCTACCAGAAGGCTGAAAGACCTGAATTGGTCTTTCAGCCAAATTTACTAATAATAAGTAAAGACTACTTAGTATTAGTAAATTATGCCCCTACTCGCTATACTGCGAGTAGGGGCATGTCTACTAAACAGTGAGCAGCCTATGGCTGCTCACTGTTAAAAAATAAAATAAAAAAAAGGTTCCCCCCTCCTGAGTTCCCACCCCTGAATGGCGGATGGGGGCCCTAAAGTAAAATAAGGGGGGACCTATAGTCTTCCCCCCGGCCCCCACCCATGAGCAATGGGGGGCCCTAAATTCGAATAAGGGGGGATCTATTGTCCTCCCCCCCATCCCCACCCCCAAGCAGCGGGTGGGGGCCCTAAAGTAAAATAATGGGGGGGGGAACCTATTGTCCTCCATCCCGGCCCCCACCCCTGAGCGGCGGGTTGGGGCCCTAAATTAGAATAGGGGGGACCTAATGTCCTCCCCATTGGCCCCACCCCTGAGCGGTGGGTGGGGGCCCTAAATAAAAATTGGGGTGGGGGTCCTAATGCCCCCCTCCCTGACCCCCACCCCTGAGCAGTGGGTGGGGGCCCTAAATAGCAATTAGGAGGGGACCTAATATCCTTCCCCTTGGCCCCCACCCCTGAGCGGTGGGTTGGGGCCCACCTATTGTCCTCCCCCCTGGCCCCCACTGCTGAGCGACGGGGGGGCTAAATAAAAAATTACCCCCCCTTCCCCAGGTGACTAGGGATCCTCAAACCCCTAGTCACCCCACTCCCCCAAAAAATGAACCCCTACCTACCCCCTCACCCTAAAAATAATGAGGGGGGAACTTACATTTTGATGTTTTCTTTCTTCTAAAATTTTCTTTTTTGTCCTCCTATTGTCCTCCTCCCTGGCCCCCACTGCTGAGCGACGGGGGGGGGGCTAAATAAAAAAAAAATACCCCCCCTTCCCCAGGTGACTAGGGATCCCCCAAACCCCTAGTCACCTCTCCCCCCAAAAAATAACCCCTACCTACCCCCCTCACCCTAAAAATAATGAGGAGGGAACTTACCATTTGATGTTTTCTTTCTTCTAAAATTTTCTTTTTTCAGCCCCCAAAACGGGCAATACATAATAACCGACGGACATAAAAAAAAACAAAAAAAAAAAACAACATCTTCACCCATGGAGGGCTCCGTGCAGACTGAGCTCTGCAGGGCAGGGAAAGGCTTATAAAGCTATCCAATCAGAGTGCTCTGACAGGTAAATAAAGAGACTGAGAGGTAAGTCTCTACATTTACTTGTAACAACACTCTGATTGGTTGGCTTGAAATCCACCAATCAGAGTGCTCTGTGTCATTTTACACAGCGTGGGAAAGTTCTTTGGAATTTTCCCACGCTGTGTAATTTGACTCATAAATTCCAAAGAACTTTCCCACGCTGTGTAAAATGACACAGAGCACTCTGATTGGTGGATTAAGTAACCAGAGTGTAATGAGTTAAATTACACAGCGTGAGAAAATTCCAAAGAACTTTCCCACGCTGTGTAAAATGACAGAGCACTCTGATTGGTGGATTTCAAAGCTATCCAATCAGAGTGCTCTGACAGGTAAATGTAGAGACTTACCTGTCAGTCTCTTCATTTACCTGTCAGAGCACTCTGATTGGATGGCTTAAACCCACCAATCAGAGTGCTCTGAGCCTAATTGCAGGTCGGGGCAATGCTTTAAAAGCGTTCCCCCACCCTGCAGAACTCAGTCTACGCGGAGCCCTCCATGGGTGAAGATGGATTTTTTTTTGGCGTCGGTTATTATGGATTTTTATTTGTCCTTTTTTGGGGCTGAAAAAAGAAGATTTTAGAAGAAAGAAAACATTAAATGGTAAGTTTTATTTTATTTAGTTTTTTTACAGGTACTTAGCTAATGGTCCCCCCTCATTATGTTTAGGGTGAGGGGGGTAAGTAGGGGTTATTTTTTGGGGGGAGGGGGTTTGGGGACCCCTAGTCACCTGGGGGGTGGGGGTTAATTTTTTATTTAGGGCCCCCACCATCCGCTCAGCCTGTCCATCCCCTGGATTGGAGTCTAACTGCTAAAGCAGACGGTCGCACATTACTGATGTGCCGGGCTGTATGTGACCAATATATAACACTTCAGAGCCTGTACCTTCACTGGCTGAGTTTCAGAGACTTCATCTGATAGCGCAGACAAGGGGCGCGAGTACAAAAAGCCTAAACCCGATCGACCGATCCTTGGGATGAATATAGGTGATTTGTGGAGGCAGGTATATGGCACAAGTGGGCCCAAGATGGCCACACTCTCTGGTTGCTGCTCAGAATTTTCTGACAAAGTATCCTACAAAGCAAAGGAGGAACTCTTACCCAGATCTGTGAATCCACTGCCAGTCTCGACGGAGCTAGACTCATCTCCAGTTACTACCTCTGTCCTGAAAGGGCTCCTGGCGGAACTGCAAAACAACCTAAAAGCCGACATGGTCTAACAGGCTGCATTGGGGTAATGGAGAATGCTTCCCACAAGGTTTCCCAACAAATAGGGTCGCTAGAACAAGTGGTTCAGGAACTACAATGGCAGAACCAAACATATGAACTTTGCTGCACAAGAAGATCTCCACCATCGGAACAACCTAAAGGTCAGGGGGACCCTGAGGAAGTTCCTGAAGTGGAATTACAGCATCTTATGAGTAGACTGCTGGTGACCTTGCTACCACCAAGGCAGGCCAGCACAGTACTTCGAGCTGGACTTTTTAGTCTCTCCAAACCAGCTAGAGCACCAGCCAAACTTGTATGCTGCAGTAATCATCTGAGCCCACTAAGGGACCTGTAGTCTGCGTGTTTCTGGAAACCCGACTGCCAATGTATAGTTTAATTTTGCGGTTTTAGTTAGTTGCAGTTTAATGTTTTTTTGTGTGTTTGTTTTTGTTTTTTTTGCAATTTAGTTTTTATTGAAATTTTCATATTTTCCAATACTTGTCAGACATTGGTTACAAAGTAGATAGATCAGCATGCGTACAGAATGTTGCAATTACACGATAAATGTTATAGTACAATTGTAAAATGGTATTCCGATCAGTATTGCATTACTCAGCAAATCATATGATGGATAACTGGAATCAGGGAAATGATGTCATGCATTGTTGTTTTATACATCTAACATACACGGAAGGAACACATGCTATAACATAGTATTACAAGCACCAGGGAGATAAGAAAAAGGAAAGGAGAAGAGTAGAAGGAGAAAGCAGAAGGAAGGAGAGGGTGAGATATAAAAATTCTGGATGGAACCAGGGGAGGTTAAATAAGATCTTGCCCTCGGGCAGCTTGCAGGTACAGATAAGAAAATCAGTCAAAACAGCCAAAATAATTTTGAACTTAAGGGGAAATTGAGCCTCTCATTAGAGAGTTAGTCCAAGTGCGCGTGATGGGGCATCCCTGTCTGGCAGTCTATAGTACCTGTCGGCTGGCCCATGGGGAGTCCAAGCCAAATGTCTTATCCCAAGCCTTCTGTAGTGGATGGCATTGGGCTGTCCTCAGAATTTTGTGTATGTGTATGTGTTCAGTAAATTGCCATATGTATGTAAAGTGTATGCAGCATTCGTACGATTGTTCGGTAAAATCACTCCAGTTATTATGCAAGTGAAACTACCGAGCAATCAGACCACCTCAGGAATAAGTGTGCCTCCAATTACCGTTCGCAACAATGTTGCATACGGGTAATTGGCAATCAGTGCAGTGTGTGCTTTGTCCTCTGGCCGCCATTCGGGAGATGAACACGTGGCAGCGGCCATCTTAAAATCCCGAACAGCAGTGTTTTGCCGTCAAGTGTCTGGAACCCAAATCGGACACTCGGTTAGGCAAACACCGCTGAGACCTCCACACTGCCGTCAATTTGTGTAGGAACTACCGAACGGCTCCCCGTTCGGTAGAAAGAACCCCGCGAACAAGGGGGTTTATCCGAATCCTCCCCAGTATCCATAACCCAAGCCGTTCGTGTATTTTATTCCCTTTTTCGGTCTTTTTATTACCTTAATGATTCCTACTGTATTTAGAACAGATCTGAAATGATCACAAAGTGGGCGTATCCCACTACAGGTCCACCAAATGTGGAGCAGAGATCCCTCCCCCGAGGCACACCTCCAACAGCAGGGTGACACTCCTGGGAATATTTTTGTGCAACCTAACAGTTCTTAACCTTTCCATTTAATTATGTCATAGAAGTGATTATTTCAAATGAGCAGGACTTTTTGCCATTCCAAATGAAGGATGTACAAATAGATTGCAGTGTAGTGCAGTGTGTTTGAGGGATTAAGAGTGGTATCATCCTAAACAGGATGTGGGTGAGCAGCATCATTTTATATGCATTCACTCTCCCCAGCCATTCGGAAGTCTCTCTGGTACATATATTTTGTAAGAGGGTATAATTAAGCATTTGGATGGAAGGGCAATTTGTAAGCCTAGTTAGGTAAGTGACTTGTTTCTCCAATCAAAGGGATATGATTGGCATAGTGGGGTTGTTATTTGTGGGGGTAGGTTAATGGGGAGTGCTTGTGTTTTGTCCTAGTTGAAGCGGTAATGTGAGATATCCCCAAAAGTGTGCAAGAGGTTTAAAAGTGGGGGCAGTGAGGACCCTGGGTTTGAGAAAGCTATAAAGAGATCATCAGCAAATAAAACTAAGCAGTATTCCCTCCCCGGCACTGAAATATTGGTGATGTCTGGGTGTGATTGGATTTTCTAAGCTAAGGGCTCCAGCGTTAGTATGCACAGAAGTGGGGACAGGGGGCAACCCTGGCAGGTCCCATTGGTAATGGATAAGGACTCTGAGAGGAAACCCCCATTGGAAACCTTGACTGCCACAGCTGCGTATAAAGACATAATTCCCTGTATGTTTTTTTGGGGGAAAATTTAACCTGGCTAGTATGCTCTGCATGTATGACCAATTAAGTCTGTCAAAGGCCTTTTCTGCATCTAATGCCCAGGAAAAGGCACCTGAAATTCTGTCTCTCCATGTCCGCCAAGATGTTTAACACCTTCTTGGTGTTATAGGAGCCCAGACAACCTTTAACCCAGATTGGTCGTTATGTACCAATTTGAGTAGTACAGGGGCTAATCTGTTACTGAAAAGTTTAGCGTATAGCTTGACGTCCCCATTGAGTAGGGAAATTGGTCTGAAATTCATTGACATTGTGTCGGAGGCTTACCTAGCTTGTGGAGGGTTGAGATATGCGCCAGCAACATTTAATCAGGTAAAGAACCCGCCTCAGCACAGTGATTAAATAGGGATCTGAGGTGAGGTGTAAGAATGCTGGAGAAGGATTGATCATATTTATTGGACAAACCATCTGGCCCTGGTGATTTGTGGGCTGTTAGTTGGGCTATCATCTTGGTAGAGTGAATGTCTGTCTAAAAGAGTCAAAGTCGGCATTGGACAGTTGTGGGAGAGCTATGTCCACTAGGAAGTTGTCAATATCGGTTTGCCAAGGCTTTTGTGTGTGGGTCATCCCACAGATTATAGAGTTTACTAAAGTAGTGGGTGAATTCATTTACAATTGCTTGTGGATCCAACACTTTTTGTCCACTAGCAAAATCAACTGAAGCAATCCTGGAGGCAGCACATTTCTGTTTTAGTTGAGAAGCTAGTTTGGCCCCTGCTCTATTACCAAAAACAAAAAGCATGTGTGTTGGCCTTGCAAAGTAAAAAAAAAAAGTAGTTTTGGACAGCTTCAGGTCTGTGAGTTGTGTTTGGAGGTTGAGTAAGCTGGCACAGATAGTTGGTGTAGGCACATGTTTATTTGTGTGTGTGTAAGGTCTGTGAGTTCTTGCATTAGGGAGGTGCATTTTGCCTGGGGAACTTTCTTCACGTGGCTAGCGTGTTTAATAAAACTCCCTCTAATAAATGCTTTATGCGCCAGCCATATTTGATCTATGGGAAAGTCTGGAGTTTTATTGTCCTGAAAATAGTGTTGGAGGTCGAGCATAATGTGGGAGAGTATAGAGGGGTCATTATGGAGGTGTTCGTTCAGCCTCCATGAGCCCCGGACACAGCAGGGGAATTGTTCTTTAAGGGTTTGTGTAATTGAAGCATGGTCAGACCATGGTTATTTTTATTTTTATTTAT
Organism: Pelobates cultripes; assembly: GCA_933207985.1. Classification (NCBI taxonomy): domain Eukaryota; kingdom Metazoa; phylum Chordata; class Amphibia; order Anura; family Pelobatidae; genus Pelobates; species Pelobates cultripes. The sequence continues at coordinate 243,214,264 of OW240914.1, forward strand.
TTATTACTGGTATTTATAAAGTGCCAACAGATTCCACAGCACTGTACAATTATACAAGAGAGAGAGACCTGCCCGTAAGCTGATAACTAGCCATTGCAGCTCTATTATACAAGTGCTTAGCTAGGTAGCCTGTGAGCTTACAATCTAAAGGATACTGCGGGGATTTGAGACAAACGGTAGCAGGGGAAGTTTTGAGGTGATGGCTAAAAGAGTTAACAGTCCTATGCCCAAAATATTTCCACAGTTTCACAGGTAGCGGTTGGTCCATTTTGGGAAGTCTATAAACCGAACAAATTCACAAACTGTTCCCCTAGCTCATAGGTAGCATTTGTTCCCCTAATTCGTGGGAACAAAGCTACTGAATAGCGCCCTCCTGGCTGGTCGTTGAAAAGAAACAGGCGTTCGTGAAGTTGACTGGCATTCAGGAAGTCGAATGTCTGATTTTAGTTCCAGGCACTCGACGACCAAGTCCCGCTGCCTCTTTTCATGCGAACAAGATGGCCGCTATTTTCTCAAACACATGGCATTCGGCCACACAAACAGTGGCCACGCAAAGAGAGCACTTAATCATGCGGTTTCCTTTGTAGTTAATGAGCCGGGGGGTTGTTGATGTTCGGTAGTTTTATCTACTGAATGAGAAAAATCCAATTTAACAAACCAAACAGATTAGTTTCTTCACTGTAACCACATAGTGGTAGGCAGATGTAGTAGGGGATGGAGGTGGGTTGCGAGCATTGAGTGGGTCAGGGTCTGAGACATGTAGGCACATAGAAAGTAGTAGAAATTGACTAGGCCAAAGGTAGTGGTTATTCCAGACTTGAATATACCACCCTCCTAGTGGTCAGTCACACCTTTGAATGACACTCCAGTGGTGTCAAGGGGCATAACCCCAAAATGGAAGTACTAGAAAATGACTTTCCTGTTACTGGTCACTGAAACCAGAACCAGGACTGTCAGCTGGACAAAATATTAGTAAATAATAAATAATTAAATCAAAATTGCCATCAATATGTCGGAATATAGAGAGGGTTCATACGTAGATTCAAGTGATTAAAATAGCCTAAATGGCTCTTCTCCTGTCTAAAGGACTCTTAGACGTAAAGAATCTATTTGAGACTCAGGACTTTAATATAATCAACCATAGTATGTCCATGTCAACAGTAAAAGCGGTTGTGGAATGAGCCTTTAAATTGACTCCTGTAATCTAGATGGAAAAGACAATCAGTCAAAGAGGAACTTTGAATAGTGGCTGTATATAAAGTAACACTTGTAGCAAAGCCCGCTGTATCAAAAAAGCTACAATAAGAGTGTAGTTAAGCAATCAGCAATTAAGGATAACAGCATTTAACTGGATACCAAGTAACATATAATAAAAGGAAAAAAGTCTGCATGAAAATTCGTAGATTAATCACAAAATATGTCATAAATGATAAATCTTAAGTTAGTGGTTTCCTAAATCGCTATGGGGTACAAAGAGTATCTGTTGCCCCCTCAAATACATACAGAGCCAGTCCAGATTCCTCAATCAAATAGATAGTTCCAATCTAGATAGCATATCAGGAGTGACAGGAGGAAAAGGTGAAAAATTAGGAAATAATAGTGCTAATGTGTAGAACCATGCTTAGAGTGCTGGTTACCTACACATCGTGAAATAGTGCCCTAGAAGTGAAAATAAAAAGTGAGTGAAAGTGAAGGAGAAAAACCTCCTTCAACCCGACGCGCGTTTCGGTGCTATGATGCACCTTCGTCAGGGGCTGAGGAAGGTGCATCATAGCACCGAAACGCGCGTCGGGTTGAAGGAGGTTTTTCTCCTTCACTTTCACTCACTTTTTATTTTCACTTCTAGGGCACTATTTCACGATGTGTAGGTAACCAGCACTCTAAGCATGGTTCTACACATTAGCACTATTATTTCCTAATTTTTCACCTTTTCCTCCTGTCACTCCTGATATGCTATCTAGATTGGAACTATCTATTTGATTGAGGAATCTGGACTGGCTCTGTATGTATTTGAGGGGGCAACAGATACTCTTTGTACCCCATAGCGATTTAGGAAACCACTAACTTAAGATTTATCATTTATGACATATTTTGTGATTAATCTACGAATTTTCATGTAGACTTTTTTCCTTTTATTATATGTTACTTGGTATCCAGTTAAATGCTGTTATCCTTAATTGCTGATTACTTAACTACACTCTTATTGTAGCTTTTTTGATACAGCGGGCTTTGCTACAAGTGTTACCTTATATACAGCCACTATTCAAAGTTCCTCTTTGACTGATTGTCTTTTCCATCTAGATTACAGGAGTCAATTTAAAGGCTCATTCCACAACCGCTTTTACTGTTGACATGGACATACTATGGTTGATTATATTAAAGTCCTGAGTCTCAAATAGATTCTTTACGTCTAAGAGTCCTATAGACAGGAGAAGAGCCATTTAGGCTATTTTAATCACTTGAATCTACGTATGAACCCTCTCTATATTCCGACATATTGATGGCAATTTTGATTTAATTATTTATTATTTACTAATATTTTGTCCAGCTGACAGTCCTGGTTCTGGTTTCAGTGACCAGTAACAGGAAAGTCATTTTCATGTAGGCACATAGGCATTCACCAATTCTGAGTGATTCATATGGGTATGCAGCAACCAGTCTATGATCTGGGCAGTGCGCCAGGAGAGGGACACACCATTAGAGGCTTCCAGAAAATAAGCTAACATAGAAAATAGAAAACATAAGTGTAAAAAGAAACATAAACAAGAAACTATATACAAGGATGCAACTAGTGCATCAGTGATATTGGGCGGGAGATGCCCACTGGGGGGCTATGCAAGACGCACCACAAGAGCTATAGGCACAGCAGCTAAGGGGGTAACACAATAATATTACAGTGCGCTAGACAGGATTGGTGGTGAGCTAAGAGCATCCCTTAATAGGTATGTCAAGTGGCACAGCCCCCCTAACCCCCCAATTGGGGAGGAAGGCAACCCAGCCCAGGCAATAAAAGCCCAATGAGACAATGGCGGAAGTACTCATCCTTCAATGGGATCTCAGTCCAGCCACAAAGGTAGAGGCATCAGGAACAGAATAGAGTTCTGAAAGTTCCTGAGTTCCCAACTCCGTTCTGGTGGTTGGCCTCCTTCAGCCCTTGGAGGGTGACTTTAAGTGGGTCATAGGGGCATGAGTCCATTCCCTGGCCAGTCGAATAGGGCCATGTCGACAATCACCATCGGCAGGTGGTGGAGAGGCTAAGGGTATATCCCAGGAACAGTGCAGTTTATAGCCCTCTGCAGGCATGGGGATCATCTTGGTGGTCTGGGTGATGAGGAGTTTGACAGGGCATCCCCAGTGGTAGGAAATGTTGTGCTGCCACAGGGCCTGTGTAATGGGTTGGAATTCCCGCCGCTTGCTCATGGTGTAGGCCGAGAGGTCTGGGAAAGCTGTAGGCTGGTATATTTATCAGGCTGTCTCCTGGGTGACCTGCAGCCAACAATATTTGGGTTTTGTGGTGAAAGAAGTGGATCCTCACAATAGTGTCTTTCGAGGAATGTGGATGTGCATTGCGGTCTTTAAGGGAGTCGGTGTATCCTATCAATATACAGAGGCAAGGAAGTCTGGCACGATGCAAGAAAGTTAGGCCTTAAAGTAATCTTCAAGTTTCGCTTGTACAGTGTCAGGGAAGCCCCTAATGTGCATGTTGTTGTGGCGTGAGCAATCCTCAATGTCTGCAAGCTTTAGCGGAAGGGCCTTCCACATGGTCGTCCTCCCTATGTGGAGTAGAGGAAGGAGAGCTGGCACTGCTTTGGGAGTCTGTGCCTCTGGACTTGTGGAACAGGTAGGTCTGCAGTTTGGTCTGAAACTTCTTGCCTTTGTTGTCTGCCATGGCATTTTAGGTGCGCTTAGGTGCGGAGCTCCTGTATTAAGCAGCCATTTTGGTCAACCAATAACCATGCCACCTTATGTCTTTTTTTAATTCATTCTCCAAAATAGATCAGTTACCTTCACTTGGTGCAGACTGATGGGTGAAGTTACCAAATAATCCCCCTGCCTCAAAGCCCCAATGCCAGAAATTATTCCCACATTATAGACAAGAGAGGCGTAAAAATCTTTTTAAGTTATCTAGCTCACCCTGACTAATTGTTATTGCCCTAACTTGTTTTCCTTAGTTTGTTAATTCCCCATGTCTCTCTTCCTAGTAGACGGTATGGCCTCTTTTTTAACGCCACTTTGGGCAGGTAGAACACAAACCTCATATGTAACCTGACACATAGCTTAGCAATTTACCTGCCACTTCTCGTTTAGGTCTCAGTGAGGTGTTGATACAAAATAAACACAATTAAAAAAAAAAAAAAAAATATATATATATATATATATATATATATATATCAATCTCTATCCTCTGATGTAGCAGATAAACTTGATTTCACATTATCCTTAATAAAGCTTGATGGAGCGTTAAAGCTCATCAATAGTGATGTCCCGAACGGTTTGCTGGCAGATAGTTCCTGGCGAACATCGCTTGTTCGCGTTCGCCACGGATGGCGAACATATGCGCTGTTCGGTCCACCCCAATTTGTCATCATTGAGTAAACTTTGACCCTGTACCTCACAGTCAGCAGACACATTCCAGCCAATCAGCAGCAGACCCTCCCTCCCCCTGGACAGCATCCATTTTACATTCATTGTGAAGCTGCATTCTTAGTGAGAGGAGGGACAGTGTAGTTGCTGCTGATTTGATAGGGAAATTGATAGCTAGGCTAGTGTATTCAGTGTCCACTACAGTCCTAAAGGACTCATCTGATCTAACTGACCTCACTACCCCCCACACCCTCAGCCTCACTACCCCCCACACCACCCCCAGCCTCATTACCAACCACACCACCCCAGCCTCACTACCCCCACACCACAGTCAGCCTCACTACCCCCACAACCTCAGCCTCACTAGCCCCCACACCCTAAGCCTCACTACCCCTCCCCACCACCCTCAGCATCACCACCCTTACACCACCCTCAGCCTCACTACCCCCACACCTCAGCCTCACTACACCACCCCCAGCCTCACTACCCCCACACCACTCTCAGCCTCACCACCCCAGCCTCACTACCCCCCACACCACCCTCTGCCTCACTACCCCCCACCGCCTCAGCATCACCCCAACACCACATCAGCCACCACCCACACCACCCTCAGCATCACCACCCCCACACCCTCAGCCTCACTACCCCCACACCACCCTCAGCATCACCAGCCATCACCACCCTCAGCCTCACCCCAGCACCCTCAGCCTCATCCCCCACCACCCTCAGCATCACCACCCCCCACCCTCACCCCCACCACCCTCAGCATCACCACCCCAACCACCCTCAGTCTCACTACCACCCACACCACCCTCAGTCTCACAACCACCCATAGCCTCACCCCCACCACCCTCAGAATCACTACCCCCACCATCAAACCCCTCACCATCACCCCCCTCCTTCTCACATCACCCCTCTTCACATTACCCCCTTCTCCTTCTCACATTACCTCCCCTCCTCCTTCTCACGTTACCCCCCCTTACTCTCACATTACCATCACCCCCCACACCATCACCTCCCTGTCACCATCACTTCCCTGTCACCATCACCCGCCTCTCCTTCTCACCATCATCCCCCCCATACACACGACACACTTCAAGCAGCTACCCCATACATATAGGGTCTCAGACAAAAACGCACTCACTCACTGGTGTCCCAATAGCTTGCATTTAAAAAATTTTTTGGACTGTAATATAATAGCAGTCAGTTTCCCTCACGAGTGTGCGTTTCAGGGCCTGCCAGGGCACAGTGTCACACCAGTGCAACTCATATCTGGTGTAACAGTAGTGTACATTTAAAAAAAAAAATTTAAAAAAAATTGACTGTAATAGATTGAATAGCAGTTAGTTGTCTGCAAGCGTGTGTGTCAGGCCTACAGTGTCTACTCTGCCAACTTCTGCCACTGCACAGTGCCACTCATATCTGTGGCATACACTCATATCTGTGGGATACACAATTAAATATCCATGGATATCCATGCCACAGTCCATGGATATTTAATTGTGTATTATTATATTAAAGTTAATTTGGTTATTTTACTGTACCAATTATCTTTTTATATCCTCTTTTTTATTTTCATCCTGGCTTTTTAATTATAATCTATTTTATTTTATTTTATATATATAAATATACTATTTTATATATATTTTATTATTTCAATACGATTCTTTTGGTTGCACCAAAAAATTGGAAGATTCCAGTACCCCAAAGAAATCCTAAGTGGGGATCAATCCACTTACGCTGTCATCATAGAGCAGTCCGCCTGCTCTCTATTTGTAAGTACGTTTTTATTTAATTTATACCATCATCGTTATACAGTGAGCACTATTGGTTGTTTCTGCTTCTCTTTGAGAATTGGTCACCCATGACGGAGAGATATCCCAGCATATATCCCATAAGCGGGGATTATACCGCTGTGTGCGCTTTACCTCAGAGCTGGATATAAGCTCTCGCAAATGTGAGTGTTTCATCTTTATCTCTTATTACGTCTGAATTTGAGTTTGACATACTGCACCATTGGTTGTCCGTCTTTTTCTCTTCCATATAAAGAGGACCCACTATTGTATTCGAAGATTCAACCACCTTACCACCTTACCAGCCTCCCATAAAGACTACTCGTAAGGACATTTTATCTGGACTTTTTTTATATATATTTTATTTTGGCTTTTATTCATTTTTTACTTGGCGCAGCCCTTTTTACTGTAATTTTTATTCATCTTGTTTTAAGGGTATCTTGAGGGATTCCCCTTTAAGGGTTGCTGCCTTAAGTTGATTAGCGCTGTCTCATCCATTTACCACTACTATCGTAACCCTTACACTACCTGATCGATACAACATCATACCTGATGTTTTAAAGCACGTTATTCCAAACAATTTAGGAATGTTAGATGATTTATGCCCTTTATGGATTAAAACCATCAACTATGTAATTTTCCATGGGAGTTTTGCCATGGATCCCCCTCCGGCATGCCACAGTCCAGGTGTTAGTCCCCTTGAAACAACTTTTTCATCACTATTGTGGCCAGAAAGAGTCCCTGTGGGTTTTAAAATCTGCCTGCCTATTGAAGTCTATGGCGGTTCGCCCGGTTTGCGAACATTTGCGGAAGTTCGCATTCGCGAACCGAAAATGTTATGTTCACGACATCACTACTCATCAAATCTAACAGGGCCCCTGGTCCAGATGGTCTTCCATTGAAATGCCTTAAAATATTTGGGGGTAAGTTGCTGCTGAAATTACTAGTTAGTCTGAATTTCCTCTTGCCTGGGGGTCAGTTCCTACGTAATTAGCAGCCACAGTATATTTTTTGAGCTCCATCCTGGCTCTGCTTAAATCCTTGCCTACTGCACTCCAGAGCTGACACCATGGGCAAGATGAAACGAGCATTGAAAGAGACCTCAGGTGCCCCAAAAAGGTCAATTATTATTATTATTGCCATTTATATAGCGCTTTACAATATTATGAGAGGGGGATTAAACTATAAATAGGACAATTACAAAAAACATACAGGAACAATAGGTTGAAGAGGACCCTGCTCAATTGAGCTTACATTCTATAGGAGGTGGGGTGTAAAACACATTAGGACAGGAATTTAATAAACCCTTCACTGTGGCAGTATCTTGTAACTCTGTCAGACCTGGCTTCACAGGCCTTGGACCTGACTTCCCCACCCATTGGAAGTGAGCACTCAGCCCGCCTTTCCCCGAACTGTTTATTGCTTATTAAAATGCTCCCCACTAAGACTGATCTCAGAGAGGCAAATGCTGAACTAAGCAATTTCATCATAGTGTCACGCAACACAATCAGGGCTGATGCGCAGGGGCTCAACCACAAGGTATCCCAGCTAGAAGCCAACTGTGGCCATACCCTAGTAAAACAGGTTGCTAACATGGACACCTTGAAACTGCAAAACTACACAGCTCAGACAAATAGCCTATCACATTGAAGACGTGCCATTTGTCTGAGCTGAATAACTGAGGCAGAACACACAATATCAGGGTCATGGGCATACCGGAGAATCGGATAAGAGAACACCAATCAAGGACGTCATGACCAGAATCTTTAACCACTGGACACCCCAACAGATTTTGCCAGAGATCACAGGGCTTTATGCACCAAAGGCCCACAGGAAAACCACCCCATCTGCTGCTTGGCTAATTTCCAACATAAGGAGGACATCTACTGCTTGGATACCCCATCTACAGCTTGGTTAATTTCCAACACAAGGAGGACATCCAGTGTAAAGCCAGAGAGTCAACACAGGTTCTCTATGACAGCACTGAACTTCAATTGTACTCGGACCTGTGGCTTCATATGCAGCCACGTAGCTTCTACCCTATGAAACAAAAATGCAACATGTTATACCTTTCTTCCTTGAGCAAACTAGGGAGACGGGAAGCTCGGACTGTGACATGACATTAGCAACCGTCAGCTAATTCTCATGGACTAATCTCAGCCTGGGCAGATACTGCATGGGCTTGACCCACTCAGAGGACCTGGGTCCCCCCCCCACGAGATTAAGCATCTAAGTTCAGGTGTGCGGGGCCTCGCTGGAACTCACAATGCCACTGGGGAGTGAGACCAATTGTCTCCACTCCCTGTAGGGAACACTGCCGCTGGGGAGAGAGAGGCCGGCTGCCTCCTCTCCCTGCAGAATACACTGCTGCTGGGGAGAGAGACCGATTATCTCCACTCCCTGTAGGGAACACTGCCGCTGGGGAGAGAGGCCGGCTGCCTCCTCTCCCTGCAGAGCACAATGCTGCTGGGGAGAGAGACCGGTTGTCTCCTCTACCTTAAACTCACCCTGCCGCTGGGGAGTGAGACCGATTGCCTCCACTCCATTTAGGGAACACTGCCACTGGGGAGAGAGGCCGGCTGCCTGCTCTCCCTGCAGCTTACACTGCTGCTGGGAGAGAGACTGGTTGTCTCCTCTCCCTGAAGGACACGCTGTTGCTGGGGCGCAGGGACGGAATACTTCGCCATCTCTGCCCGCCATTCTGCTAACTCCTGCAGATCCTCAATCAGTCCTTTCCTCATGAACTGTATACGTTTCTCCATTGGGTAGGGTCCATAGAAAGCCAACCACTCCTTCAGTAGAACGTCAAACCTTGCTTGACTGCACTGCTTGCTCGGAGTCTCCAGGATGCTGCTCCTCATGCTAGAAAGCCATCCCACACCTGTATTCCGACCAAGTACCTTCATTTGATGGTCGCTTCCCAGCTTGCACCGGACACCACAACCACCGCAGACTCCACAAACTTAACTGGTAGTCTCGCCGTCTTCCTTACACCCTGGATCAGCTTCTGTCATCCAGGACCGTGTGGGAAAGACCGTTTCTTTCCACCCTGTATGAACCTCCGACATCCAGGACTGTGTGGGGAAGACCTCTCCTCCAGGAGAACATATCAGGAACAGCTCTTAGAGGAGCTAAGTGATTAAAACTCAAGGGAGTATACAAGTGTAGCAATTCCCAGTGTGAATATAGCTGTCCCCTCCAATCACGAGACAAGACTATGTGTTGAGGGTCAAGAAGATCTGTTTAATCAGCACCAAAGGGCTTTCTTTTATGCAGGTTTTTACACAAAGTTACCACCCACATGGTCTTGTGGAACAGCCAATCAAACACATGATCATACAGTCAAACACTTCCATTCATTCCAGCAAAATCCTCCCCTCTGGATACAGTTTTTATACAATTCTTATAACTTTAAAAGTATACATGCAATATTAATACAAATACATATTCAAAATCAGCATATTCCAAATACAAACATATCCAAGAATCAGACAATTCCCTCCAGTGGTTTAAAAGTTAGTTGGAAGTCCTCTTTGACCGACTGCAAGCATTGCTTTCGTGCCCAAAACTGTTCCACAGATTTAGGCTGTACAGCCGGCCCTGGAAATATTTGGCTTAAGTGGGTGTGGCAACTTCATTATCTCCAGGTAAAGGGAATATCTCCATTTACAACAACAGTAAAAATACCTAAAAAATACATAATTCCTATTACACTGAACAGAACCCCCACATTCAACCTTTCCCCAGATAGCTTGGATCTGAGCGCTCAATATATCCGCTCAGATCCCACAAACAGAATAAAATCGCCATGGGGTTAAAGTTTAGCAAGGGCTGATAAGAGATTGAGGAGGCACAAAGCAGCCAGTTTAAGTTGGTCTGGCAGTGTCCATGGGACAACACCCTGCTGGAGAAACAATAGACAGGAAAACGGGGGAGGGCCAGAGGCACATTTTCTCAGGGAATTAAAGGGGTAGACAAAGTGTGTTTCAAAATCCAATAAGCACAAATAATGTTTTTAAAGGGCACAATCTCCCAGGGGCCATAGTCACAAGGCAAGAGGCTGGCAAGCAGGCCTCTCCAAACCAAGTGGCAAAGGGCACTTCGTCACAGGCATAAATAATACACAAGCAATGTATACCCTTAATGGAAGCTAATTAGGGATAACAACACACAAAAAGGACTTGGGAATTGTTTATAGACAACAAACTATGCAACAATGTGCAATGTCAATCAGCAGTGGCTAAGGCCAGTGAGGTATTGCTATGCATGAAAAAGGGCATTCATTCTTGAGATGAGGATATAATTTTGCCTCTTTATAAATCACTGGTTAGACTACATATTGAATATGCTGTGCAATTTTCGGCACCTGTTCTAAAGAAGGATATTAAGGCACTATAAAAAGTGCAGAGGTGGGCTACAAAATTAATAAAAGGAATGGAACATATCAGCTATGAAGAAAGGTTAACAAATTTAAACCTCTTTAGTTTAGAAAACCGTCACCTGAGAGGGGATATGATAACATTATACAAATATATTCAGGGCCAATACAAACCATTGTGTGGAAATCTATTCACAAACCAGACTTTACATAGGACACAAGGTCATACCTTTCAGACTGGAAGAAAGAAGATTTTGTCTAAGGCAAAGAAAAAAGGTTTTTTTTTTGTTTTTTTTTTTACTGTAGGAACAATAAGGATGTGGAATTCTCTGCCTGAAGAAGTGGTTTTATCAGAGTCAATACAGATGTTCAAACAGCAACTAGATGCATACTTGCAAAAACAGAATATTCAAGGTTATACTTTTTCAATGTAGGGTAATAACTTCTTGATCCGAGGACAAATCTGACTTTTTTGAGCTAAGCTCCAAATTATTATTATTATTTTTTTTTATTTTTTTTTTTATTAACAATAATAAACATAATGGGCCTCTATGTATGGGTATAGTATCCCCATGTTTAATGTGAAATTATGTGTATATATATATATATATATATATATATATATATATTGTAACAGAGTGTTGGGGATGGTGGTCAGGGGTGTATATCTGGCACCCAGACTTTTGCACAGCCACTATCCTGACATGTGGGTAAGCACATGCAGCCCCAGGGAAAGTTAAGTTTAAATTTAGTTTTTTTTTTCCTCTTGTTATTTGGGTCCCTGGGGTGGAGTATTCGGAAGAGCAGGGTGGGCCGATTCTCCACCCACTGTCAGAGTGGTTGTGCATGAGTCCAGCCCAGGTTTCCCATAGAGTTCTGGCTCACTGCCTAACGAGGTCATTAGCCTCACCTGTAGGGGCTGTGAGCAGCTATATAACTGCAGTTAAAGCAGGGTGAAGTGAGGGAAGTGTTTTGGAGGAGAAAGAAGGTGTTTTGTGGAGAAAGAAGATTTGCTGATTCATTGTATCCTGTTACTTCACAACAACAGAAAATAAACAGGCCAGAGGCCTTTTGAAACTGGACTTTGTCTTGACCTGGTTTTCTTACCCTAGAGGGCTGTGCGGTTGCCAAAAGACCCTGGACAAACACACACAGGAAAGTAAGTTTGTCACATATGGTGGAGAATGCGGGCACTGCACTAAAGAAGCCTGTGGGTATTAACTGGAAGCCAAACAAGCCTGTAGAAATATGGAGGAAGTTGTGAAAGTCTTGTTGCAAACTACAGCTGCACAGCAAAAGGCTACAGCCGTACAGCAGGAGGCTACAGCTGCACAACAGGAAAATATTACAGCCCTACAGCAACTGGTAATTACGCAAAAGGCCAACACAGATGCGTTGATCCAGCAGGTTATGGCAGCCCAAGCTGAGGCAAACCGCCTGCTCAGAGAGGAGCAACATCAGGCCACCAGTATGATACAGAAGGAGATACAGGCTTTGACCAAAGGACTGACCAGAGTCTCGGATGGGACGCAGTCCGAGGTTAAAATGATCAGAGCCAGCCGTTACCTGCAGAAGATGACACCTACAGATGATGTGGAAGCATACCTGCTAGCTTTTGAGAGGACAGCTGAGAGAGAAGAGTGGCCGGTGAGTGAGTGGGCAAGCATACTGGCACCTTTTCTTATTGGAGAACCCCAGAAGGCATTCTATGACCTGGAACCAGCACAGGCAGGGGTCTACTCCAAACTGAAGGCTGAGATCCTTGCACGACTTGGTGTGACTAGGGCAGTTCGTGCCCAAAGATTTCATGCCTGGTCTTTCAACCAAGAGAAACCTATCCATTCCCAGATGTTTGACCTGATACATCTTGCTAGAAAGTGGTTACAACCAGAAATAAATACGGCAAGCCATATCATGGAACTTCTTGTGATGGACAGATTCCTGCGGGGCTTGCCTGCTTCACTGCGTCGATGGGTCAGTCAGAGCGATCCACAAACAGCTGATGAGTTAATTGGTTTGGTGGAAAGATATGTTGCTGCAGATGACAGACAGTGGCTCAACAACACAAAGGCTAAGCAGAGAGTTAAGACTCCAGATGCTGAAAGACCTGGTAAGAATTTTCAAGGTTTCAGAGACACAGAGGAACAAGAGACATATTCTCAGAGACCCCATATGCTTTTGCCTAGAAATGTTAATCCTGGAAAAGGGTCTAGGTGGGGACAGTTGACGATATTAAATGCTTCCGGTGTAATGAACCTGGACATAAAGCTAGAGACTGTCCCTTGATTGATGAACCTATGCAATGCAATATGATTAATCAGGATGTACAATTGTCTTGTTTGCTGAATTGTATGGAATCTGCTGTTGCCAACTGTTGTCACAATCCACAGATATGTTCCATAAGGGTGAATGGGAAAGAGGTTAGAGCTCTATTAGACTCCGGAAGTATGGCGACATTGATAGCAAAATGCCTTGTACCTGAAGCCGATGTTGATGCATTGCAGAAAATTGGTATAATTTGTGTTCATGGTGACAAACGTGAATATCCTACAGTTTTGCTAAAATTTGAAAGCCTTTTTGGTACTGTGAATCATAGAGTGGGGGTAGTGGACAAATTGGCTTATGATGTGGTGTTGGGAAGGGATTTCCCCCAATTTTTAGACTTGTGGGGGTCTCCAGGAAAAGTAGCTCATGATTGTATAACAAATGATGATGATTCTGGAAATGTGTTCCCTTTTTCTGACATAGAATGGGAAGGACTGGGCATAAGACCAGAGAAGGCTGAAGCCTCAAGTCACAGGCCAGCTTTAGTAGGAGATGACCAGGGCCACGATAGTCAGGAGTCTGATAACGATCAGGATCAAGGCATTAACTTCCCTGAATTAGAAGTCAGTCCTGTTAACTTCAGGAAAGCGCAATGAGAAGACCCCACTCTTGCAGAGGCCCGTAAAAATATCCAGGTTTCAACTGATGATCCAGTACAACTAGATAGAGCCCCTTCTTTTCCTTACTTTGAGGTACAGAATGATCTGATATATAGAGTAGAGAAAAAGGGGGTGGATGTTGTAAAACAACTACTTGTTCCTAAGCCTTTCAGACATACAGTCCTAAATCTTGCACACAGCCATATACTGGGGGGACATTTAGGCATAGAAAAGACAAAAGAAAGAGTCTTACAGAGGTTTTATTGGCCTGGGGTATTTGCTTCAGTTGCGAATTATTGTTCTTCTTGTCCTGAATGCCAACACACCGCCCCTTTTAAGGCATACCGCAGTCCTCTGGTACCATTGCCTATAATAGAAATACCTTTTGAAAGGATTGCAATGGACTTGGTAGGTCCTCTGGTAAAGTCTGCAAGGGGGCATCAGTATATATTGGTGATCCTGGACTATGCTACCAAGTACCCGGAAGCAGTACCCCTACGTAACACGTCTGCAAAGACAATAGCGAGAGAACTCATGCTCCTGTTTAGCCGGGTGGGCATACCAAAAGAAATTTTGACAGATCAGGGTACACCATTTATGTCCAAAGTTACAAAGGAGTTATGCAAACTACTTCAAATTAAACATCTTAGGACCTCTGTTTACCATCCCCAGACAGACGGACTGGTAGAACGGTTTAACAAGACCTTAAAAAGTATGTTACGGAAAGTAATTGACAAAGATGGTAAGAATTGGGACTGCTTACTACCCTATCTAATGTTCTCCATAAGGGAGGTGCCACAAGCTTCTACGGGGTTCTCTCCTTTTGAGCTTCTATATGCCCATCATCCCAGAGGTCTGCTAGATATAGCAAAAGAAACCTGGGAACAGGAGTCCAATCCGTACCGTAGTGTAATTGAGCACATAGCTCAAATGCAAGATAGGATGGCGGCTGTCATGCCAATAGTTAAAGAACATATGCAGAAAGCCCAAGAGGCCCAGAAAAACAGTTATAATAAAAATGCCAGACTGAGAGTTTTTCACCCAGGAGACAGGGTGCTTGTTTTGGTCCCTACAGTAGAAAATAAATTTCTAGCATCTTGGCATGGCCCGTATGAGGTTATTGAACAGGTTGGGGAAGTTAATTATAAAGTGAGACAACCCAATAGGAGAAAACCCGAGCAAATATATCATATAAATTTACTAAAACCCTGGAAGGACAGAGAGGTCTTAACTACTTCAATTATCACTAATAAGACTGGTAGTGAACTTGAAGTAAACATACCAGACACCCTGTCCCCACACCAGAAACAGGAAGTAAGGGACTTTATTGGTAGAAACCGGGATGTATTTTCTGTAGTTCCTGGCAGGACTAACGTTATCAAGCATGATATCGTTACAGAACCAGGGGTGAAGATAAGTCTTAAACCGTACAGAATCCCAGAAGCACAGAAAGAGGCGGTAGCTGCAGAAATTAAGAAAATGTTAGCTCTTGATATTATTGAGGAATCACAAAGTGAGTGGAACAGCCCTATAGTACTGGTGCCAAAACCTGATGGTTCGTTAAGATTTTGTAATGATTTTCGTAAATTAAATAGTGTGTCAAAGTTTGATGCTTATCCAATGCCTAGGGTTGATGAACTGATAGAGAGACTGGGTAAGGCTCGGTACCTGACTACTTTAGACCTGACGAAGGGTTATTGGCAAGTACCTCTTACAGACAGAGCAAAAGAAAAGACAGCTTTTTCGACATCAGGGGGATTATTCCAATACAAGGTGCTACCATTTGGGTTACATGGGGCCCCTGCCACTTTTCAAAGACTGATTGATAGGATTTTGAAGCCTCACAGCCGTTATGCAGCCGCATACTTAGATGACATAGTCATTCACAGTCCTGACTGGGCTTCACATCTTCCCAAAGTGCAGGCAGTACTGGACTCTATCCGCCTAGCTGGTTTAACTGCTAACCCATCTAAGTGTACTATAGGTTTGGAAGAGGCAAAATATCTGGGTTATTCGATTGGGAGAGGACTAGTTAAGCCCCAAACAGCAAAAGTGGAGGCCATACAAAATTGGCCACGCCCCCTCACTAAAAAGCAAGTTAGGACTTTTTTAGGACTTATTGGGTATTACAGGCGATTTATTCCTAGTTTTGCTACATTAGCAGCTCCTTTAACGGATCTCACAAAAGGTAAAGCCCCACTAGTGGTTAAGTGGTCAGTAGAGGCAGAAAAATCGTTTGTAACTTTGAAAGAGGCTTTGTGCACCCAACCGGTTCTGGTAACCCCGGATTTCACTAAAGAGTTTATTGTCCAAACCGATGCATCAGAGCTTGGGTTAGGGGCAGTTCTGTCTCAGGAAATTCAGGGTGAAGAACACCCAGTGTTTTATTTAAGTAGGAAGCTGACTCCCGCTGAAAAAAATTATTCTATAGTGGAAAAAGAATGCCTTGCCATAAAATGGGCCTTAGACTCATTGAAATATTATCTGCTGGGTAGAAAATTTAGGTTGGTCACAGACCATGCCCCCTTAACCTGGATGAGTCAAAACAAAGATAATAATGCCAGGGTGACAAGGTGGTTCCTCAGTTTACAACCATTTCATTTTACAGTTGAACATAGGCCGGAGTCTAAACATGGAAATGCTGACAGTTTGTCGCGAGAAAATTTGTTTTCTGTGGTCGCTCACCCCACTAGGTCTGAGCTGGGGGGGAGGATATGTAACAGAGTGTTGGGGATGGTGGTCAGGGGTGTATATCTGGCACTTTTGCACAGCCACTATCCTGACATGTGGGTAAGCACATGCAGCCCCAGGGAAAGTTAAGTTTAAATGTAGTTTTTTTTCCTCTGTTGTTATTTGGGTCCCTGGGGTGGAGTATTCGGAAGAGCAGGGTGGGCCGATTCTCCACCCACTGTCAGAGTGGTTGTGCATGAGTCCAGCCAGGTTTCCCATAGAGTTCTGGCTCACTGCCTAACGAGGTCATTAGCCTCACCTGTAGGGGCTGTGAGCAGCTATATAACTGCAGTTAAAGCAGGGTGAAGTGAGGGAAGTGTTTTGGAGGAGAAAGAAGGTGTTTTTGTGGAGAAAGAAGATTTGCTGTTCATTGTATCCTGTTACTTCACAACAACAGAAAATAAACAGGCCAGAGGCCTTTTTGAAACTGGACTTTGTCTTGACCTGGTTTTCTTACCCTAGAGGGCTGTGCGGTTGCCAAAAGATCCTGGACAAACACACACAGGAAAGTAAGTTTGTCACAATATATATATATATATATATATATATATATATATATATATATATATATATATAAAAAAGGTTTTTGTCAGAATTTCTCCACAGACAAGCATGCAAATACAACATGTATGTTTGCTTTTGATTTAAATTTGATTTGATTTATGAAGTGCATGATTATAATCCATCATCTTAGATATCCATATTAACCCATAACAGACATAATCTGTTACATAGGACGTCATGGATTAACGGCTGGTGATAAAATTACAGAAATTTTGCTTCGGTTTTGTTAGAACACAGTGCATGCACTGAGCCGAGTGAGTACTTGGTTATGTAGTTGGTTGATGTCCTATAATGTTTTAATGTAGCTGAGTAGTCCTGATGAAAGCTCCCGGGGAACCCTTATTACAACAAAAAATCCATCAACGCCCATCGGATGACAAAGCCTAGAGTGCCCTTTTTAGTAGGAGTGTGGCAGGTCTTTGTTATATAGTTTATATGTGAAAGGCCATTATTAGCCTGAATTTGTGGGAGGAGTGTCCCCTACTTAAACTCCCAGCCCCTACTCACCTCTGCCATTCAGTTGATTGTTAGCTGTCTATCTCATAGCAACCAGCACTTCTGGTCCGAGCTTCCCGCCAAACAGCTCAAGTCCCAGCAGTAGAGGTGTTCAGCTGAATCCTCCATCCGTTCTGCAGCCCTGCCACCCGGCTTCTCCCCGGTCGCGGTATCTGGCTTCCGGTCACGAGACCGGCGCGCTCACGTAAGCTTGTGAGGGAAATAGCTTTGGCTATTTCCCTCCGTTCAGGCCTAAAAACGTGGGGGTAGGCTCCCTTTTACTTATACATTACCTGTTTGTGCATACTTACCCATTCTTGCACTTCTGCGGTTCATGCGACTAAATTATCGAACACTGGCTATACTTATGTTTCGTGGGTCCTTCTGCGGTCTAAACTGATGACCCTTTTTGTGTAAACTCTGGTGTAAATTTTGTTAAATTCTTGTCTACCGTCCGTTCATACAAACAAACTATGTACATGTATACTTACCCATTTGTTACTTTAGCGGTTTGTGCAATTTTCTGTTCATCCCTCGCATACTTACCCGTTCGTGAACTACTTCTGTTTGTGCAGAATTAGTCAAATGCAAATGATATATAAGCTTCAGTGGGTCCCCGTGCGGTCTTAACTGCCGACCCCTGTGTGGCGAAACCGACCTCCCCACTGGGCATTGGAGAAGACTGATTGCCAGCCTCCTGCCATGTGACTATGGCCCCTGGGATGTATTGCCCTTTAAGAACCATCTGGGGACATACTGTGGAGTTACTGGGTGGCCACCATTTCATGTATCAGAGGCACATGGTGAGAACAATGGATGAAGCACATGGTGAGAACAATGGATGGCGTCCATTTTAATCCACAGATACTGTTTGGACTTTTCTACACGGTGCCATCTCGTCGGTATTTGGTGCACACCGACACGTTCAGTAGTTTTAAACTACAGAACAGGGGACACTTAAACAGTAAGCATATAATAGGCAACTGTATTTCTCTGATGAGTGTGATATGGGGTGCTGCTACATACTTATCAAAAAACTCAGGAATTGCCTAAACTATGGTTCATCTGCTTACAGTATGCTTCTCCTGCAGTGCTTGGAGTCCTCAGGAAGCGCTAGGAGCATCCTTCAATGGAGGTACCCAGTCGGGGTGCCAGGTGATCTGTTACATTGGTGGCAAGCGGTGGGATGGCGTCCTAGTGCATGGAGAAGCAGCTCGGAGACACTGGTAACGTTTGGAGTTACAAATTGAGGGCAACGCTAGTATCCATACAGCGCCCCTGGCTACAGCAGGATGGAATCGGCTATTTTTCCGACAGCGTTCCATGATGAGGAGGAGGAGGTGGCCGCGGACTACAGGGATGCAGACAGAAAGGAACTCTGG
>OW240914.1:243236430-243299166 GCA_933207985.1 Pelobates cultripes
GTAACACACCCGCTTTAGGACACTGACTGCTATTCAATCTATAACAGTAAAAAAAGTTTTTTGTTTTTAAATCAAGCTATTGTGACACCAGATGTAATTGGTGGCACTGACTGGGGAAATGGGCACAGTATGCACTGTGAGCCTGACACAGAAGCTGGCAGCAGTGGCAGACAACTGACTGCTATTCAATCTATAACAGTGAAAAAAGTTTTTTTTTTTAAATCCAAGCTATTGTGACACCAGATGTATTTGGTGGCACTGACTGGGAAATGGGCACAGTATGCACTGTGAGCCTGACACAGAAGCTGGCAGCAGTGGCAGACAACTGACTGCTATTCAATCTATAACAGTGAAAAAAGTTTTTGTTTTAAATCCAAGCTATTGTGACACCAGATTAAGTGGTGGCACTGACTGGGGAAATGGGCACTAGCCTGAGCCTGACACAGAAGCTGGCAGCAGTGGCAGACAACTAAGTGCATTTACATTACATAGAAAAAAAAATAAAAAAAAAGCATACCCTTATCCCTAACCTAGCTATGCTTTTCCCTATCTTATGAACAGCAGCTACACTTTCCCTCCTCTTACTAAGCATGCAGCTTGAGAATGAATCTAAAATGGATGCTGTCCAGTAGGTGGGAGGGTCTGCTAGGGAGGCTGTGCTGCTAATTGGCTGGAATGTGTCTGCTGACTGTGAGGTACAGGGTCAAAGTTTACTCAATGATGACGAATAGGGGGCAGGTCGAACCGCGCATATGTTCGCCCGCCGTGGCGAACGCGAACATGCTATGTTCGCCAGGAACCGTTCGCCGGCGAACCGTTCGGTACATCACTAGGCTCAACTGATTAGCAGGCCTCTTATGGCGGGTTTATGGTCCTGCCAGAGGGAAATAAGAGATGTTTCTGGAGAATCACTTAGTTGAAAGTATTCCTCCAGATTTTGCGTCACCTGGATGAGGAACTTAGGGTCTCACAGGAGGGAATCGTTTAGGTGCCACGGTGCTTGACCTCTATGTGGAAATGGGCCTCTGAGGGTCAATGTAAGTGGTGCTGGGTCTGACCACACAATGTCTCCACAATGTCTCCAACTGAGTAAGGGGCCTGACACCATGTTATGATCAATTCTAGATGACTTGTGTACACTGGAGTAGAAAGTAAATTCCCTTCCCATGGGGTGAAACATTCTTCAGGCATCATAGATGCCATGTTCGGAAATGAGTTTGAGTAGGGCTTTGCGTCCATATTGCGGAGTGTCTAGGGGATGGATCAGGCAGTGTCGTGTCTGTGTGCGAGTATAGTACGTGGTTCAGGTCTCCACATATAATGAGTACTCCTGTATTTGTTTTAGGGAGCTTGGAGAGAACTTTATGCAGGGAATATATTTGGTGGGCATTGGGGCTGTGGAACCCCACCAGAGTGTATTCGGCCTAATTTATCATGCAGTGCAAGATGACAAACCTACCCTGGGTGTCTTTCTGAATGTATAACATTTCAAATGCTAGTGAGTGGTGGATTAAGAGTGAGACTCCCTTTGATTTTGAGGTATGGGTTGCATGGGATTGGTTCGGTTAGTCGTGAAGGACAATCTGTGGGACCATATTGGTGACAATATGTGTTTCTTGGATGCAGAGAATATCAATCTTTTCCCGTTGCACTTCCTCCAAGAGGATGCAGCACTTATGTGGGTGGTTCAAACCCTGTGTATTGTGTGATTGTATTTTCATAGTCTGGGGTGTGTGAGATGTTGCTGGATGGTAAGGTTTGTGTGCCCATTGGAGCATTTGCCAACTGTTCTGTGTCTAGGGCTGTATTTAAGAGTGAGAATGGCATGTGTGAGCATGTTTCTTTTGGTAAGGGTGAGGGAGAGAGTGGCACAAAATAAGGGGAAGGTAACTGGGATGAGGTTAACTGTGTTTCCTCTCAAGAGGACATGGTGCAGGGAACCCACACCATGGGGGTAGGAGAAATGGAAGTCTCAGATGTTGTGGCTGTTGAGCTCTAAAAGTGACTCATGTTTGGGAATGTGATTTGTGTCCTGCTGCCTTGGGGAACACAAGCACTTGGCCAATATTTGTGGTGACTGTCGGGTGGCATTTAAAGTGCCCATAGAACATAAAGTGTTTAACCTTGACATATTCCCAGCGTGATTGTTTAGACACCAAGCCAGAGAGGTTTACAGGGGGCCCCAAGCTATAAGTTTCATGGACCCAACTGTTGGCTGAGTCTAGGGACTCATGCCATGGAGGTTGCCTGCCCTGGTGGTGATAGAAATCTAGGGTCTCAATTTGTGGGGTCTAGTGCCCTGCCATCATCCATATTGGGTACCAAAGCCTTTAGGGTGGTCAGTAACTGTCTTGTCTGATTTGACTGTGTACCCCCTGAGCATTGGAGGGCTTTTTAACAGCTATGGTTGACAAACAGGTGTTGGGCTGTGTAGACGCGTGTGTCTGTGTTGCAATATTGCGTGCCCATGACTGAGGTTTTTGTAGAGATAGTGCACGATAAGTATGGTAACGACCACCATATATGACAAATATAATGGCTAGGACATAGTTAAACATGCCTGTACCGTCTCATAGTTAGTGAGAGCCTCCCCCAGATCAGAGCAAACATGTGCCGATATATATAGCTAATCACTCAGGCATACATAGGGGCGATAAAAGCCTCCTTCGGGGGCCTAGAGCTAGGGTCTCAGATAGTGGGGGTTCTTACTCTGCCTTTCCCAACATTGATTATCCAAGCATTTAGGGTGGATAGTGACTGGTGTGACTTTTGTACCACATGAGCCTCAGTGAACCTTTGAACAGCTGTGGTTGTCAAACAGGAGTCGGGCTGTGTATGTTCGTGCAAGTGTTGCATCTTTGTGTGCAGGTGATCAAGGTTTTACCAGGGTATGTTGCGGTCAGCATCTGAAATACAGTAATATATGAAACCATTTAACGGCTGAGTTATAAGGAAGTTTGCCCAAACTACCCGCCATTCAATGAAAGCCTCCCCCAGAGCAGAACTTAAGAGGCCGAGCCTTATGGTGTATATGACCTAGGTATATTGGCTTTGCCATCCAGTTTTCGGTGCAATGGATTTGTACCATCATAGTGTGCTGACTCCAAGGGGCCCAGTGACCTCAGCCTAGCTCATGGGCCGATAGGGGTAATAGGCTTAGAGTAATGCTGTCAAAATTATGCGCCTCGAGCTCGTAACAGCGAGCTCGGTGGACATACATGCTAATCAACTTGCAATTAATTGAACCTTGAAACTTATAACTAAACAATACTCGCGGCCCATGAAGTGGCATGTCTATGAGAGTCTCTTGTGGGCTGTGTGCCATTCTGGTGTTGGTTTACGTTGTGGAAGAGGGAAAGCAGCGTCTAATTTGACTGGTCTAATTTGACTGGTCTAATTTGACTGGTATGTTCAATTCCTTCAACTGATTAAGCCCTTACAACTTAATGGTCACCTCTATACCAATGAGGTCTGATTATTTTTGCAGTATAAATGTGAACAAGTCAATTTATTTCTTTACACTTGTCCACTTTTCCTATAAAGAGTTAAACAAAACAAAAAAAAACACAAGAAATATCACACAATATACTTTTCTATACGACCCCAAAGTCCAATTTTTACAGAAAAAAGGTCTTATGTACATTAGAACAGGTAATCCATTTTTAACATTCGTTCATTATGCCTACAAATTGGCTGCTAGGTATAGAAACATAACATTGGATATTTTTCAAACTGATTTACAAATTAGTCTCTCTTTTACTGATTCCGCCCCCAGAAATCTCTGACTATCGATCACAAATGCTAGTCAAAGATGGGGCACAATGATTGGGTAAATGGAAAATTATTTCACCGGATATATAATCCATCTAAGAGATCCACACCACGCCCAAAATACTGCAGTTCGTTATTGGATTTCAGTTTGTACTCTTTAAGGTCATCCAAGGATATGAATTTTGAACTTTCTACCTCTTGGGAAGGATTGTTTTTGGATCTTTGACATTTTTTTGCATCTTAGGAAGCCTTTAATTGGATCTTTGTCCCTAGTGTGATGAATGGATTTTAGGGTTGGAGCCAACATTAGCTTTAAGCTTGTGTCCCTTGTGAATATGACCTGAGGGTTATCTTCTAGGAATTGTGAAAGCATGAGATCACTCTTGAGAATTCCCCAGTGTTTCTTAAGTATGTTCTGTATGACGTGTGACTGGTTGTTGTATTTAGTTATAAAAGCCAGAGCTTTATCCGGAGATTGAACCCTACTTAGTAGAGTGTCCTTCCTTGGGATGTCTAGTGCATTTTTCATTGCTTCTTCTAGGGGTGAAGATGGATTGCTTTTTTTCAACAAACCTTTGCTTCATATCCTCCATTTGCTCTCTTCATATGTCTAATTGTGAACAATTTTGTTTGATTCACCCTA
The DNA here is from genome assembly GCA_933207985.1 of Pelobates cultripes. Classification (NCBI taxonomy): domain Eukaryota; kingdom Metazoa; phylum Chordata; class Amphibia; order Anura; family Pelobatidae; genus Pelobates; species Pelobates cultripes. The sequence continues at coordinate 243,240,845 of OW240914.1, forward strand.
AATTGACTGTAAGGGATATTTTTGAGCCACATGGGTTTGTGGTGGCTATTAAAAGGGATGAAACTGTTACAGTCTACGTTGTTCTTGAAGGTTTGTTATGCAGTTTCCCTTCCTCAATGTAGATGCCCAAGTCTTGGTCTGTACAATGTGAAAAGGTGAATTTAAGATAGTAGGGGATGTGGTTGAGGTAAATCTTAAAGTCTACTAGTGACTCCATATTCCCTCTCCATATAAAAAAGCAGTCATCAATGCATCTGCGCCACAGGAGGAGTTCTGCGCCGAATGGGCAGTGGTCCCAGATGTATTCATCTTCCCTCTTGCCCATGGAAAAATTTGCAAAACTCAGTGCAAAATGTGTTCCCATGTGTAACAGAACTCCTGTTATTGCCTGGCCCACAGACTGAAACATTGTAAGACCCCTGGATTTGTTACTTTGTATTTGCTACCAGTTTTATATGTGAAAGCATACAAGTGGGAAAACAAATAACACAGCTAACCCATTCATATGAGCGAACAAAATTGCTGAACGAGAGACCACCCAGCCCAGGCGTGTGCCGCCGATTACCCCCTTGACTCTGTGCCAGAACGCAAAACCACAAGCATTCTAAGTGGTACAATGGGTGGTCGTCGATTCATATGTACGAACATGTGGTGGCGGCCATCTTGTTTTGTCAAACGCGCCCAGCGGTGTTTGGTCGTCGAGTGTCTGGAACTATTTCCGGACACTCAAACTCCCGAACACCGCTGAGACTTCCAGGAACACTTAGCTTTGCCCAGATTCATATGAACGAGGCAGTGTTCGGTAAAAGTATTGGCGGCACACGACCAGCAAAGGCACGAACCATAACAAGCATGACTGTTAAGTATTTTTATGGTACAAAAGGAGACCGGCCGCACCAGCTAAACACATGGAACTATTTTGGGCAGGAGCCTCGTGTGCGGCCATACAGGGAAAGGACGTTCGACTATCTCCCGAACCCCTGAACAAATTTGTGTGATTTTTGAGTATGTGTGTCCCCAATTATGCTTGTTCCAAAAAATGTAACTTTTATTAAAATCGACTGAGTAGTTTGGGTAAAAAGTATATTTTTCGCTTGGATATAATTCAGCTGATACAGCAATTAATTCAATTATTTCCCAAGCAGAGGGGAGGAATATACAATAATGAATGGGAGTGTTTAACTGTGTAACTGTAATAGATTGTGTCTTCGGTGCCCAACAATGTCCTCAATATGTAGCCTTGTTTCGTTATTGAGGGGTACCTGCTTCCAACTAATTCACTAGCTCTTGTAAGAGCTTTACTTCTCCCTCTCTGCACTGATCCAGCAGGTGGGATATCGGGAATACTCTGCAGCACAGTCTCTCGCCGGGAAAAGGACGTCTTCAACAGCATACACCCCTCCAACAACCTGGGTGGCCGTTACACCATGGCTGTACCCTCCAATTGGAGATAAAAGTGACCAGGATAAAAGCTATACACTAAATTAAAAAGTCGATTTGGTTGTTTTTAAGTTCTGAATAGACTGCGAGAGAGTATTGAATGGCCTCACACCCTTGTAGATGCTCGATGACTGTATATAGTGAAGTGACATCAGCCGTTACTAAATTCATATCTTCTTCCCAAGTAAAGTTAGATAATAAATTAAGAAATTGCGTGGAATCTTTGAGGTAGGATTTCAAACATAGAACCAGATTTTGTAAGTAGTGATCCACATATTCTAATAAATTGGCCATTAAGGATCCAATACCGGATATGATAGGTATACCAGGAGGTTTCCATAGTTTCTTGTGGATGGTAAAATATCGGTACCCTAGGAAACTTCAAACACATATATTTAAATTCTCTCTCATTGATGATTCCTCTCTCTTTGCCGTATTCCAGCATTGCTTCTAGTCTCTCAATGTATAGAGGAGTCGGATTATTCACCAACATTTTGTATGTGGAGGTATCACCCAATAGCCTCATATTTTCTTCATTGTAGTCTTCTGTGTTGAGAATCACCAATCTGCCTCCTTTATCAGTTGGTTTGATGGTGATGTCTTCTATTTGCATTAGAGCTTTAAGAGAATTCCTCTCTTTCTTAGTTAAGTTGTCCTTACTCAGTTAATGATGTTTTATTATTGCTTATCTCATATTACTTAAATTATATATTCATGTTCCATCATAAGAGGTAATAACATTCAAGTAATGAGCAAACATAGGTCACTGCCATCTTATTCACATTTAAGTTAACGCAGAGTGGAGCACTTGCCAGTGGGGATTTGACAGCAAGCACTCCTGTCTGCCTAGGATTCCGGACCTGATACTAACATCATCCCGTGAGACCTAGGCTCATCCCTCGATGTGAGGTCAGAAGTGGAATGCACAGTGACACGCACGCTGCCCTCGCCAGCTGTCAGGACACAGAGGATAAACTTACTCCTATAATCCTCATCCATCAGGGTCTGGACTGCAGGTTTACTTGCTGATTTTATTACGTATATACTGGATTATCTGCTGCCCTCTGACTTTCATCACTATTTTTATACTTGGAATATATTTTTAATCAATGATTTTATCTATTTTTTACATTTCCAGTTACTCTATTTTTCAACACTGTGGCACTATTGCAATTTTGTCTTGAGCAATGAGTTCCTTATACTAATATGCTCTTTCATATATCATAATTATCTTTTATATACATAAAAGTATATTATAAGACATAAGTACCATCAGCCCTGTGTTGTTCTCACAAGCAGGGTTAGGGTTGCTTATGCTATAGGTCCTTCATATAGGACTTGCATATTACTTTGGACTTTTATTTTATTCTGGACTTTTCTGTTTACGTTATAGATATTCCATCAAGGGTTGTATATTACTTTGGATTATTTTATCTGTGAAACAACTATTTATTCTCTATATTTTATCCTGTCTATATTATTTTTTTTTTCTAATTTCCAGGAAACAATTTGGTGAAATATTTTAAAGTGATTCTATAGTGCCAGGAAAACAAACCCATTTTCTTGTCACGGTAGAATCCTATAGTGCCCCCTCCCTCATGCCCCACCCTCCTCATGCAGGGCTGAAGGGGTTAAAACCCCTTCAGTCACTCACATGAATCCAGCACCCATGTCCCTTGACGCTGGGGCAAGCTCCACCCACGCCCCTTCCGCGTCAAAGTCAGCCGGCAGAAGAGACTTAATGCACATGCACGGCAGTGGCCGTGCTCGCATTAGGATTTCCCCATAGGAAAGCATTATTCAATGCTTTCCTATGGGGGAAAACATTATTCGATGCTTTCCTATGGGGGAAATATGATCCTAGAGGTCCTCATCCATAGCGTGAGGACACCCAGCCTCAGATAATAGACCAAAGGTCCATTTCAATTACGGAAGTCACTTTAGTGGCTGTCTGGTAGGGGAGGAGTTAACTCTGCAAGGTAATTATTGCAGTTTCTCAGAAACTGCAATAATTACTATTGTAGGGTTAAGGGACATGGGAAATTGCATCCAAACCACTCAAATAGCTGAAGTGGTCTGGGTGCCTTAGTTAAGTTTTCTAAGCAAAATATCTAACTCTAGCTACCTATTGATTCCTATATGTTTGCTTGGGAGTTAACCCTCAGATTCCGATCTGTTGTCACTAATATTCACACATCAAAAAAAATATATATATGTCAAAGATTCTGACACATAGAATATATTGTTCCATATTGTTAACAGGACACTATAGGGCCAGGAACACACACATGTATTCCTGACCCTATAGTGTTAAAACCACCATCTAGCCCCCCTGATCCCCTCATGCCTCCCTAAATATAGCAAAATCTTACTTGTATCCAAGCCTGAAGCTGTAGCTCTGCATGCTGTTTGCCTCAGAACAGAAGTTCAGTGCCTGCATGCAGAGGGTGGAGACACTGAATGTTTGGATGCATTTTAGGCAGCCATGACCCAGGAAGGATCTCTAACAGACATCTTAGGATTGGCCAGTGAAGTTATCACTAGGCTGTAATGTAAACACTGTGTTTTCTCTGAAAATACAATATTTACAGCAAAAAGCCTGAAGGTAATGATTCTACTCACCAGAACAAATTCAATAAGCTGTAGTTGTTCTGGTGACTATAATGTCCCTTTAATACCATCCAAGGGCAACAAAGTATAGTTTGAGAAAATTCCATCTCTCACTACATAATGTGGCAACCTGGCCTTCTGCCTGTATCTATGAGCTATACATGTTTTTTTTTGCTAAGATATGAAAAAAATAAATAAAAAAAATACCTTGCTTTATCTTTTTGTTAGGGCATTCTTCCAATATTCAAATAAAAACAGTATACACATATATTCGGGTTCAATACAAACTATTAACGAAGAGATGATTTTTGGAGCGCTCTTTAAAACATAAAGTAATTTATCACTATTTAGAGTTGGTATGATGTTGGTATTGCTGCTTCAAAACACTCTGTAGGTGGTACCCTTGAACACACAAAATTGACAACAGAAAAGGAATTATTGAGAGTGGAGTAGTATATTGTAAGTGACTGTTTAGATGATGTGTCCCTACCACATAAAAATATATACAGTGTAAAATGATGAAAACCATGCAGAAGATAATACTTAATGTTCAAGAAGAAATCTTCTTATCACACTTCCTCAGTTCATATAAGAGAAAATACAAAAAAGCACATAATAGTGTAGATTGCATAGATCTTTGTTCAAAATGCTTAAGCAGAAAATGGAGGTATTCCCATAAATTATCCACTCATTGTGGACTCAGGAAATATGTCTGCACAAAGAGCTCAATAAAAGAGGTTATGAACAATTTAAAATTAATCATACAATAAACTATAAACACACTGACTCTTACAACTCACAACTGCCGAACTCACTATATACTCTTGTAAGAGTCAATGAATCCATGCGCGAGCATGTCTTGAAATGGTGGGGCAGGGATGCCAGTCTGGAAGTGGTGGGTAGTGTCTGGAAGAAAGCCTGAAACTGAAACCAAGACAAATGGTCAGCTGAGATGTGTGTGCACCCTGGAACGTGAAAACATGTGATAACATTTTTTACAAGTGACAGCTACCCATGTGAGTTTCCTCAACAATCTCATGATGACCAAAGATGAAGACTGGCCTTTATTCACAATGTGGCAAGTGACTAAGTTATCTTAATAACATCTGACTGAGTGACCAGACCATTTTGGCCCCCAGGCAATGGCAGCTGCCACGATCGGATAAAACTCAAACAAGGCCGAAGTAGCGGATAAACTGGGCATGGACTTAACCCCAAAGCCATTGATCTCCCCAGATGGCAGAAAAAACAGAGTTTGCCACGGCATCTGTCCAAAGAGTGGGTGAAATGTCATAGAGGGGGGGAATAAACATGGCCCGCCCATTCCAAGATGTAAGGAAAAACTGCCACATAAGTAAATCAGAGAATGCGTGATTGTCTAGTGTGATTCATGAAGTAGGAATATACAAAATAAGGAAACAGCGGTAAAATAAACCAATACTATAAATAGGTAAAGTAGGAGACAGCAACCTATAAATAGGGTTCCCTCTAGGCTCTATAGACAAAGGTAATACACAAGACAAGACAGAAGAAGGTTGCGCCAAAGCTGACTATTGTACAGCTAAAATGAACAAAGTCCAAAAGAATAAGTGGTGCCAAAACAAAGTCTTTAGTTGGGCCTGATGGGGCACGGTCTATGTGGAGGAATATTCTCTATATGGATCAAGTGAAGACGGCTTTCCAGGATCCGTATGTAAATAGAGAAAAAATATAGTAGTGCAAATATGTCTGATAAAAGGGTTGAATTGCAGGAAGAAGAGATCTATGTTAATCCTACTGACATGTAGTAGAGCTGAACTAGCTCTAGTGTGGATGGCATACAGTGGTACAATCCACGCTTATAAGATGCGTAGGGAAATATTGGTCTTTTAATCTGTATGTGAAAGAAAAAGACCGATGATAGGGCAATACATCTGGTAAAGATGGTATGTACAACAACAGAGTCTAATTTAGTACTAGTCACGTCTAGTAGAGCTTGTACCAGCTCTAGTGTGAATGGCGTACAACGGTATAATCCCCGCGTGTGGAATACATGTAGAGGGTTAAGTCTTTTACCGAAATGAAGATCATACAACAGAAGAGAGACAACTAATAGTGCTCGCTGTTTAAAATAGTATATAAGGAGTATAAATAATAAAATGTATACTCACATAGGATTGAGCAGGCAGACTGCTCAATATCTCAGGCGTGAGTGGTATAATCCCCACCTCGGATGTCTTTGGAGTAATACTCAGCAGGAAGAATAAAATCAGGATACCAAACAAAAATGAAAATAATGAATAAAAAAGTATAATGGCACAATCAAAGTGAGTTAAAAGTAGCCAAAATACCTTAAAATATAAATTTATTTTGGCTACTTTTAACTCACTTTGAGGAGTGGAATAGTCCATGATCTCAGGGAAGATGGACTAGTGACATCAGCTCCTTGGGCTGGAGTACTGGACCTAGCGGGCATGCTGGGAAGTGATTGCTCCTCAGGAATATCAGGAACTTGAGACATAACTGAAAATATATAAAGCAAATTAATCATTATTCTAGGATGAAGTGGCCGGGTACTGGTAGGCTAACTAGATACCAAGCGGCAAAACGATTATGCTATTTGAAACGTGCAGGTGAGTCCCTGTTAATTGCCAAGCAGCGTGAGAGGCGCTACCTATGCGTTGGCCCGAGGGGGAAATTGAGGCCACCAAAATGTTGTGGAGGGGTGTTGGCCTCTCGGTGATAACTAAAGCATAAGATAGCATGCAAGTGACATGGGAGGCCCTCTCTATGCGACCATGCAAAGCGTCTAACTATGATTTGGCCTGAGGGGCGTATACCTCCGAGTATGAGGTGGGTGTTGACCTTGCGGGACCACAAGCTTATGGATTTAGACTGGAAACAGAACCTAGTTGGACAATCTAAATCTTAAAGGCCAGTACCACTCTAAAACTAGAAAGGTACATGGTTATGGTGTTGTACCTGATAAAGTTTGAGTCAGGACGAGATGTTATGTAGAAAATATGAACGACATGATGGCAGTAGATACGTGCTGCGACCTATAGATATGAACATGAACGAGTAGCTGTGCGTATATATTTAGCTGGCCAGATCGTGGGCCCCAATAAATAAAAGGAACCTACCAGATACTATGATGAGGAGTGATAATATGAAAAGGCAGATGACAGGTTTGTCGTGCTTGTAAAGCAACCGTCTGGAAGATCAGGTACCTAAGGAAAGTGAAATGTTAAATGCCTACTAAATAAGCAACATATACACTAGCAAACCTATAATAGTAACTGTAACCAAATTATCAAGCTAATAAGGCAACTAGTTTTGACACAGTTGTCACAAGTAAAAGTTGTATGCAATCCGCAATCAAAGATTAATTCCCAGAATGAAAACCTGTGGGAATGGTATCAGGACAAAATCAGCTATATCAAACCTGTCTATAATTACATTTAATTTGTCCTAACTCATGAGAACAAATTATAACTGTAGTATCCTTTTTAACCAATAGGGGCATTTGACTTTAATAATCAGGCTAATCGGCTGAGAATTTGTGAACAGTTTCATGCCAGGAACTTACGGCCGAACGGAGAGGAATACACTGTAAAACCTAATAATTTGTTTGTTTAGCCCCGTAGATACAATTTGTATAATCTGGCTTAATAAAACAAACAAACATACATCGCTGTAAGAAATTACATGCATGGCTGTGTTCGTGCGGTTTAACATACAATAGAAATATGTATATGACCTGTTATTAACAAACGAAATCGTGCCGAACGGCGTGCAAGTAAATGAACAGAGAATTTAACTGAACGCCAATTGTAAACAAACAAAACCCCTACCATGAAAGCGTGTAACGTTTGCGACCGTTGCCTTATGGTAAGGATTTTGACTCACACTTTTAGAACCACTAGAGGCGCTGAGACCAGGCTGTGAGGACGCCGTGAGAAGGTAATGGATTAACAAACTGTTTGGTAAGCGGTCAGGTAAGCGTAGAACAGGAGCCAGGACCACAAGGGAAAACAGGTAAGAGAAACATAATTTGGAGCTTTATTAATATTAAGAGTTGAAGAGTTGCTATTGTAAACCATGGCTTAAGGGTGTACCTAAAAGACAATTAACAAAGATTATTAACCTCTTAAGGACACATGACGGAAATATTCCGTCATGATTCCCTTTTATTTCTGAAGTTGTGTCCTTAATGGGTTAAGTATTGCAAGGACACAGAAGATGGGCAAGCACAAAAAAAAATAAAAAAATAAAAAATAACACAGTTTTTTTATAGAAAAAAGGGTACCGAGAACACTTACTAAATAATTGTGAAGATCATTATGTTCCTTGGATAGAAAGCCATTACTACAATAAAAGAAAACAATATACCAATTGCAATTTTATATTGTTTATTTGCAATTTTAATAACTGTAGTCACAAAGGCAATAAAGCCATTTATACATATTGGCCTCTTCTACTAAAAGATACAATTTTAAACAGAATTCTACCAAAAAAAAACAAAAAAAAAAAACACACAATCAATTCATACATGATCAAAAAAGATAGGACAAACATTTGTAAAGAACCACATTTATAATCCCCTAAAGAAACACTTCTTAAATATAGAGCAAGGTTTTTATAGATGTGGAAAGAGGTGCAAGGATCTCCGACTACACAGGGAAACATGCATTTTGCAAATTTGTGATTTAGAAACATAGAAACATAGAATGTGACAGCAGATAAGAACCATTCGGCCCATCTAGTCTGCCCAATTTTCTAAATACTTTCATTAGTCCCTAGCCTTAACTTATACTTAGGATAGCCTTATGCCTATCCCACGCATGCTTAAACTCCTTTACTGTGTTAACCTCTACCACTTCAGCTGGAAGGCTATTCCATGCATCCACTACCCTCTCAGTAAAGTAATACTTCCTGATATTAGTTTTAAACCTTTGTCCCTCTAATTTAAGACTATGTCCTCTTGTTGTGGTAGTTTTTCTTCTTTTAAATATAGTCTCCTCCTTTACTGTGTTGATTCCCTTTATATATTTAAATGTTTCTATTATATCCCCCCTGTCTCGTCTTTCCTCCAAGCTATACATGTTAAGATCCTTTAACCTTTCCTGGTAAGTTTTATCCCGCAATCCATGAACCAGTTTAGTAACCCTTCTCTGAACCCTCTCTAAGGTATCAATATCCTTCTGAAGATACGGTCTCCAGTACTGTGTACAATACTCCAAGTGAGGTCTCACCAGTGTTCTGTACAATGGCATGAGCACTTCCCTCTTTCTACTGCTAATACCTCTCCCTATACAACCAAGCATTCTGCTAGCATTTCCTGCTGCTCTATTACATTGTCTGCCTACCTTTAAGTCATCAGAAATAATCACCCCTAAATCCCTTTCCTCATATGTTGAGGTTAGGACTCTATCAGATATTCTGTACTCTGCCCTTGGGTTTTTACGTCCAAGATGCATTATCTTGCACTTATCCACATTAAATGTCAGTTGCCACAATTCTGACCATTTTTCTAGTTTACCTAAATCATTTGTCATTTGGCTTATCCCTCCTGGAACATTAACCCTGTTACATATCTTAGTATCATCAGCAAAAAGACATACCTTACCATCAAGACCTTCTGCAATATCACTAATAAAAATATTAAAGAGAATGGGTCCAAGTACAGATCCCTGAGGTACCCCACTGGTGACAAGTCCAAGCTTCAAATATATTCCATTAACTACAACCCTCTGTTGCCTGTCACTCAGCCACTGCCTTACCCATTCAACAATATTGGAATCCAAACTTAAAGATTGCAGTTTCCTTCCACATTTATCACATAATACAATATCGTTCTTACATAGTTTTATTATAAGTATTACCCAAGTCTATATTATTATTGCTTATGATTGATATCTGCAGTTAAAATAATTGGGTTACCAAAATGTCTATCTTTGTAGAACTTACTAGTAGTACATTTATAACTCTTAGTGGAGGGAAGCAGAGGAAAAAAAAAAAAAAAAATGTTATAATTATATAGGGAAAGGGAGGGAAGGGAAAGGGCCATACCCAGACTATTTGTTCCTGGGTTGCCCAGGTTATCAATGTCCGTGGTTTTGATTGCTATGAAGTAAGAGTTGATAAATAACTTTGCCAGCTATCGGCTACTTTCGGACTTAAACTCCCTATTCTTGTTTGCTTCCACATAATAAGTTCGTAATCTACTGTTATAGACATCAGGGACCTAATTTCTTGTAAAGAAGGTAATTCTGGGGATTTCCAGTTCTTTGCTATTAATATTGATACTGTAGACAAAATTAGAAAAATCAATTTCCTTATAGATCTAGTAATATTATCTGGGAGTACTTTAAGAAGTAATATCTTTGGTTTGTGTTCAAGTTTACATTCTGTAGCTTCTTCAATCATTCTCTCCGTATCTTTCCACAATTTATTTACTTTATCACATGTCCACCATATATGCAACATAGTACCTTTATGTAGCTGGCATCACCAACAAATATCCTCCACATCTGGATAGATTGATCGAATACGACTCGGTACCATATACCACCTATACAATATTTTCCGTGAGGTTTCAAAATGTTGAGCACATGATGATAAGCTTTTATGTATTGTAAAAATGTTCTCCCATGCTTCTTGAATTACAGATTCTTGAATATCTCTTTGCCAGTCTAACATAAATTTCCATGCTTTCGGTTCTTCTATCTTTGTAAGGTAATCATAACATGTTGAAATTATTTTTTTTGGTGGACATAAAGCTGCACATATTTATTCGAATTTGGTAACTGATGTACGTAGCATTTCGTATTTTATCAATACCTTGTTATTAAAAAGAAGTGCTTTAAGCTGTAGATATGTGAATATAAACTGTGAGGGAAGGTTATACTCTTTTTGAAGATCTGAGAAAGCTTTTAACCCATTTCTTGCAAAAAGATGAAAAACATGAGTTATTCCCTTTTGTTTCCAGGCTTGATAAGGAAAAGTATCGTTGCAGAAATATAAGGTTTTTATTGGGGTTATCAATGCCCATGGGTAAGCAGAGCATAATCTTTCCCGATTGTTGTCCCATATTTTTAACGAGTGTTTAGTAATTGGTAATGTATCTGGGGATATTGTCCGTTTCTGTTGAGGAAGCCAAAATATAGAGGAGAGGCTAGAGGTACCACAACAATGACTCTCTATAGCAACCCACTGAGGGATATATATTTGTGAATTTAGAGTAACTATGTTGCTTAAGATTGCTGAATAGTAATATGCTTTCAAATTCGGGAATCCCATACCTCCATCTTTTATTTGTTTCATTATTAAACTTTTTGAAATTCGGGGATGTTTCCCTCCCCAGCTGAAACGAATTAATATCGCCTGTAATGTTGAAATATAAGTTTGTGGAATTTTAATCTGTAAAGACCTAAACAGGTAAAGAATTTTTGGTAGAATTTGCATCTTCAATGTCGCTATTTTTCCTACCCATGATAATATAATATTTCCCCACGTTTTCAATTGTTTTTCAATATCTTTAAGTAATCTTGCATAATTTGCTGAAAAAAGTTCTTTTTCATTTTTGTAAATCTGATACCAAGGTACACCAGATGGTCTTCTCTCCAATCAAAATGATGATCTAATTTAAGTTTTTCTTCTGACAATTTAGATATGTTAAAACACATAGCTTGCGTTTTTGTGATGTTGAGTTTGTAAAAGGAGAGTTGACTATATTTATGTATTTCCTTATGTAAACTGGGTAAAGTAATATGTGGTTGAGTAAGTGTTAGCAAAATATCATCAGCAAAGATATTAAGTTTATATTCTTCTGAGCCCACTCGCACTCCATGTATATCTTTACTTTGTCGGATAGCCGAAGCTAAAGGCTCCAAGGCCAAAACATATAACATGGGGGATAGTGGACACCCTTGTCTTGTACCATTGGTAATCTTGAAGAGATCTGAACCAAAACCTAAGTTCATAACCTTTGCTGTCGGATTATTATATAAGGCTTTAATCACTGAAAGAAATACAGGTGGAAATCCGTATACAAGCAGAGTTTCCTGAAGAAAAAGCCAATTCAAACGATCGAAAGCCTTCTCTGCGTCTAAGGATAACATAATACTTTCTAATTTAGATGACTTTAGAATCGTATAAATATCTAAGACTTTCCTTGTATTATCTATCCCTTGTCTGCCTAATACGAATCCCACCTGATCTGTATGAATTAAGGTTGGTAAAACTTCTTTAATTCTTTCTGCATACACTTTTGCATATATTTTGGCATCTATGTTCAGTAGAGAAATAGGATGAAAATTTTGACATATTGTTGGGGATTTTCCTGGTTTTGGGATAGTAATGATTAAAGCTGATAAAAATTCAGTTGGGAAAAATCCTTTTTCAGTTCCTTCATTGAAAAATTTGGTAAGAGCTGTCACCAATAAATGTTTAAATGTAGTATAATAAAAGTCCGAAAATCCATCAGGTCCTGGTGCTTTTCCTTTAGGCATTTCCTTTATTAACTTTAATATTTCTTCCGTAGTAATAGGTGCTATAAGCTGTGTTAATTGGTGTTCTTGGATCTTAGGTAGATGCAATTTATCTAAATATTGACGTATTGTGGCTGAAGCTGGTTGTGATATATTTTTCTGATCTTTCAAATTGTATAAAGTTTTATAATAACTTGCAAATTCATCGCAAATCTGAGCAGGTTGATATATCTTTTGTCCAGTTTTAGATAATAGATATGGAATTCTGGATTGTGCTTGTTTATTACGCAATTTCTGCGCTAGAAACTTTGTTGCTTTATTGCCCATTGAATAAGATGTAGCCTTAAGTTTCCCTAGTGCAGTACTCGTTTGTCGAAAATGAATCTTGTCAATATCATTTTGCGTATGATGTATTTGCTCTTGTATTTGTGGAGATGGATTAATCTGATTTTGTCTATGTAGATCTTGAAATTTTTTAAGAAGGTTCAACCAGGCAGTTTGAGTAGTTTTTTTTAGATATGCTGCTCTGCTTATTAAAAGACCTCGTATTACCGGCTTGTGGGCTAGCCATAACGTCGTTGAGTTAGTATTCTCTAAATTATTGGTGATAAAATATTGTTGTAATTCATATTTGATTTGATTTCTAAATTCTAGATCATTTAATAACTCTTCATTTAATCTCCAGGGGCCTTTTTTTATATATCTATATTGGTCCGTTAATGTGAGTGTTACAGGGTTATGATCCGATTTTGTAGATATTCCAATTTCACAGGACTTTATTTTTAAAAGATGTGAGCTGTGCATAAAAAAACCATCTATCCGGGAGTAAGTATTATGAACTTGAGAAAAATGCGTAAATTCTTTAGTATTAGGATGCAGAGTTCTCCAGATATCATAAAGGCCATAAGATATCAATATTTTGTTAAAAGTATTACAGCTTTTCTGTAAGAAGGACTTTCTTTTTTTTTGAATGCGACGCAGTTGAGTCCAAATTTGGATCTTGGACTTGATTGAAATCTCCACCAATAATCGTAATGCCTGTTTGTAAACTTATTACTTTCTTCATAAGTATTTGCATAAAGTTGTTTTGATTCGTATTTGGAAAGTATGCATTTACTATAGTATATGTTGAGTTATTTATTATGCATACTAAAATAAGAAATCTACCCTGTGGATCTATATATGTTGTTATCTGTTCAAAAACTAATCTTTGATTAATCAGAATTGATACTCCTTTGGTCTTATTAGGAGATGTAGCGTGATACTGAAAAGGGAAATTCTTCAAACTAAAGATAGGATTAGAGTTGTGCTTAAAGTGAGTCTCTTGCAGATAAATTATGTCAGCCTTCGAATCTTGAAGTTCTTTAAGTATCATATATCGCTTATTTGGTGCGTTTAATCCTCTCACGTTATGTGTATATAACTTCATAGCTCAAATCACGGACAATGAGGGAGAGAGAAAAAAAAAAAAACACCCTGGTCCCAAATTAAATTAAATATAAATAAATAAAGTATAATACAATGAATGAATCTAAATCTAAGCGTCTCAAAGTGACACTTCTTAAAATGGGGGTTAAAGTGGGCGGAGCGGACCTCTGAGTGGCAGCTATATAGGGCTCAACATCTCTTTTTCTTTCTCTATCTTCTTCCTTCTCAGATAATATTGCGAAGAAAAAAAAAAAAAAATATTCTAAGCAATGATCTTCTAAACAATTTTCCCTTTTTCCTCCCATTCCCTTCTTTTTTTTCTGTACCCCAAGTTTTAAAAATGAAAAATTAATAAAAATTCAATTTGAAAAAAAAAAGATTGCAGTTAATTGATAAGCCTTCTATGTGCAACAGTGTCAAAAGCCTTACTGAAATCTAGGTAAGCAATGTCAACTGCACCACCCTGATCTATAATTTTAGTTACCCAATCAAAAAAAATCAATAAGATTAGTTTGGCATGATCTCCCTGAAGTAAACCCATGTTGTCTCTGATCTTGAAATCCATGTGTTTTTAGATGTTCATCAATCCTATCCCTTAACATGGTTTCCATCACTTTCCCCACTACTGAAGTAAGGCTTACTGGCCTATAGTTGCCCGACTCCTCCCTATTACCTTTCTTGTAAATGGGCACAACATTCGCTAACTTCCAATCTTCTGGGACTACTCCTGTTAACAATGATTGGTTAAATAAATCTGTTAATGGTTTTGCTAGTACACCACTAAGCTCTTTTAATAGCTTTGGGTGTATTCCATCAGGTCCCATTGACTTATTTGTCTTTACTTTTGACAGTTGAAATAGAACCTCTTCCTCTGTAAACTCACGTGTAATAAATGACTAATTTATCCTTTTTCTTAACTGAGGTCCCTTTCCTTCATTTTCATCCTTAAATACAGAACAAACATATTCATTGAGGCAGTCAGCTAGACCTTTATCCTCTTCTACATACCTTCCTTCTTTTGTTTTTAATCTAACTAATCCTTGTTTTATTTTTATTTTCTCATCTATGTATCTAAAAAATGTTTTATCCCCCTTTTTTACTGACTGTGCTATTTTCTCTTCTGTGTGTGATTTGGAAGCTCTTATAACTTGCTTAGCCTCTTTCTGCCTAATCTTATAGATCATTTTGTCTTCCTCACTCTGGGTTTTTTTATAATTCCTAAATGCTAACTTTTTGTTTTTAACAATTTTAGCCACATCTGTTGAGTACCACAGTGTTTTTTTTTTGCATTTTTTGTTTTTACTGACAAGCCTAATGCAATTTTCTGTTGCCTTCAATAGTTTTAAATAATCTCATTTCTCTTGGACTCCATTTAAATTGCTCCAGTCTGATAACGACTCCTCTACCCATATTCTAATTTAAGAAAAGTCGGTTTTTATAAAGTCTAAAACTTTTGTTTTTGTGTGGTGTGACTCAGTCATTTTTCTTATATTAAACCACACTGACGGATGATCACTGGATCCTAAACTTTCACCTACAGTAATATCTGATATCAAATCTCCATTTGTTAACACTAAATCTAGTATGGCCTCTTTACGAGTTGGCTCCTCAACAAATTGTTTTAGAGACAATGCCAGTAGGGAGTTTAGAATATGTGTGCTCCTGGCACAAGTAGCTAATTTTGTTTTCCAATTTACATCAGGAAGATTAAAGTCACCCATGATGATAACTTTCCCCTTCATTGTCATTTTAGCTATTTCCTCAACTAGTAGATTATCTAAATCTTCAATTTGTCATGGGGGCCTATAAATCACACCTACACGAGTTACTGTGTGATTACCAAATATATATATATATATATATATATATATATATATATATATATATATATAGTCATACAATTGGAGGGAATACATTATATATATATATATATAATGTTTAAAACAAATGACAAAGTTCAAAATCACTATTTAACCCATAAGGTATCATTGTATTTAGATTAAAAATCCACCTCATTTCCATCTGGCCTATCCGCTGTATCAGATCTCCCCCCCCTCCAATTTGGTATTATTTTTTTTTTTTTGTATACCCATAAATTGGTTACTTGGATTTTTATTATGCATTTTTTGGAAGCGAGGTGCAAAGGTTATGCTTCTCAAAACCATTTTTTTCATATCTTTATTCACTTTTTAGACATAATGAAAATATATAATTATTTAAAAAGCAGCATGCAATATTGCACAGTATTCCTCTCTATCTTAATATATTTCTTAAATAAATGTTGCGCTCACATATAAATTTGAGACTACATCACTATTGTCCGATTAAGTCATCTATATGTACTAGTTATTAATAAAATATTGATTAATTTTGTCTGAAGGTGCATAATACCCATTCTTAGTTATCAATTTTTATATACAGACAAATCTACACTAGTCCATATTGTATTTATACATATTACATACAGTTATTTTCACAGTCGAGTATGTATCGAAAAGGAAAATAATGCACAATATACAAAACATTACATTTAAAAAGCAAAAAAAAAAAAAAAAAAAGAAAGAAAGAAAACAAACATACTTCAATCTGTCATCTAAGGGGGAGGCTCTCAGGTGGTTATCAATACACTTACAATCTATTTTACTCTATGCTGTTAGTTCAACGCTCAGTGTTAATCATTGTTTTGTCTACTCAATTGTTTTTTTTTTTTAACTAATCCAGAACCCAAAAGATGATCCAAAATAGTATTGGAGTTTCTGGCTATTACTATCTATTCAAGTCTTTAGGTTGCCATAATAGAGAACTCAAATCTTTTATCTGACAAGATTTAGATTCAGTTTGGTACCATGCTTCTTTTTCTTGATTACCTAGTTGAGTATTATAAATATATATATATATATATATATATATATATATATATATATATATATATATATATATATATATATATATATATATATATATATTATAACATACTAGCCAAGAAGGCATTCTTAATTAATGCAAATTAATTCTGCCATTCATGTTAGTTTGTGCCAGAATGTTTTGATTTAGTTTTGTTTTTTTAGCCCTGCCAAATAAAATTTGTAATACTCTTCTAAGTTAGATTTAGCCACCAATCAGAAAAGTTTAGAGGAATCATCCTAAACATATATTGCCATTTAGGGAGGATATATGAGTTGATAATATTTATTCTTCCCATCCATGATGTTTCTATATTTGTCCATTTTTTTAACAAATGATTAGTGTGGCATAATAGTGACAACAAAATTAATATCTCTAATATTGTTTAAGTCTATTGCTAGATTTATCCCTAAATAGGTCATGTCTTTTTTTCATCCAAGATAATCTGTATTTAGCTATAATATCTTGTTTTAAATCTGTATGTAAATTAAGATCCATTATTTATGTTTTGTCAATATTAATTTTATAGTTTGCTTTTTGTCCATATTCTTCTATCTCATTCATAAGATAGTCAATTGACCTGCTTGGGTTTGAAACTGTAATCAGTAAATCATCTGCGTACATATTAATTTTTTTGTTCCCCTTCTTTACCTCTATATCCTTTAATGTTCTTATACAATTAGCAAAAGATTCATGGACATAATATATAAGAGTGGGGAAAGGCGGCATCCCTGCTTGGTGCCGTTACTAAGCGAAAACCAGTTCGAGCATAGATTTGGTCCCACCACTCTTGCTGAAGGTGTTGTGCATAAAGCTATTATAGCCCAATACATCCATCCCTGGATCCCAAATTGTTGCAAGGATTATCTCATAAATTCCCAGCTGACCCTGTCGAACGCTTTCTCTGCGTCAATCGACAGGGTCAGCAAGGAGCTCATATTTCTTGTGACAGCGCCAATAATATTGATCATTCTCCTTGTGTTAAATGAGGTACTTCTTCCTGGAACAAAACCTATTTGGTCTGGATGTATTATAGTATTTAGTATATTTTTCAATATATTTGCCAAGATTGCAGAAAATATCTTAGTATCTCCATTAATCAATGAAATTGGCCTATAACTTTCAACCACTGTAGGGTTTTTCCCTTGTTTTAAGATTGGCAAAAGGTTAGCCTGTGACATTTCAGTAGGAAATATGCATTACACTATAATTGAAACTTTTGGTCAGTTGTTCTTCCACTTAATTTTTAAAAGTTTTATAAAATAGATCACTAAGACCATCTGGGCCCGGTGTCTTTATGTTCTCCATCTTGTTTATCTCTATATCTATTTCCTGTTTATCAATGGGGTGATTTAGATCCCTTCTCTGAGTTTCTGATATTTTATTTAAATGAGCTCTTATCAAATATTATTTTTATTTTGAAATTATCATATTCCACTTTTAAATTATATAAAGAGCTATGATAGTCCTGGAGTTAGTATTGTCTCTCCATTTCTTATTATCTTAGTTATTCGTTTAAGGGTTTGCTTTTTTCTCAAATGTGCTGAGTGTATTTTATCTGCTTTATTTCCTCTACTGTAGTATTTTATTTATTTACGTTTTTCAATGTTTTTGTCATTTTTTTCTCTTATTTTTTGGTTTATAAGTTCTTGTACCTCCCTCAACTCAAGTTGGTATTTGTTTGAATCTTCTGATTTATTTTTATTAGCTATCTGATCAAATGTTATATACCGGTATATATATACATATGGTTGTGCTTCACTTTATCCTCTTTTCCTTTTCAATTGAGTATTACGTTTTATCAGATGCCCTCTTAAAACAGATTTAAACGCACACCAGTTCGTTGTGGGGCTTGTATCCTCAGGTTTTTTTTTCCAGGAAATAATAATGAATTATTTCTTTAATTGATCTGATGTTTGATTCATCGTATAATAGATAGTCATTTATATGCCAAGTGGGGTGTCTCTTATTTTCCATTTTTTCTTTCAATTTCCAAATAAGAAAGTCATGGTCTGACCAAGTATTGGTTTTTAATTCAATTTTATTTATATTATCTATGAAATGTCACTCTCCCCACATCATATCTATCCTGGAAAGTGACAAATGAACTTTCAAATAGTGAGTGAAATCTCTCTGCATTGGATGTAAGGCCTGTCATGAATCAAATAGGTTATTTTCAGTTAGAATATTTGATAATGCATTTGCTTGTTTATATATACTTTTATCCATTGTCTGTCATTTTAAGACTTTTTTTTATCCACGTTTGGATCTAAAATACTGTTGAAATCCCCTACTATAATTGTACGTCCTAATTTTATTTTAATTAAACTATTAAGGATTTGTTTCAGAGTTGGTATTTCATTTGTTTTAGGTAAATATAGATTGACAAACGTGTATGTTAATTCATTAATTTTAAATTGTAGAATGATATATCTTCCCTCTTGGTCTATTACTTGATGCTCTATTTCTATCGCTACTTCTTTTGAAAATATTATGGCTACTCCACATTTTCTTTTTCTTTCAGAGAGGCTTTAATTATTTTAGGGAAGTTTTTACCTCCAAAGTTAATTCTATCACATTTCCTCCAATGAGTTTCTTGGATGGATGCTACATGTATTTGTTCTTTTCTCTCTCCCCCAAATGTCCCAGCACCCACACACACCCTAACACGCCCAGCACCCACACACACGACTAAGAGCCCAGAGGACTACTGTCCCATGGTTCCCATAATTTGTGGAATGCCTTAGTCGTACCCCTCACTCTAGCTGTCAGGTCGTCCATCAGACAAGTCTCTTTGATTCTGTTTATTACACTTGCAGTGTGGGGCAGTTCCTGTTTTAGCCATGTGTATGCTATAGCACGTTGTGCCGCCATACACTATGTAGCAACATTTGTTCTTTACGGGTCCACCCGTCAATTGATCTATTTAGAACATATATTATAATTCTTTATTTTTGATATGCAGGTAGGTACAGCAGTGCCTGTATCGCCACAACAGCATCAACAGGCTCGGTTTTCATGGTCATAGCAAAACAGTATCATGGAATGTTGGGTTTGTATATATTTTTTAAATAAAAAGAAGTAACAATACAAAATATAGTTGTTTAAGTGTTAAATACCAGGCTTAATGAATACATTTCTAAACAAGGCTTAACAAATGAACCTGGAATGAGCAGGTACAGTAAATGTATATGTGTGTCCCTGAATGTGACATCAAGGTAGTATGCAACAAGCTTAGCAGCGTGTAGGGTACCACTGGGCATGCCAGGTGATAAGTAAGCAGTAGTATTACTGTAAGGACTGGCATGTTAAAAGGGCATCATAAATTAGTGATAGCATGCCTCAAAATTATGTATTCTTTATTTTTGTTGTGCAAGGCAGGATTATGTTGCACATTTTTATACGTAGATATGAGGGCTAGTAGGTGAGTACATGCTGTCAACATTAAAAGTATGCAAGTTGTAACGTATTAAATAACAGGCTTAATTAACTCATTGTTGTCCGAGGCTTATCAGTGTACCGTTAGTTCATGACTGTTCATAGGCTAATTATATAACCTCTTGTTTGTTTTTGTTGTTTTAAAAGGTTTTAAGAACACGTAGACACAGACGCATTCGGCTAGCCTATAGTGTTGTCTGGTTCTAAACGTATGAGTGAAGAGAGAAAGTCAGATGGGTGGCTTTCAGCAAAATAAGCGTTAATAACATGTTGTGTGTTGTTTGCTAGCTATACCAACATTTTTAGCTGAGGCAGGTTGCCATGCTTAACTAGCGGATTAATTAACTTCTGGCAGTATTAACGGGTTATAGGTGTGTATGACCTTGCTGCGTGCTGGTGAGTAGTAGCCTATGTATCTGACCATCTGGGGCGATCTGGGTGTCTGTATTGTTGTCAATGCTCCATCATGGCCTGCTAGTGTGACTGGGTGGCTAGGGGTCTTTTAGCCCCAGAGCTTGTGGGGGTGGGTGTGCATTAATGTCCCAATTCGGAGCCCTGTGCTAGGCATTTTGTATGGGTATGTCCAAGTGGGCTCCAGGTCAGGGATTAGCCAGCGTGTGGGTGCCGTTATTCTAGACAATTTAAACAATAACAATAAACGTACACATGTGTGTTGTACCAAGTAAATTAAATTATGACTAAGCTATATCGCCCAGCGGGGCTGATGGGAAGATGGGATGTGTGTCAGTGGGCAGTCTGCCTGAGTCTGACAGCCCAAAAAGGTATGTGTACCGGCTAGTCTGTGGCGTGGTTAGTTGGGTTACCTCTACATTCAATTAAAAGAGAAGTAATTAATAAAATACAATCGGTAATGCAGCAGAATGAAACAGTCGTCATTGGTGTTAAAATGTAGGAAATGACGGTGAGTATGACAGTCCTCGTGGGTGTGCAGCATGTTTGATGTTCTGGACTGCGGCTTTATGTCAGGTATCTCATGCTGCTGCCCAGCCCAGTTCAGGTAGAGACAGCAACGTAGGGATCGGGTGTGAGGCCTTGTGGCATGAAGGGGACAGTTCTGGTCGGGTCCCACCTGTGCTGTGGGGAAGCTGCGCTCTTCTGGCCCGTCTGGTAGAGGGAGTCCCTTGGTAGGCCCAGTGTTTGCAGTAGAGGTGCTGCGTCGTTCAATTCTCTTATCTGGTGTGAGTTCAGTCCCTGCTGGATGGTTAGAGTGTGAGATGGCGGTATTTGAGGCCCTGTTGTAACCCATTTTAGGTCGCCCCGCAGTGCAGTGATGTCTTTATGGATGTCTTTATGGTGGTCAGCGAGTAGTTGCTTTAGGACCGGCACTGTCACCGGTGTGATGTTGGTCGGTTGTGAGGACCATCCCAATATGCGGGCCGGCAAGTATTCCTCTCATGAGAGGTCGTCAGAGAAGTCAGAGCAGCCTCCGTGGAGCGCCGTCATTTTGGGTTCGCTCGCGCCTCGGGCCTGTCTCCACATGTCTCCTATGGTGATTCCTGTTTTTTTTTTTTTTTTTTATTCCAGGTTTGGCTTTTTCATTTTGCTTCCCATCTTGGGGGGTGAACTGGGGGTCTCTGCCATGGTTTAGATGTAGTTTGTTTAGGTATTTTTCCTGTTTGTCTCGTCTGTGCCACAGAGCTCCAGAGTATTGCAACTGCTTGCCTGCGTGACAGCATCTGTTTAGAAGATATATCCATGGTTCTAGTTCCGGTGCTCTGGAGAACACCTTGGTCAATAGTGTGTTTATAGCCCTCCAGAATGGCTTGACATGCGGGCACTCCCACCACATATGTACGTACGTCCCCTTATCCCTGCAGTCCCTCCAACAAACGTTAGTTGTGAATTTGATATAGTTTAACCGGGCTTGTGTACCATTGGAACATCGTCTTAAACGATTGTTCCTGCAGGGTGATGGATATTGATGTTGTGTTGTTGGCTTCCCAGATCTCTTGCCATTCTACCCCCTCCAGCTCCTCTCCCCAAATTTTTTTCCCACTGCTCAGTGTATGGGAGACCACCTCATTCCCCTGTCTGAGTGCAAAAGTAGGTGTAGAGTATTGTGATCAGGCCCCTTGGGATAATGTCAGATATGCATAAGCGTTCGAAGAACGTCAGTGGTTGTTTTGTGAGTCTATCTGACCTGAAGATACCAAAAAAATCGGTCGGTGTAAAGTTATGTCCTTGTTGTAACGCGAATATACACCAACACGCAGGATTCAGCTAAACAGAAGACAACACAGAGGAGAGATATGTCTACCGGACCTTAGAATGGCCGGACTCGACGTATATGAGAGGAGACAGAGTCAGGAACGATCCGAAGTCAAGGGCACAGAGAGACAGCGTAAACTAGGACTAGCCGGGGTCTGGTACACAGTAAACAGCAAGCCGGCAACCAGAACAGATAAGGATAAAGAGAAAACGTAGTCAGAAACAAAGCCAAAGTCAATACGAAGAAAACACAACTGAACACAACAAGCGCTAAAGGGAACTGAAACAGAAACCACGATAGGGCAGGGAGTAAAGGGAGAGGTAAGTTTAAATAGCTTCTAAACTAATGTGATTGGCTCCTGTCATATCCACACCCCAAAAGGTAAGTGTATGGGGAGAGTGGCATGACAGGGGCCAATGGGAGCCTTTTGACAATTTAGGCTCCCACTGTCTCTTTAAGAGCGCGCCTGAGACTCGCGGCACGCTCTTAGATTCAGGCGGGACACGTGACCACTTCTCTTGGTCACTGCCCGCCTTCCTATTGAAGCCGTCGGATGTTGAGGCCCCTGGATAAGGTAAGTAACGCTACAGTACCCCCCCTGAGGACACGCCCTCCGGGCGGGTAGGGCCAGGCCTGGCAGGAAAACGAGAATGGTAAGAACGCACAAGGCGGGGAGCATGAACAGCATCAGCTGAAATCCAACTGCGCTCCTCAGGCCCATAACCCTTCCAATGCACCAAGTACTGAAGTCGACCCCTAAGGTAACGAGAGTCAAGAACAGCAGAAAGCTTCTGGGGATCCATACGAAACCCTTTGGCGGAAATCAAATACCCCAAGAACTGGACTTCGGATTGGTCAAATAAACATTTTTCTAGTTTACAATAAAGACCATTAGCAAGAAGGGTCTTCAGGACCGTTGGGAAATGTCTGTGATGAGTGTGTAAATCTGTAGAATATATCAGTATGTCGTCCAAGTATACAATTACAAATGTGTGAATAAAGTATCTTAGGACGTCATTAATAAATTCCTGAAATACTGCTGGGGCATTGCAAAGACCAAATGGCATAACAGTATACTCGTAATGACCGGATCTAGTGTTGAATGCAGTCTTCCATTTGTGACCTTCCTTTATGCGTATTAAATTGTATGCACCTCTAAGGTCCAATTTGGTGAACACAGTAGCATGTTTGAGCCTGTCAAATAATTCTGTAATTAAAGGTACAGGGTATGCATTTTTGATAGTGATTTTGTTTAGACCTCTATAATTGATGCATGGTCTTAAATCACCCTCTTTCTTAGATACAAAGAAAAACCCTGCTCCAGCCGGAGAAGAGGATCTCCTAATGAACCCCTTTTCTAGCGATTCTTTAACATACTCCTCCATGATACGGTTTTCTTGAATAGATAAAGGGTACACCCTGCCCTTTGGAGGTATAGTGCCAGGCAATAAATCAATAGCACAATCATAGGATCTGTGAGGCGGTAATTTATCAGCCTCCCTTTTATCGAATACAGTTTTGAGAAACAAGTACTGAGGAGGTATAACCGTAGACAAAGGAGGAGTAGTAGGAACATTAATGGTATTTAAAGGGGTGACTTTAATCATACAAGAGCCGTGGCAGGTTTTGCCCCATGATTTTAATTGTCCCAATTCTCAGTCAAAAATGGGATTGTGAGAACATAACCATGGGTACCCTAACACAATATGAGAAGAGGGAGAGGTGATAACCTGAAATCGAATGGTCTCGAAGTGTAAAACCCCTGTGTACATGAATAATGGTACAGTTTCATGGGTAACGACTGGAGTATTTAAAGGTCTACCATCTATGGCCTCAATGGCCAAGGGTATCTCCCTCTCTCTGACGGGAATGTTATTTTCCGTAACAAACCCAGAGTCAATGAAGTTCTCAGCAGCCCCGGAATCAACCAAGGCTAGTATGTTTTCAGCTATACAACTCTCTCCCGTATGAAGGGAAACAGGGAGAAGCAAACGGTTAGGAGGCAATTTAGGAGACTTAGATATCACACCCAAGGCCAGTCCCCTATAAGGTTTTAGGTGCGAGAGTTTTCCGGAAGCAAAGGACATTATTTTACCCTATGGTCTCGCCTACCACAGTATAGGCAGAGTCCGTTCCTTCTTCTAAGTAATTTTTCAGTATCCAAGAGTTTGGCAACCCCTAATTGCATGGGTTCCTCCTCGGATACTTTAACACTCTCAGGTTTATCTACTCTGGGGTTAGTAGGTGTGACCAAACGTCTATTCCTGTTCTTAGTATAGAGCCTGTCACGAATCCTATTATCTATATCAATGAGGTAGTCAATAAGGTCCTCTAATGGAATAGGAAGCTCCCTTGCCGCTACCTCATCTAATATAGTGTCAGATAAACCTTCCATGAACACAGTAGTTAACCCATTATTGGTCCAATCTACCTGTGAAGCAAGGGTACAAAACTGAATAGCATAATCAGCCACAGACCTAAAACCCTGTTTAATTCTCATTTATGCTCTTGCGGCATTCTTTGACCTTTTTGTTGTGTCAAAAGTTCTACGAAAAGCCGTAAGAAAGCTATTGAAATGATGCACCATAGGTCCATTGGCCTCCCAAATAGGATTTGCCCATTCAAGTGCTTTGTCAGTAAGTTGATGCATCAAAAACCCCACTTTAGACCTATCAGTGGGAAAGGAATGTGGATACATCTCAAGGTGGAATTCTATTTGATTAATACAACCTCTGCATGTCTTAGCTTCCTCTCCATACCTAGGAGGGGTTGTTAAATGGGTTGAAGTATTAGGTGAATTGGATACTTCGGGAAGAAGAGGTGTAGGAGGGTTAGGTGTGGTTGCAGGAATAGTTCTAGACAAGAGCGTCTGGAGAGCCTGTGCTATCTGATCCATACGGTGATCCTGCTCTACAAACCTTGCCTCGTGAGAAGCCATTTGCTGAGCCAAATCTGCGGGGTCCATGGCCCTATCGTAATGTAACGAGAATATATCCCAACACGCAGGATTCAGCTAAACAGAAGACAACACAGAGGAGAGATATGTCTACCGGACCTTAGAATGGCCGGACTCGACGTATATGAGAGGAGACAGAGTCAGGAACGATCCGAAGTCAAGGGCACAGAGAGACAGCATAAACTAGGACTAGCCGGGTCTGGTACACAGTAAACAGCAAGCCGGCAACCAGAACAGATAAGGATAAAGAGAAAACGTAGTCAGAAACAAAGCCAAAGTCAATACGAAGAAAACACAAATGAACACAACAAGCGCTAAAGGGAACTGAAACAGAAACCACAATAGGGCAGGGAGTAAAGGGAGAGGTAAGTTTAAATAGCTTCTAAACTAATGTGATTGGCTCCTGTCATATCCACACCCCCAAATGGTAAGTGTATGGGGAGTGTTGCATGACAGGGGCCAATGGGAGCCTTTTGATAATTTAGGCTCCCACTGTCTCTTTAAGAGCGCGCCCAAGACTCGCGGCGCACTCTTAGATTCAGGCGGGACACGTGACCGCTTCTCGCGGTCACTGCCCGCCTTCCTATTGAAGCCGTCGGATGAGCTGCGCGTGGCTCGTGCAGCAGCAGGACCGCACGCGGCTCGAAGAGAGGACCGCGACCGGCCCCTGGATAAGGTAAGTAACGCTACACTTGTTTGAGCTTGTCAAATGGAATAAGTTCCTCCCCTGGTAGATCCGGTGTATCCTCTGAATTCCCAGTCCTTCCAGGTTTCTGAAATTCTGTTCTGCCATACCTGGGCTAAACGCTCTGTTATGTAGCACAGGCGTGAGGGGGGAGGGGTAGGTCGTGAGACCATATTTCAGCCCATAGGAGTCCCACATTCTAATAGAGTTTAGGATAGCAGTGTAAGTAATTCGACTATAGGCCGATCTTCCCTAGGGATGCATGCAATGAATTGGGGTAGGTCTGCGCCCGTTATGAGTGATTTTATTTCCACCCACTTTCTCTCATCCAGGGGGGAATGCCACATTGCATCCTGTGTCATTTGTGCTGCTAGGTAATAGAGGAAGAGGTTAAGGAGGCCCAGTCATTTCTCTTTTTTGGGCGGAATAGCACGTGTCTGGATATCCTATGCCTTTTATTTTGCCATATGAAATTTCCTATCATCTGTTGTATGGGTGCGAGTTGAGCCCTAGTCAGGGATATTGGCAGTGCTTGAAATAATAAAATAATTTGCAGTAAGACATTCATTTTAACTGAGTGAATCCACCCTATCCAGGACAGGGGCTTATCAATCCACTGGTCCATGTCCTGAATTAGTGTTTTCCATAAAGGTAGATAATTGCATTTATATAGCGATCCCAGATCCACGGTTAGGTGGATCCCTGAGTACTTTAGGGAGGTCTGCTCTTTACGTATATCATGTGCTCTGTGTACCGTTTCAATGTCCTTCGCTGCCATACCTATTGGGAGTGCGCTCGATTTAGACATGTTCACCTTATACCCCGATATATACCCATATTCGGCTAGGAGCCCTCTGATGGCAGCCATAGATTATGCGGGCCTTGTGAACGTCAAGGGCACATCATCCACATAAGCCACCGCTACAAAGTATTTTCCCCCCACCTTGACTCCATGTATGCCAGGGTGCTGCCTGATCGCCTGTAGGAGGGGTTCTAGTGCCAAGACAAATAGTAAGTGGGACAGTGGGCATCCCTGTGTAGTGCCATTATGTAGTTGGAAAGGTGTTGGATGGGTGCCAGTGATCTGCACTTGAGCCCGTACATTGCTGTACATAGCCTTTACAACTGTGATATATTCGTTCGGGAAGCCTAAGTGTGTCAGCAAGGTGAATAGGTACGGCCACTTGACTCTATCAAATGCCTTTTCGGCATCTATAGAGACAACCAGTGTTGTTTCCATATGAGGTTGATGTTTCTACGTGTGTTCTCGAAGAATTGCCTTCCGATATGAACCCCGTCTATTAGGGACTTTAAATATGGAGTAAGTCTGTCCGTCTGGATCTTAGCTAATATGTCCTGGTTTATCAATGCTATAGGCCTGTAACTCCTAGGCAGCAGAGGATTGTTGTCTGGTTTGGGTAACAATACTATATTTGCTAATGACATGTCCGCACCTGGCACCCCAGTCCCCTTAAAGTAATTAAGGCTTGAGAGTGTCACGGAAGGTCTTATAGTAGGTCTCATCAAACCTGCCAGGGGCTTTGTTTCCTTTCAGGCTGGTAATGGCCCTATCAATCTCTTCCTCCGATATTTCAGCTGCCAGGTGGGCTATAGATTGCTTGTTATTTCTATCTGTTCTTTTGGGCAGTAGGTGAGAAAAAGCCTGATAGTCTATTATCTGTTTTGGAATCTTTGACATTGTTCCTTTATTTTTTCTTATGCATTTCTATTGTTCTTTAAGATGCCATTTTTCATCGGTCTCTTTAATCTCTTTTTTTTTCTAGCATAGTTTTCTTTATGACAAACTTCTATTGATTGTAATATATACAAATTCTGTTGTTGTTTTTTGATAATTTCTGTGTGTCATCTTGATACTTGTTTAAAGAGGATCTCTGTTGGATTTCTGCTAAATACGTAAAGTCGCTAACTGATTTATTATTGGCTTCTGCTTCAGCATTCATTATTAAAACAAATAAATAAATGAAAAAAAAAAAAAAAATAAAGATTTTTTTCCATAATAGTTGGATAATCAGACTTGACCATGGTAAGCTTGATAAACATTCAGAAGGGACGATATACCAAAATAAGGGCAGTAGAGGTGTAATGGAGATGTAAAGTTTACAAATATACGGGTGAAGCTCAAATCTTCAGATCTCTTGGTTTTTTATTAACCCTTTCAGTTTTTCTCAGCTATAGTAAATTTATTACTTTCCCCTTTTTTTTTTAATTTATGGTTTTATGTTTGTCAATAAGCCTTTATTTTTATTTTTTTGACATTCTTTATTTATTTATTTATTTATGTAGGTACAAGTGGTACAGCACAGATTCAGCCTTACATAGAATCATAACAGGAACTGTAACAGCGAAGATACAACTTTGCCATCTACATGGCCACAAACATACAAAATGGGCGATGTGACTCATGGGTTGCTAGTAATTTGCTGTCGGCTCAGCTGTCACCTCAGCAGTATCAAGCGGAGGCTCGCATCTTGTACTATCTCCTCCGTTTTACACTAGATAGCGAGTCTGGTAGGAGGGCCCCTGTCCAGGAGCTTTAGTAATTTCAACCTAACCTCATGACTAGTGTGGAGAAGCCTGCATAGTATATAGCTGCTCTGATGCGCCCTTTGGCAGTTCCGGACCCTAATAAGGCCCTGTAGTTTTAGGCTAGTATCCCCAAGTAACCATGTCGAGTGGGCTTGTATCTGCCAAGTGCGTAAGA
The DNA here is from genome assembly GCA_933207985.1 of Pelobates cultripes. Classification (NCBI taxonomy): domain Eukaryota; kingdom Metazoa; phylum Chordata; class Amphibia; order Anura; family Pelobatidae; genus Pelobates; species Pelobates cultripes. Next base: position 243,269,729 of record OW240914.1, read on the forward strand.
AATAACTTGGTAAAAATCGTCTGGTTAGGTGTGCTGACGGGACACGACCCCGTCATCGGGGAAGTGTGGCTAGCATCTGGCCTTCGGGCTATCCCGCCACCCGGTATTGCTCCCCAGTACTATCCTTGAGAAGTTCGTGGGCCCACTGTCCTTATGGACCACCTATGTCTACGCAGCCTCTCTATTCTTCGTCCTGTTTTCCCCCCACTACCCCCCATACTCCCTGTGAGCCAGGGCAGAGACTAGTTTAGCCTGATTGCCTAATTGCAATGAGTTAACTCGTGTCGTCATCAGTCCGGGTAGAGGAAAGGGGAAATAGTCATCCTCATGCAGTCGGGGAAGGGCGTCAACCCCCCCCGGTCATGACTGTGGATATCCGTCAGTCTGTCGGGAGGGGGAGAAGTCCCCCCCCCGCAGCCCCCTTCACTGTGTAATCCATCCATGGAAACCATGTTAGGGCACACTTATCCGAGCACCCCTGCAGGGACGCAGTCATCATTTCCATGTTATAGATCATTTCCACTCTGTCAACCCAGTGGCGGTAGGTAGGGGCCGCCGTGTTTTTCCACATCGTGGGGATGAGCGATTTTGCTGCCGTGAGTAGGTGTATAAGGCGGCACTTTTTATAGGTGTTCACCGGCGTGCTCATGTGGTTCAATAAGCCTTTATATGTATATATAAATATATATATTTTTTTTTAGATGGCTTCAGTAGCTTGCTGCTTTTTGTATAAGTTAACTCCTTCATCTCGTTTAATCTTTCTTTTCTAGCATAATTGTTGGTACACGTGTTTAGCTTTACAAAAAATGTTGTTAGAAACCTGCTATTCTCCTGGTTTCCACGTGTTAAAATTAAATATTATACAGAGCTCGGCTGAACAATTAAGCAGTTAATCATATATGGGATTGCCACCACAGATTTATGCAGCTACACAGGGTTTTCATGCCTGGTGTTCAGTGTTGCTCCAGTTACCCCGTTCAGGCTTATATTGTTCCTGCTGCCGTGGTGTCGTCCCTCAGTCCCAGCTGGTTTTCTTTGCTCAGTATTCACGGAGCTCCGTCGAACCGCCAAACAAGGTGTGTTCCCTTCCTCTGGCGTGAGCGTGCGCTCGTGCACGTGGCTACGTCATCATGTCCCTCTTCAATAACCCTAGAATCCGATCCCATAGACTAGGCTGTTATTGTTGCACCAAGGTTTTTCTTTCATCTCCTCAAAACCATTCTGTCAGGGTTAGGAAGGGGTGCTGCCTTGAGACAGCAATATCCCTTTAAGTGCAGGAACCCAATATGCAGAGAGAAATGATGAACACAAGGAATAAGAATGTACAAATAAGTATATTATGAAATAACCGAAATGACACTAGATAACCAAACAATTTACAGTAATACAATGCAGATACAAATATACAGTAGACCTAGGTCTAGCACGGGAGGTGCAGGCAGACTATCAAGTACAGTCTTGTTGGCTAAATGGAGTACACTGGGCAGGACCGTGGCAGGCACCATGAGAGACAAACAGGACTCAGGTCCAGAGCTGCAGCATATACATTTAGTGTCAAAAGGATGTAACCAGAAGATACCAGGCCATAGGATGTAGATCAGAGTCACTGGAACAAAGTCACAGAATACAAGACCAGAGACACAGGACCAGATGATGTTGGGTCAAAGTTGCAGGATGAAAAGCCATAAGATGCAGATCAGAGTCACAGGCTACAAGGAAAGAGGATGAAGAGACTAAAATGCCACAGGAACAATGAAACAAGATGCAGAGACTAAACTGTCACAGGAACAAACAATGATCTAACCCTGAGGGAAGGGTGAGGCCAGGTTATAAAGGTGCCTAACAAGGGCCAGCTGAATTGCCCAATGTTCCAAGAAGTAAAGAACAGCACAAAACAAGGAGAGTGGTGAGCAGTAGCACTGCATAAAGGGATATCACCTAAGGAGTGAACCGGGAACCGTGACACATTCTTAATGTTCCTGATATGTTCTTGTATGCATACATTTAAGGGACGGATGTTACGGCCAACATAAAAGAGACCACATGGACATATGATGACATATATAACTTTTTTGGAACGGCATGCGATTAATTCATTTATTTTAAAAATGTGTTCTGATTTTTTTGGGGTGGCGGATTGCTAGTAGACGGATAAATACCCTAATTAAACTAGATACAGAAATTAATCAATTACAAAATGTTCTAATCTCAGATACCTCTCCTGAGAAGTATGAACAGATAACTAGGGAAATACAGATACATTTAGAAAAAAATAGAAAGTAATTGAAATAAAGAAAATATTGAAGAGATAAAACTGATTATGCAAAAAAACTGGTAAGATCATGTAAGAAAAAAACACACACTCCACCATAACACACAAAGGAGTAACCATAGAACAATGGACTCCAATGAGACAATCCAAAGACCAAAGAACAGTCGGTTTAAGACCCACACACTATACACCCCAAAGGAAGACAAGAGAACAAAGACCAATAGATTTGAGACCTTCTTTTCACACGTCACATAGAACATTATGGGAACAAAACAAAAACCCTCTTATGCACAAGTGGTCAAGAGTTATATAACTCCAGAAAGACAACATTGATAGAATGATGCTGTACACCAAGAGAGACCAAAGAGAAATCTATCGACTATACCCAATAGGGAATGTCAATCTACTAGAGGACACACCTCAGAAAAAAGAACAAACCCCATATCTCTCCTACAACAGATTTAATCATTTAGAGAGATCACCACAAGAAGTAGGTTTTCAGACACTTCACACAAGAGATTACACTACCTCAGAGATCCCAGAAGACGGGTGTCAGGATTACTAGTTGATCCAGCATGTATAATTGTGTCACACAGATGACTAATAGGTAATGTATTACCGGGCCTTAGAATGACCGGACTTAATGTACCAAAGAGTAGTCAGGATACTTGCCGAGGTCAGGGGATACAGAAAGAGACAAAATGATAGGGGAGAGCCAGAAGTCAGGGATACCAGAATACAGGTGTAACGGAGCTCCTTGTACTCCGACTGAGTACCCTCCGTTGACGGATGCTCCTAGCGCTTCCTGAGGACTCCAAGCACTGCAGCAGACACCACAACCACCGCAGACTCCTCAACCGCCGTATCTTGACTGGAGTCTCGCCGTCTTCCTTCCACCCTGGATCAGCTTCTGTCCTCCAGGACTATGTGGGAAAGAACTCTTCCTTCCACCCTGTACGAACCTCCAGCATCCAGGACTGTGTGGTGAAGACCCCTCCTCCAAGGAGAGCGTGTCAGGAACAAGCTCTTAAAAGAGCTAAGTGACTCAAGCTCAGGGGAGCATGCAGAGCATAGCAATCCCCAGTGTGATTATAACAGCTCCCTCCAATAACGAGACAAGGCTACGTTTAGAGGGATCAAGAAGAACTGTCAAAACCTTTATTCCCTTGGGACCAGCCAATACAGTCACCACAATAACATTGTTGTGAAACCTCAATAAAATCACAAACAGTCAAACCATATCAAGAAACACACAGTGACTTATCACAACACAATGGCACATTTTAAAGGGGTGGGGGGAGACAATATTTAACAGTAAATATCTCACCTGCCTGCAGAATTAGCAATATGCAAATCTACCCGAATATGCAAATGAACCAGTCTTGCAATTCAGGTAGTGCATATTGCTGTTGCTACCAACAGAGGGCACTAGACAAGCTCCATAGCCAAACCCACCTAGTTGGTAGCAAACCTCAGCAATACAAGAGAGCAGGCAATACATTACACAGTACACACACACACACTATAAACAATTACATTACACACACCCTGCACCTATAATGGGTACAGGGTGACTAAAACATAAGATAAATAAAGCAGCCTACATAAATAGTCTGTCTGAAGGTAGACTAGGGGCTTTAAAGCCAGATACATGAAAGAGTCATAGTCACAGGGGAGGAGGCTGGCAAGTAGGCCTCTCCAGGACCAAGTGGCGAAGGGCACTTCGTCACATATCTCCCCTTCGGGGGGAAGACTAACCAGGCACCTGACTTTCTGTCGGTCAGTGCCTAAGTTAGTCGAGTCACCCACCGACCATAAGCAAGTGCCAGAGTAGCCCACCCACAACAAACAGTTATTAGAGCAGCCCACCCACAGCAAACAGTGACTGCACCTGGGTATTCCTCTGGGGTGATGGGGCAACACGCTGTGGGGACTTGTGGGGCAGAGGCCAGCGGCGCTCTGCCCTGATGCCAGCGCTTCTTCTAGGAGGAGGGGGGTGCAGGCCAGTCCTGTGACAAGGGGATCGGTAGGGCAGAGGCCAGCGGCACACTCTTCTGCTGGTATAGCCTGCAGGACATCAGGCTCTGGACAGGGGATAAAGGGAGGGCAGAGGCCGACTGCACTCTGCCCAGCTGCCAGCTCTTCCGCTGGGGGGCTTGGGACATAGTCCGGCTCAGTAGCCAGGGGAACGTGGGGGTCAGTGGGGGTTAACATCTCCCCTGTTAACCCTGGGGCCAAGATAGGAGTTAGCTGGGGAGGGGAATTCGTACTTACCCCCTCCTCCTGTTGTCCCTGTGAGGGTAGTTGGGGATCTGGACAGGCTGTCCAGCATCCCTGTAGGTTGGGCACAGAGACCACGGTCCCCTCTGCGCCATCTGGGAGATTGGGGTCTTCCCTTGGTAGGGTAAGCTGCCGCTGGGGAGATAGGGTGCTGTGCTCCTCTCCCTGAAACACAGGCTGCCGCTGGAGAGGGAGACCGCCTGTCTCCACTCCCATAACATTGTCCTGCTGCTGGAGAGAGAGACCAACTGTCTCTGCTCCCTGTAGGACACACTGCTGCTGGGGGGGAAGGACGACACCTTCGGCCCCCTGGAATTCGCACTGCCGCTGGAGACTAGGTGTCCATATCCTCAACCTCCACAGTTGTCGCTCAAAGGCCATTGCCGCACTGTTCTCAGCACTCAACTGGCGCATTACTTGGTGGACCACCTCGTTCGAAAGGTCTGGGCCATAGCAGACCAACCGCCTCTTTACCTCCTCAATGTAAGCGTCGTCCTCGTAGCGACGTATCATGTTGAGGTGCTCTTCGCAGGGCTCTATCCATCCCTGCTCCATGCTGCTGTAGTTAGGGACGCTGCACAGTGGCTAGCGTTGCCCTCAATAACCTCTCATACGATACCAGTGTCTCCGAGCTGCTTCTCCTCGCACTAGGACGCCATCCCACCGCTGCCACCAATGTAACGGAGCTGTGTCACAACAGGGAAATCAAAATCAAAGCCAAAGTCAAAAACCAGAAAAACTTGAATCAGGAACGCGCTCTCGGACAACCACTAGGGAAACCATGACAGGGCACTGAGCACTGAGAACTGGGCCTAAATACCTCTCCTCTGGATCTAATAGGCTGTAATCAGCCTTTGACCCCAAAGGCAGTTACCAGGTTTCCATTTGCATAATTGCTGCTCAGCACAAACCCTTCTGTGGATTTGATTGCTACTCGGCACAACTTTTCCTGTCAGGACAGTAATGTTGTGTGGCGCAACTTTTCCTGTCAGAACAGTAAATGTCATTAATCACATTTTTATATGCGGATGAATACATGACATGGCAGGACTAGTCTTGAGAAGCAACTTGGCATGAAAAAATAAAATCTTGCGGCCAGCATGTATATCAGATGCCGGAACCCAAGAACGATTGGCTGGTCCATAACCTTTCCAATCCACCAAGTACTGTAAAGTGCCCCGAGAAAACCTGGAATCAATTATGGAAGAGACCTCGTACTCTTCCTGTCCAGAAACAACTAAGGGAGGAGAAGGGACACTTGAGACAGTGTATTTATTGCAAACAAGAGGTTTGAGTAGCGACACATGAAAGGTATTTGGAATACGTAATGAGGCCGGTAGTGCCAGAGAATATGACACAGTGTTAATTCTCCGAAGCATACAAAAGGGGCCCAGGAATCTGGGTGCAAACTTCATACTGGGAACTTTTAATTTGATGTTGTGTGATGATAACCATACCCTGTCACCCACTTGGTAAATAGGGTTGGCACCCCGCCATTTAACCGCATAGAACTTGAAGTGATCAGCCACAGTTTTGAGAGCGAAATTAACTTTGGTCCAAGTATCACGGATAGAAGAAAGGCGATTATCCAGAGCATGGATAGTTGTCTCGGAGAAAACAGCCAGCAGGACAGTAGGATGACAACCGTTATTAACAAAGAATGAGCTGTGACCAGAAGAGTCATGGGTAGCATTGTTCCTAGCAAACTCGGCCCAGGGTAGTAATTAAGACCAATTATCTTGAGTGCTATTTACAAAACAACGCAGATATAACTCTAATGACTGGTTAGCCCTCTCAGCCGTGCCATTAGTTTGGGGATGGTAAGCGGAAGAAAAAGACAATTCAATGCCCAACTGTTTACTGAACACCCTCCAAAAATGAGACACAAACTGAGAGCCCCTATCAGACACAATATTGTGAGGAATGCCATGCAGTCGGACAATCTTACATATAAAGATAAGAACTAGGTCTTGAGAGGATGGCAATTTTTTAAGTGGAATAAAATGAGCCATCTTTGAGAAACGGTCAACCACCATAAGAATAATGGTATATGTAACGGCTACCCAGGTAGAGTGAGGGTATCAGTAGTTGGGGACGTCCTTTTCTTCCCGTCAAGTCGCTGTAGAGTGATGAAGTCGCTTATTCCCATCCGCTGGATCCAAGGCAGAAGTCAGGTAGAGCTCTGAAAAGAGCTAAATGATTATGCTGCAGAATCCCCTTTCAAGAACGAGACAAGGCTACGTTTTGAAGGGTCAAGAAGAACTGGCTTTTAATGACAGGCACTCTCCTTTTATGTGATTATGCCCATGCAAGGGAGACACCCACATAATTAACAGCACAACAAATAAACATAATATACATCCCACACATTTCCTCTCCTCAGATAACCAAATAACATAATTAAAAAGAACACATTTTTCCCCAAAGTTTGGATGTACCCCAAATACTTGGGGTACAGGCATACATCTGGAAAGCTCTGTTCTGGGGGACCAACATAGTCAAAAAATCAGCTCATTCGGTTCAGCCGTTCGGGAGATATGGAGCTTGAAGGTTTTGACCAACCGCACGGGCAAAGTAGCCGAAAACAGTTCCATGAATTCTGGCCTTGCGGTCGGTCTTAGTTTGTGCATAAAAAGTCCCGAACAGCTTGTCATCTGTGCGTAATCCAACGTTCGCTGGAATCCCCATAAACTATTAAGTCTTTCTACCGAACGGCCTGTCATTCGGTAGTTGTAGCACAATTCTCCGGTGCTATGGAGGTCTCAGCAGTGTTCGCCTACTCGAGTGTCCGATTTTAGTTCCAGACACTCAATGGCAAAACACTGCTGTTCGGGAATTAAGATGGCCGCGAACACATGTAAGTCCCGAAATGGCGGCAGCCCAGGCACTTTGCACAGTGTTCGTGGGTTTCTTTATACGAAAGTAAAGGAGGAGACTATATTTAAAAGAAGAAAAACTGCCACAACAAGAGGACATAGTCTTAAATTAGAGGGACAAAGGTTTAAAAATAATATCAGGAAGTATTACTTTACTGAGAGGGTAGTGGATGCATGGAATAGCCTTCCAGCTGAAGTGGTAGAGGTTAACACAGTAAAGGAGTTTAAGCATGCGTGGGATAGGCATAAGGCTATCCTAACTATAAGATAAGGCTAGGGACTAATGAAAGTATTTAGAAAATTGGGCAGACTAGATGGGCCGAATGGTTCTTATCTGCCGTCACATTCTATGTTTCTATGTTTCTATGTTTACTTGTGGATCAGGGAGGTAAATGATCTGTAATTATGAAGCAGGGTGGCCCGGTGTTCGGTAGTTAGCATTTGTATAGGGAATGCTTCAAATGTCCCGAACTGAATATTAGCACAAAGTCTCCATAAAACAGGTTAGGCTCCTCCATTTGTTACAGCATAGCCATTGGAACTTGGAAGTTCAACAATGAAGTCCATTGACAAGTGGGACCATGGAACACTAGGTACAGGAAGTGGTTGCAACAAACCACAAGGAAACTTAGCAGGGACCTTAGAAACAGCACAAACTGAACAAGCCTGCACATAGTCCTTCACATCGGTTTTTAAGGAAATCCCACCAAAATGATCTCGTGATCGCAGATATGGGTTTATTGATACCTGGGTGTCCAGCAGTCACATTGGCATGGAACACCCTCAGCACATTATTTCTTTCACCTAACAGAACAAACAATTTGTCCAGTGGTTTATTGCATGGTGCCTGAGACTGAGCCTCCATTATAGCACCAAGCAAGGGAGAAGACAGTGAAAAAACAGTTGAAGCGATGATACATTCAGGAGGCACAATAGGGGATGTCTTGTGTTTCTGTAAAGACTCAGAATCAAACTGTCTAGACAAGGCATCAGCCTTCACATTTTTGGGACCAGGTCTGTAAGTTATAAGGAAGTTAAAGCGAGACAGAAACAAAGACCATCTAGCCTGTCTAGAAGATAGATGTTTAGCATCCCCTATATAAGCCAAATTCTTATGGTCCGTAATGATAAAAAAAGGGAATCTGTGGAACCTTCCAAAAGATGTTGCCACTCTTTAAGCGCTAGAATAATGGCCAACAGTTCTCTGTTGCCCATATCATAATTGCGCTCAGCGGGAGACAATTTTCTGGAAAAGGATGCAAAGGGGTTTCCTGACTCCCCCATTGAAAAAGATCCACCCCTATGCCAGTTTTGGAGGCATTGACTTCCAATATGAAGGGTTTTCTGGTGTCAGGGTGTCTCAGTATGTCGGCAGAAGCAAACCTTTGTTTAAGAAGTTCAAACGCCTTGTGGCGAAACCAACCTCGCCACTGTGAACTGGAGAAGCCTGGTTGCTCGCCTGCTCCCTTTGGACTATGGCCCTGCAGGTTAAACCGTTTATTTCCCCTGCAGAAAGGCTTATTTGTGTGATCTGAGTGCCATTCATCTAATAATGTGCACTCAGATCCCAGCTATCTGGGGATATGTGAAATGTCTGTGTGTTATGTGTAAAGGTGACTTTAAGTATTTTAAAGTGTTTTGTGTCTTTTTGCAACCATGTGCTTAATGGAGTCTGTGTCTGTCCTGGGAGATAATTGAATTACTTATCTCCAGGATAGAAGGCTCTGAAACTGGTTTGGGCCAGAAAGCCATGCTTCATTTAGTCACAAAGGACTTTTTACTAACTTTTGAACCCCTTGTCTGATTTGTGCCATTTTTGAATATGTTGTTCCCCTGAATGGATTGATTGTGCATATGTAATTTTATGTGAATGTGATGTATGGTTTTAGAGTTATGAAAGTTGGGTAGAAAGTATGTTTTAACTGTATGTATAATTGAGTTTCCTCTCAGGATAAGGGGAGGGAATATGTGGGATGTAACTGTGATGTGATTGGTTGTTTTATACCTCCCTGTGGGCGGTCCTGTATTTGCAAGACTGTAATAAAAACCAGGCTGGGTGTGCCAGCACCTGAGTTCCTGTTTTAACCCTCAAAGTGAAGTGTCGTCTCATTATTGGGGGACGGATTTATTGTATGCTGTTCCAGTTTGACTATTCGTATGGTTCCTATTCAACTGTCTACAGCATTCATATGCTTGAGAGCATTCATATGCTCCTACGGTTTGGTGGTTTTGGTGTCTGCTGCAGTGCTTGGAGTCCTCAGGAAGTGCTAGGAGCATCCTTCAACGGAGGTGCCCAGTCGGGGTGCCAGGCGATCCGTTACATTGGTGGCAAGCGGTGGGATGGCGTCCTAGTGCGAGGTAAAAGCAGCTCAGAGACACAGTTCGTGGATTTACAGTGAGGGCAACGCCAGCAATCTGCATAGCCACCCTATCTACAAAAGAACTAACCAGCAGCGCTAAGCATGAATCAGCTACACTCAGGAGCAGTATGACAGAGAGTTTATGCTGGCTTTCTTGGACCCAACCTCCTCGAGAAATACGCAGCAGTTCAGAAAGCGGAGCCAGGCAGATCTAGGCACCTGAGTCTGGCGGCGGAAACTGTTGCAGGTATCAGCTTCCTATCCGAGGCAGAGGCATTGGGACTCATAGGTGTGCCCCAGGGAGCAGAAGGTGCCGTCCTCCCTCCCCAGCGGCAGTGGGTGTCCCAGGGAGCAGAAGGTGCCGTCCTTCCTCCCCAGCGGCAGTGTGTGTCCCAGGGAGCAGAAGGTGCCGTCCTTCCTCCCCAGCGGCAATGTGTGCCCCAGGGAGCAGAAGGTGCCGTCCTCCCTCCCCAGCGGCAGTGGGTGTCCCAGGGAGCAGAAGGTGCCGTCCTTCCTCCCCAGCGTATCCCAGGGAGCTGAAGGTGCAGTCCTTCCCTCCCAGCTGCAGTGTGTATCCCAGGGAGCTGAAGGCAGCCCTTCTCCCCAGCTGGGCAGTGTGTAGGTCCCAGGGAGCTGAAGGTGCAGCCCTCCCGCAGTGTGTATCCCAGGGAGCTGAAGGTGCAGTCCCTAGCTGCAGTGTGTATCCCAGGAGCTGAAGGTGCAGTCCTTCCTCCCTCAGCGCAGTGTGTGTCCCAGGGAGCTGAAGGTACAGTACTTCCTCCCCTAGCGGCAGTGTGTACCCCAGGGAGCTGAAGCAGCCAGCCTTTTTCCCCAGCGGCAGTGTGTTCCCCAGGGAGCTGAAGGTGCCGTCCTTCCTCCCCAGCGGCAGTGTGTACCCCAGGGAGCTGAAGGTGCAGTCCTTCCTCCCCAGCGACAGTGTGTACCCCAGGGAGCTGAAGGTGCAGTCCTTCCTCCCCAGCGGCAGTGTGTACCCCAGGGAGCTGAAGGTGCAGTCCTTCCTCCCCAGCGGCAGTGTGTACCCCAGGGAGCTGAAGGTGCCGCCCTTCCTCCCCAGCGGCAGAGTGTCCTGCAGGGAGCAGAGACCGTCAGTCTCGCACCCCAACCACAGGACAAAATAATGAAAGGGGAGACAGCTGGTCCCCCTCTCCACCAGCAGAGAGAGTGTCAGGGAGAGGAGCCTGATACCCCTTCTCCCCAGCAGCAGTTTACAGTTCAGAGAGAGGAGCTTGTTACACCCTCTCTCCAGCGGCAGCCTAACCCAGCAAGGAGAGATGTTACACCCCCCAACAGTGCAAATGGGACTGTAGTCTCTGCACTTACAGCACAAGGGGTAGGGACAGTCGGTCCTGTTCCCCAGCCACAGAGCGGTGTATCCAGAGGGGAGACAGTCGGTCTCTCCCTCCCACAACCAGGCTCCCACCAGGCTACTTCCGTGGTAGCACTGGCACCAGGGCAGAGTACCGCTGGTCTCTGCCCACTCAGCAACCCACCAAGGCAGCCTAACAGTTCCCCACACAGTCGTAGTGAGGCACCTGGACATGGACAAAGCTCTCCTCTACCCAGGTGTAGTAACCAGTTATTGTGGTGGGCTGTACTGCTGTTTCTGTTTTGTGGGTGGGTTGCTGGACTAACCAGGGCACTGACCGGCAGGAGGTCAGATACCCTGTTAGTCTAGTTGGTAAAGAGGAGAAGTGTGGCGAAACCAACCTCGCCACTGTGAACTGGAGAAGCCTGGTTGCTCGCCTGCTCCCTTTGGACTATGGCCCTGCAGGTTAAACCGCTTATTTCCCCTGCAGAAAGGCTTATTTGTGTGATCTGAGTGCCATTCATCTAATAATGTGCACTCAGATCCCAGCTATCTGGGGATATGTGAAATGTCTGTGTGTTATGTGTAAATGTGATTTTATGTATTTTAAAGTGTTTTGTGTCTTTTTGCAACCATGTGCTTAATGGAGTCTGTGTCTGTCCTGGGAGATAATTGAATTACTTATCTCCAGGATAGAAGGCTCTGAAACTGGTTTGGGCCAGAAAGCCATGCTTCATTTAGTCACAAAGGACTTTTTACTAACTTTTGAACCCCTTGTCTGATTTGTGCCATTTTTTGAATATGTTGTTCCCCTGAATGGATTGATTGTGAATATGTAATTTTATGTGAATGTGATGTATGGTTTTGGAGTTATGAAAGTTGGGTAGAAAGTATGTTTTAACTGTATGTATAATTGAGTTTCCTCTCAGGATAAGGGAGGGAATATGTGGGATGTAACTGTGATGTGATTGGTTGTTTTATACCTCCCTGTGGGCGGTCCTGTATTTGCAAGACTGTAATAAAAACCAGGCTGGGTGTGCCAGCACCTGAGTTCCTGTTTTAACCCTCAAAGTGAAGTGTTGTCTCATTATTGGGGGACGGATTTATTGTATGCTGTTCCAGTTTGACTATTCGTATGGTTCCTATTCAACTGTCTACAGCATTCATATGCTTGAGAGCATTCATATGCTCCTACGGTTTGGTGGTTTTGGTGTCTGCTGCAGTGCTTGGAGTCCTCAGGAAGTGCTAGGAGCATCCTTCAACGGAGGTGCCCAGTCGGGGTGCCAGGCGATCCGTTACACGCCTCTCTAGCTTCCTTAGACTATACCGTACTACTAGCCCCCTTACGTGTCATATTGGTGATGGGGGCTATTACAGAAGAAAACCCCTTGATAAATCTTCTGTAATAGTTCGCAAACCCAATAAATCTTTGTATGGCTTTTAGTCCGCTAGGTACTGGCCACTGTATAACAGCCTCTAGTTTCTTAGCGTCCATCTGAAAACCAGAGGCAGAAATGTTATACCCCAAAAACTGTACTTCAGTCTGATCAAACAAGCATTTTTCCAATTTACAGTAAAGTTTGTTTTCCAGTAAAGTCTGCAATACTTGTTTGACCTGTTTGTGGTGGGTTTGAAGGTCAAGTGAATAAATAAGGATATCATCCCAATAAACCAAGACAAATGAATAGATATAATGCCTGACTACATCATTAATACAATCCTGGAATACGGCCGGTGCATTGCATAGCCCAAAGGGCATAACAAGGTACTCATAGTGGCCGTATCTAGTGTTAAATGCCGTTTTTCACTCATGATTTTCCTTGATTCTTACCAAATTGTATGCACTCCTGAGATCCAATTCAGAAATGAGAGGAATAGGATAAGCACTCTGTGGCGAAACCAGCCTCGCCACTGTCCACTGGAGGAGCCTGGTTGCTCGCCTGCTCCCTTTAGACTATGGCCCGGCAGTTAAAACCTTTTATTTTCCCTGCAAAGCGTATTCATGCCTTTCTGTAGACTGTTAAAGCCATGCTACCCCAGATAGCTATGCCATGGAGCCCAGCCATATACTGAAAGACTGTATGAAAGACTTTGGCTCCATGGCGATTGAACTGTATTTATGTGATCTGAGCGCCATTCGGTAGTAATGTGCACTCAGATCTAAGCTATCTGGGGATATGTAGAATGCCTATGTTTTATGGAATAAATGTAACTGTATGTAATTTTATGTCTTTTATTGTATTGTTACTGCTATGTGGTTAATGGAGTCTTGCCTCTGTCCTGGGAGATAATTGGATTACTTCACAGTTATCTCCTGGACAGAGAGGAGGGATTGTGATGTAAATGTGGGTGTGTTTTATGGTTCCCCTGTAACGATTGGTTGTACTGTGTCCCACCCTGTGGGATGTCCCCTTGCATGGGGACTTGCATAAAAGCCAGTGTGTGGCCATTACAGAGAGTTCCTGCTTAACCCTCAAAGTGAAGTGTCGTCTCATTATTGGGGAAGGATTTATTGTATGCTGTTCCAGTTTGACTGCTAGGAGAGTAAACCTATTCGTATGGTTCCTATTCAACTGTCTACAGCATTCATATGCTTGAGAGGATTCATATGCTTCTCCGGTTCGGTGGTTGTGGTGCTTGCTGCAGTGCTTGGAGTCCTCAGGAAGCGCTAGGAGCATCTTTCAACGGAGGTACCCAGTCGGGGTGCCATGCGATCCATTACACACTCTTAACAGTAATCTTATTTAATTCTCTGTAGTCAATGCGTGGACGTAATTCTCCATCTTTCTTTTCTACAAAAAAGAAGCCTGCACCAGCAGGTGAGGATGATTTCCGTATATGGCCCTTGTTTAGTGAGTCTTTGATATATTCTTCCATTATTTCCCTCTCCTGTGGCAATAAGGCATATACTGCCCCTTTAGGTGGCATAGTGCCGGGTAACAGATTTATGGAGCAGTCATATGACCTGTGAGGAGGTAAGATATTGGACTGACTCGTATTAAATGCTTCCTTAACCTCCCAGTATTGTATGGGAACTTTGGGGGTTTGAGGTGTAGAAGTGGGTAATTTAATGGTACCCACTCTCTTGGTGAGGTGTAACATACACTTCCCATTGCAATCTTTTCCCCATTCCAATATTTCCCCATTAGCCCAGTCAATATGAGGGTTGTGCTTACTAAGCCAAGGGAAACCTAATATGATAGGGCAAGAAGGAGATGCAATAACTTGGAATATTATATCTTCCTTATGTAAGGCACCAATAGACATGTTTAATGGGCAAGGTTTTATGGGTAATTAAGGGTTGAGAGCATGGTCTCCGTCAATAGCCTCAAACACAAGAGGTGATATTCTCTCCTTGATAGGTATAGCATTATTTTTAACAAAATTAATATCAATTAAATTTTCCTGCTGCACCTGATTCCATCAGGGCCTTGCATGAAAAGTTCTTTTTGTCAACTATGATCGTAATATCAAGGAGAAATCTATTTATGTTATTCCCAGAGGACGTATCCATTACACCTAAGACCTGTCCCATTAAGGTTCTTAGGTGGGGTAGTTTTACGGACGTATGGGACAAGTATGTATGTCCTTTTTTAACAGTATATGCAACGATCATCTCTTCTCCTATGTTGTTTTTATGCCTTGGACAGTCTAGTGACCCCCAAATGCATAGGTTTGAGTTTGGACTGTATAGAGAGGTCAGGAACAACCGGTCTGGAGAAATTAGGTGCTAATGGCAAAGCCATATGTCTGGTTTTATTTCTGATGCTGAGTCTATTATCAATTAGCATAATAAATGTAATAAACTCATTTAGTTTTTTGGGTACTTCTTTGGCAGCAATCTCATCCAACATAGTGTCAGATAATCCCTTCTTAAATGCTGAGATGAATCCTCTGTTAGTCCAGTCTACCTCAGAAGCCAAGGTGCAAAATTCTATGGCATACACCGAGATAGACCGGTTCCCTTGTCTAATATGCATTACGGCAGTGGAGGCGTCATCCTCCCTGCCTAATGGTTCAAACATAAGTTGGATGTGGAACTTATGATGTGGTGATGTGGTGATATGGAATCAATTAATCAATTGATTAGCTTGCATATCTGCTCCCGGCCAAATTTAAAAAGGTGCCTGCACGCTCCTGAAGTAATTCACACCAGACACAGGTTTTGGGTTAATGAAAAACTTGAGGAATGTTTATTCTGGGGGGGACGGCATGCCCCGTATAAAGTAAAATTACATCATATGTATTGTCAGAGATAACATGGAATAATACATCAATAATTGGTTAAGTGTAGTGATGCACCGAACGGTTCGCCGGCGAACATAGCTTGTTTGCGTCCGCCGCGGACGGCGAACGCATGCGCGGTTCGATCCGCCCCCTATTCGTCATCATTGAGTAAACTTTGACCCTGTACCTCACAGTCAGCAGACACATTCAAGCCAATTAGCAGCACACCCTCCCTAGCAGACCCTCCCACCTACTGGAAGGCATCCATTTTACATTCATTCTCAAGCTGCATGCTTAGTGAGAGGAGGGAAAGTGTAGCTGCTGTTGATTAGATAGGGAAATGCATAGCATTTTTTTTTTTTTGTAATGTAATTGCAGTTAATTGTCTGCCACTGCTGCCAGCTTCTGTGTCAGGCTCACAGTGGATACTGTGTCCATTTGCCCAGTCAGTGCCACCACTCATATCTGGTGTCACAATAGCTTGCATTTAAAAACTAAAAACTTTTTTCACTGTTATAGATTGAATAGCAGTCAGTGTCCTTAAAGCGGGTGTGTCAGGCTCACAGTGGATATGGTGCCCATTTGCCCAGTCAGTGCCACCACTCATATCTGGTGTCACAATAGCTTGCATTTAAAAACAAAAAACTTTTTTCACTGTTATAGATTGAATAGCAGTCAGTGTCCTTAAAGCGGGTGTGTTAAGCTCACAGTGGATATGGTGCCCAGTGCCACCACGCACTCATATCAGGTGTCACAATAGCTTGCATTTAAAAACAAAAAACTTTTTTCACTGTTATAGATTGAATAGCAGTCAGTGTCCTTAAAGCGGGTGTGTTAAACTCACAGTGGATACGGTGCCCAGTGCCACCACTCACTCATATCTGGTGTCACAATAGCTTGCATTTAAAAACAAAAAACTTTTTTCACTGTTATAGATTGAATAGCAGTCAGTGTCCTTCAAGCGGCTGTGTCAGGCCTACAGCCTGTGCCCTGCACAACTGTGCCAGTGCACATTGCCACTCATTTCTGGTCTCACAGTAGCTTGCACGCATAGTACCACTAATCCCCAAAAAAATGACAGGCAGAGGCAGGCCACCCCGCAGGGGCCATCGTGGTCGTGGTGCTGTGATTCCCTTTGGCCTTAGAATAATGCCCAGTTTTCAGAGGCCACGTACCCTGAACTTGAAAAGTTCTGAGGACATAGTTGACTGGCTAACACAGGACACCCAATCTTCTACAGCTTCCGCTCGGAACCTTGACGCACCATCCTCGTCCAACTTAGCTTCGGGCACCTCTCAAGTTACCACTCGCCCGCCTGCCGCCAACACTAGCACCACAGCAGCTTCACTTGGTATGTTAGAGGAGTTATTTACACATCAGTTGGAAGAAATGAGTGATGCGCAACCATTATTGCCAGAGGATGTAGATAACAGGGATATGTCTCAGTCAGGCAGCATTACACACATGGACGTACAGTGTGATGATGATGATGTTGTACCCGCTGCTGCTTCCTTTGCTGAGTTGTCAGATACAAGTGAAGCGGTTGATGATGATGATGCGTCCATGGATGTCACGTGGGTGCCCGCTCGGCAAGAAGAAGAACAGGGCGAAAGTTCAGATGGGGAGACAGAGAGGAGGAGGAGGAGACGAGTTGGAAGCAGGGGGAGGTCGTCACAAGGAGCTAGTGGCGCAGTCAGACAGCATGCATCGGCACCCCGGGTCAGCCCGACAGCACGCCAATCAAAGCATGCTGTGTCCACCACCAGAATGCCGTCATTGCAGAGCTCAGCAGTGTGGAATTTTTTTTGTGTGTCTGCCTCTGACAACAGCGATGCCATTTGCAACCTGTGCCAAAAGAAACTGAGTGGTGGGAAGTCCAACACCCACCTAGGTACAACTGCTTTGCGTAGGCACATGATCTCACATCACAAACGCCTATGGGATCAACACATGAGTACAAGCAGCACGCCTACTCTAAGCCGCCATCCTCCTCCTGGTCCAGCATCTTCAGCCACGTCAACCACTGCTGTCCTCCTTGCCCCCTCTCAGCCATCCGCCACTGCGTCTCCCGCCTTGAGCAGTTCCCGCTCATCTGCCCACAGTCATGTGTCTGTCAAGGACATGTTTGAGCGTAAGAAGCCAATGTCAGAAAGTCACCCCCTTGCCCAGCGTCTGACAGCTGGCTTCTCCAAACTATTAGCCCGCCAGCTTTTACCATACAAGCTGGTGGAGTCTGAGGCGTTCCAAAAATTTGTAGCTATTGGGACACAGCAGTGGAAGATACCCGGACGAAATTTCTTTTCACAAAAGGCAATCCCCAACCTGTACTCAATTGTGCAAAAGGAAGTAATAGCATGTCTGGCACACAGTGTTGGGGCAAGGGTCCATCTGACCACTGATACCTGGTCTGCAAAACAGTGGGTACTTTATAAATGGCTCCACCTGCCACCCGTACAGCAACACAGTCTCCAGTTAGGAGGACCGACCAAGCATCTTCTTCCATCTCCCTGTTACAGAAATCACTGCCATATCCATACAAATTGTACAGAATGTCCAGGATAGTTTTCCAGGGACAAATGTTGTTGCCTGTTGAACGAGGTGACCTTGCTCGGGTCCCAGGTGTGCGGTTCCTAAAATGGCTGCCATATACACGTCCACTGATAGGAGACGCGAAAGGTATTAAACTGATCAGAACAATAATAAACACACCACAAATAAGGTTTCTCTCCTGTATGGCTCCTCAAATGATGCTTAAGATTAGAAGCGGCTGAAAAGCATTTCTCACACTCCGAACAAAAATATATTTTTTTAACATTCTCTCCACTTTGAACGAAATGACGTTTGGGGAGAGATTAACATAATTAAACACAGGCAGTAAAAATACAGTTTTTAGCCATACACTGTAACTTTAAAACTATATATCCCATCTTCATAACAATTACATATTTGGAATCAGCACACTTAAGACATAAACATAACCAAAAATCAGCCAAATCCATCCAGGGGTTAAAAAGTTAGCTCGAGGTCCCTTTATGACCGACCGCAAGCACATTTTCCTGCCCAAAAACAGTTCCATAGATTTGGGCTGTGCGGTCGGTCTATTTCAGGCTGAAAAAACGACTAAGTCCCATCGCCGAATGGGACTTAGTCTCTGCAGCTGTAAAACCATTAGGGGAGAAAGTAGAGCTCAGCGGTGTTCGCGGAAATGTGTAGCCGATTTTAGTTCCATGAATTTGGCTACACATACCGCTGACCTCGTACAATGATCAAAGATGGCCGCCGCCACGTGTTCGGCAAACGAACAGAGACCTCCCAGCATTGTCAATTAAGCTGCGGTTAACCGCAGCTTCTGGGAGGTAAATTGCCTGCACAGTTCCACTTCTGGGTGGTCTGCCTGTGTGGTACTTGGTTCAGTAAGCCCCATTTACTGAACCAAGTGGGAAATAGCCAGGCAGGCACAAAGGGTTTGCACCAGGTCTGGGGACACAGGGGACACCGTCTTAAAAGGGCAGTGTCCCCAACAAGTCTGGGGACACAACCTTAAAGGGGCAGTGTCCCAATCTTCCTGATGTCCCAAAAAAGGTGTTTAAAGGGCCAGCACCAGTCACATAAAGAGTCCATAAGCCCCAATATGCCCACCGACAGTCTTAAGGGGCCATACACACCAAATAAAAGTGCATACATTTTCACAATCTCCCAGGGGCCATAGTCATGCGGGAGGAGGCTGGCAAATAGGCTTCTCCACAACCCAGAGAAGCAGGGCAATTTGCCATTTAAAGGGCCAGTTACAAATAGCAGTTTGTAACAAGGTGTCAATCCATATCTGCCAAGTGACCCGATGTAGGGGGGACAGTCCCTATTCTGCTCTGTGTCAGTGTGTATCATGGTCTCTGAGGACAGGTGTCAATCCATATCTGCCAAGTGACCCTATGTAGGAGGAACAGTCTCTATTCTGCTCTGTGTCGGTGTGTATCATGGTCTCTGAGGACAGGTGTCAATCCATATCTGCCAAGTGACCCTATGTTGGGGTAACATTCCCTATTCTGATCTGTGTCAGTGTGTATCAGGGGCTCTGAGGACAGGTGTCAATCCATATCTGCCAAGTGACCCTATGTAGGAGGAGCAGTCCCTATTCTGCTCTGTGTCAGTGTGTATCATGGTCTCTTAGGACAGGTGTCAATCCATATCTGCCAAGTGACCCTATGTTGGGGTAACATTCCCTATTCTGATCTGTGTCAGTGTGTATCAGGGGCTCTGAGGACAGGTGTCAATCCATATCTGCCAAGTGACCCTATGTTGGGGTAACATTCCCTATTCTGCTCTGTGTCGGTGTGTATCAGGGATCCTTAGGACAGGTGTCAATCCATATCTGCCAAGTGACCCTATGTAGGGGGACCAGTCTCTATTCTGCTCTGTGTCCGTGTGCATCAGGGGCTCTGAGGACAGGTGTCAATCCATATGTCAAGGTGTCAATGTCATATGTCAGGTGTCAATCCATATTCATTGTGATTTAGGAATGTTAGGTGATTTCTGCCCTTTATGGATTAAAACCAGACTCTGTATCAACTGTGTAATTTTCCATGGGAGTTTTGCCATGGATCCCCCTCCGGCATGCCACAGTCCAGGTGTTAGTCCCCTTGAAACAACTTTTCCATCACTATTGTGGCCAGAAAGAGTCCCTGTTTGTTTTAAAATTTGCCTGCCCATTGAAGTCTATGGCGATTCGCTCGGGTCGCCGGTTCGCGAACATTTGCGGAAGTTTGCGTTCACCGTTCGCGAACCGAAAATTTTGTGTTCGAAAAAATCATTAGTTAAGTGGTTCATTTAGTGCCCTTCCTACCAGGTGTGATGTCACTGGTATCTTGGAGGTCTCCCCCAGATTCCAGTGCCATCTTGTTAATAAGGGTGTTAGTCGATGTCAAAGGGAAACTCCCTAGCGGCCATTTTAAGTAAATCACATATTAGGTTGAATAATGCTGATTGTGGTTATGCTGAGTAAATAGGCATTTTATTAATATGAATTGGGTTATATTTTTGCTTCACTGCGCGGGTATCCCGTAGTGGCTAACCCACTACATCTCCCGCATCAGACTCCTACCCGTGGAGACAGACGCTGTCCCTATGTTGTCCCTATAAAGAAGTAGTTGTCATTTTGAGGTGGTGGGACTGAAGAGGTGTGTGCGGGGTGTCACAGTCTATATTGTCAATATCTTGATGTAGGAATGTAGGTGTGGTGTGGTCAATGGTCTGATCTACAGTCTTTTGTTAGTACCTTTCCACCCAGGGCATCACGAAGAAAACCAGGAAGAGGTGTAAGAACTGCCATACCTACTTGAAAGAGAACTCTCTGCCATCCACTCATCCATCCCAACCATCTGTCCCATGAATTGGAGACCCCTGAGTTCTTTTTTAATTTGTCAGAGAGACTTTCTAATTTCTCTATGGCCATGGTTACTTTACCATTGGGGCCTGTATTATCTGGAATGAAGGTACAGCATGTCATAGTGTCGGGGAGTATTTTACACACACACCCTTTTCTGCTAGGATCATGTCTAAGGCCATTTGATTCTGGAATGTCATTTGGGAGGTAGCTTGCAATTGTTCTGCCAAGCCTTGAAGGGCATCTCTAGTATAATTGACAAAATGTTGCTGATTATAATAGATATAATTAATCCATTTAACATTCTTGTTAGCGGTGATGAGTGGGATCAAGGATTTGAATCCTGCCGCAACCTCATCTCTGGCCTTGAACTTGTTTGGTACCCCCCTTGGTACACCTATGGCATTGGTATATATTTGTGGGTCAAAACTACCTTGAATAGGAGTTTCTCTTTTTATCCTGAAGTACGTGTGTGGGGAATCAAGTGGGCCTTGGTGGTTATCAGAAATTATATGTATAGGCATGATGGCTTTGGTCAAAGTGTATTCTCCCCACCACAGGCAAGTCATTTTAGATCTGAGTTGCATATCACCACATAGCCAATACATGTCTCCCAAGGACTTGACTTGATTTACCAATACGGTAGTGGGAGGTTTCCGATAGGTGGCACAGTAGCCGGGAGGGAAACTACCCACAAATTTACCGGTGGCTCCGTGTAAAGTGTAGCAAGTGTAATTACCTGGATACACAGTGATTCCATCAGGTGACCTGAGATTCCCTTGAGTTATAGGATATACCTTTTTCCATGATTCACATACTGATGAGTTTGTGGCTGATTGTACATAGAGGCTTAAAAAACACATCTCAACATCGGGAGGTAGATTGAAAGGCACTGTACCCAGATGGGGTCTGGCCCCGCCACAGACATAACAGTTAGTTTTATTGTGTGAATTACCATTATACCTCATCCACTCAAGCCATAGGTTGGTATCTCAAAAAACAGTCTCTACAGCCATAGTGTCCTCAAATGCAGGATTGACAATTGCCACCATGTCCTTAAGAGTTTTAATGTGTGGTTTTAGAGGGTTAGTGATCATGTGTGTAGAGTCTACCAGTCAGGTGATGTATGCATATCTTGTAAATAGAAGGTCCCCAACTTGTTATATGAGCCACCCCGTCTCCAGTACATCCCCATTACGTACTCTCCAGTGTCTCCTGGGCTGGGATGTTCTATGTTTAAGATGAGTTTCATTGGGGTAGACCCTGTTGGCTTACATAAGGTCATTCTGTGTAAAAAGGGTTTCCCATGTCTGTCCACCCTATCCAAAGCGCTTTGTGGTCTGTAGCCCCATGGTCGGCCTATGTTCCAACCTGCTGCTTTCCAGGTACTACAATGATGTCCCCAATGGTCACCTGTCACACAAATGTATGGGTCCTTTCTATTGGGTATGTCTTTGTATATTGCTGAGTGTTGTGACTGTGGAAAAGTTCAAGGACCAATATCACAGTAATCAAAGGTAAAAGTAGCTACATGTGTGTTTGAAGGGTTATACCAGAATGTGTAAACATGATTATCTTTGGTGATAGCAACTTGTTGGGCCTTTACTAGGCCTAGCAGCAGAAATAGACACAGGAAGCTCACAACTCTGTGCAGATGCAACTGAGGAGCATGGCAGTTAAGTTTTGACCCTGGTCTACCTCAATATTAATGCAAATTGTAAGCTGGAATGATTTATTTTAATGTATTCAATTATTTATCTATCCATATTTCTCATTATGCATTTAGAATAATTGTCTTAAAGAAGTTTTGCAATTTTCTGGGGGTCTGGAGCCATGGTGGGCATTGAAAGGTGAAATTTACTTGCAGGCACATTCATCCTCTTCCATCTGCTTTTCTTGGCCTTTTAGCTGTCAGAAGCCAACATTAGAGCTTTGAGGGTCAGCTCTGGTGTTTGCTCCTGGCCTCTGGAGGATTCCACAGCTAAAGTGCCAGGTGTCAACGTCAGAGTTGTACTTTTGTGCATGCACGAGAGTACAGCTCTGACATTGTCTATTGGCCTATGGAGGATCTGGCAACAGACATTCAATAGATAGAGCTTTTTTTTTTTTTTCCTTACCACTTGATATGGCTAGGGGAAATGAAAAGCTTGACAAAAGTTTGTTCCACCTTTTTATCAAGATTGTCAAGCAGAGGAATAATACTGAGACAAAGTACCTTGTCTCAGTATATTTTTTGAGTGGGTTGGAAGTGCAGCTCACCTATGTAATGTTAGGTTGAACAACAACATGAAACATGACTGAATGCTGAAATGCCCAGTGCATGCAATTATTTGTCCTGAATTGCAACATTCAGTGGGTTTATTCACCAAACATGGAATGGTAGTAAGGTGAACACAGATCTATAAAATTTAGGCAAAAATAGCAAGGTGGTAGTTAAAACATTTTGCAGTTCATTTTAAACTATCTACGGTGTTTATTACCTTAATTTAACTCGTAACTTTTAGTGATTTAACTTTTAGTGAATTACATTTTTTGTCAGGATCATCTGTCTAGAATGATTTTTCATAAATGACCAGCCACTCCAAAATATTAAAGACATGCAGCGTTATAGACTAAACTGAGAATTGAAAGTAAATTTCAAATTTAAGGTTGAAACAGCTAGAATAGAAACATTATGTAAGTTAACTATGCTTTCAGTTTGGTTACACTGACCTTATATTTGAAATTCACTGTGAATTCTCTCTGAATTTTCATTTTAGTAAACGACCCTGATAGTTTTGCAATTGAAAAGACCAATGTGCATTCTCACTTAAAATACACAAAAACACATAAGCAATATACCAACATAAAATATTGACATTGCCCTTCATTGCTAAAATATTTTTTTTAAGACTTAAAGCATATAAATTGAAAACAATTCATAGTACATAATGCAAGTATTAAAGTGTAAAGGTCAGGTGATGTTTCATACTCATTCATTCAAAAGTACTCATTCTAAAATAAAATTATTCTAATTATTTTGTAACTTTCTAAAATATATACAGAGATAAATAAAAATGCATAAATAGTGCAGTGCTTTTTGTATAACATGCAGTATTTACTAAACAAATAAAAAATAAATAAAAAAAATCACTCACATTTAAATATGGCAGACAAAGGCCAATAGATGCCCACTAACATGGTCATCAGAAATCAAGAATTTTATTGGGCCCCCAAATTGCAAGGTTGGACAAAAGTTAGAACCCTATCTGTCGTGCAGCTCCAACAATGCTTTGACTGCTGGGGATCTACCAATTTTACGTGCTTGCAGGGTTGTATTTAGCATTGTGTGTGTGTGTTTGAATGTAAGCATGTTTTGTATGGAGTATGTTTGTGTGTACGTGTTTGTATGTGGTGTTAGGGTTTGAATGCAAGCATGCATTTATGTGTAGTGTTGGTTTTTGGATGTATGTCATGTGTTTATATATAATTTTGGTGTTTAACACAGGGATGTGTTTGTATGTACTGTTGACATTTCAATGCAAGAGTGTGTTTGTATGTAATGTTGGAGTTTGAATGGGGGGTGTATTTATATTTAATGTTGGTGCTCATATTCTCAGACACACAGGTACACACAATGACACACATGAAGATACACAGATACACACACTGACTACATACAGATATGCACACAAATAAACTGACAGGCATACTGACACATGCAAATGCATACAATGCATACAATGACAGACATAATCACACACACACACACACTGACACACAGGCACATACAATGACAGACATACTGGCACACACATATACATACACTGACACACACACACAGATACATACACTGACAGATATATTACCACACACAGACACATACACATACATGTGTAGACATATTGACAAACACACAGGCACATGCACTGATAGACATACTGACACACACATAGGCAGATACACTGATAGACATACTGACACACACATAGGCAGATACACTGATAGACATACTGACACACACATAGGCAGATACACTGATAGACATACTGACACACACACACACACACACACACACAGACATATAACAGCATACTGACACACACACACACACGGACATATACCAACATACTGACACACACACACACACACACACACACACACACACTGGCAGACATACTGACACATGCATACACTGATAGACATACTGACACAAACACAGGGGCGTGCACTGGGAAACATGCTGACAGGCACACTGATAGACATACTGACACACACGTACACACAGGCACATACACTGACAGACATACTGACACAGACATACACATATACTGATAGACATACTAACACACACACACACAGAGGCACATACACTGACATACATACCGACCCCCATACATTCACATACACTGACAAAAATACTGTCACACACACACACAGAGAAAGACATACTGACAGGCACATACACTGACACGCACACACAGGTATACTTACACAGACATAATGACACACACAAATACATACACGGTTAGAAATACTAACACACACACACACAGACAGACTCACTGACACACAGAGATACACAGACAGACATACTGACACACACACACACACACACAGACAGACATACATGTACTGTACCTTTTGCTGGAGGGTGGCTTCCCTGGGGCCCAGTGTGGTGCCTAAGGCTGATGGGAGTGAGGAGACCCCATCCTCACTGCCTCCTCCCTCACACGCGGCTCCTCCTGAAACCTCCCCTCAGCAGCTCTCTTTATGGAAGGAAGTGACTCACGGCTATTACTTCCTTACAGCCGGCTGCCGAAAAGCAAGGGGCCCAGTTGAACTGTTAACCCTGCTGGTACAAGCCCAATAAGTGCATGGGGCACCCAATGGGCCTCTTTAGAGTTGTGGCCCAACTGCATCAGCGAGGGATTTATTTTTTTTTTTTTTGTTTTTGTAGCTGGCCCACGGGAAGCTGCACCGTTTGCCCCACGTTAAAATGGCCCTGCTTCTGGCCATGCCTTTCTAGTGTATTTGTATAAAGATTGGGGGTCTGTAGCAATATGTTATCTGACCCATGGGACATGCACACAATAACAAGAGCTAACGAGGGATGCTCAGTAAAGTTCAACTAGGTAAGCAAAGTATGTTTTATAATGTGTGGCTCTAGGCAGATATTTTGGCTGACTGGATAGTTACAACTACCACTAGACATCAGCATCGTATTATAAAAAAATAATAAAAATGTGGTTTTGTAGGGACTAGATCCACCAGCTATCTGTATCGGATGCAATGCTTTAAAGCTCTTCTATAGCAATGCCACAGTACTTATCAAAATGACACCCTAATTACACTGCATATTTTGTTATTTTATTTATGACTTATGCAATATACATTTGAGACATTTTTCACAGAAAACAGTACTTCTGTTTCTATTTGTATTTCTTGTTTTATTATTAAAAAGTTAATTTTCATATTAAAATATAGTACATATTTAAATGTAATCCCTATAGTCTAAAAAATGTTAAATCTCGTTTAATAAAAAAGGCATTTTTGTAGATTAAGGCAAGTTACATAATATGTAAGTATTTCATTTTTATGCTTACAAATCATATTCATAACTTACCAAATACAGTTCTGGCAGGTACAGACTCTCGGTTGAGCCAGAAGGAGACTTGGGATAATATAACGGTCATAATACATGGCAGGTAAGTTTGAATGACAAAGTAGCCAATCTTTCTTTTTAAATGGAAGTGAGTTGTCATAACAACATATTCACCTTGAAGAAAAAAAAAAAAAAAAAACATGCATTTTGTTAATATTGTCAGACAAAATTTTGATATCACAATAAACTGGATTTTTTTGTATTTTTATTATTTTTTTTTTTTTTTTTTATTAAACTAAAGATGCAATCAATGAATAGGTGCAGAATGCAAACCAATAATATATAGTATTAAAAAGGCAAGCATATGGAACTATAAAATCATGAAATCAACAATTTAAATCAACATCAGAACCAAACAGGGGAGAAAACATAGAATATGATGGCAGTTAAGAACCATTCGGCCCATCTAGTCTGCCCAATTTTCTAAATACTTTCATCATTTCCTGGCCTTATATTATAGTTAGGATAGTCTTATGCCTATCCCACGCATGCGTAAACTCTTTTACTGTGTTAACCTCTACCATTTCAGCTGGATGGCTATTTCATGCATCCACTACCCTCTCAGTAAAGTAATACTTCCTGATATTATTTTTAAACATTTGCCCCTCTAATTTAAGACTATGTCCTCTTGTTGTGGTAGTTTTTCATCTTTTAAATATAGTCTCCTCCTTTAGTGTGTTGAAAGAGAAAAGCTGGTCTTGCATTATTTGCAGAGCAAGATTACATGAATGACAATAAAAATGAGTTTAAATCGTTATTCCAACGATCATAACCACTACAGTTTTTACAGTTGTTTGCCCTTTCACCTGGGTCATTAGACAGTGCTGGATCTCCTCTGGAGCTGGGTTATAACATTTTCATCATGGCATCAGCAAATGTGCAGAAGCTGGATGACGGTCCTGCTGCTTATTCACTGGATGAGAGTGTTAGCTGATCACTCTCAATGAACGCCCAATGAACGCCTCTCTGTGTATAAACACCACAATGATGTATAACTCAACAGCAAAAGGGCTAAACTTCAAAGTGAAACACTGCTCCAGACACAATGATCACTTTAAATCATTGAAGTAGTCATGGTGTTTGGAGTAACCCTTTAAATGCAACCTATGCCCAGGTTGATTCAGCAAAGATTAAGTTGTTTTTTTTGCATAGTCCTATTTACAGAGTGAGATGCTCTGTGAGCGGTGAATAGATGCTATTTGGTTGTATCCTCTCTCTTCACTCTTTGTTTGCATTAGGTTTTATTTATGTTCAGTTGGGGAAAAAAATGTGAACCCTATGGAATACCAAGAGTTCTCTATTGATTACTTTAAAAAATGTGTCACAAACTGACTAATAACATACAATCATATGTACTTTTCATAATTTTGTTTAAGACATTGAGTAATTATTCACAGTGCAAACTGGGAAAAGTAAGTGAACCTCTAAGTTAATGACTTTTTACAAGTCTGGTGTTTCAGTTATGCAAGTGTGGAGTCACGTGTTTTTATTATTGAAGTGTGAGTTGCACAAGTAAACTGTGATTTAAATAAAGGTATATATATATATATATATATATATATATATATATATATATATATATATAAAATATATATATATATATATATATAAAAAACAGCTAATGTTCTTATCTTGTAATACCTTTTTTTTTATTGGACTAACAAGAATTTTTTAATGACAAGCTTTTGAGAACCTCCCTTTCTCAAGTCTGAAACATCACTGGACTAATATGGCTACAATCTCTTGAACACTATATATATATATATATATATATATATATATATATATATATATATATATATATATATATATATATCTTGGCCTGTAATTGTGGGAGGCACTAGGAGTCCTATATAAACCCAGGAGCGTTGACAATCCCGGAAGTTCTTCTGTTTACTTCCGGCTCACAAGACCCTGACATCAGTTTTCCTGCCCACCGGCAGTTTGTACAAACTTCTCTTTCGTACTGAATGTTGTGAGTATAGTGGAGGAAGCCAGCATACAAATGGCTAACTGTAAGTCATTTTCAATTACATGAACGCACCTATGATCAGTTCATTAATCGCATATGTTCGTTTAAATTCTGTTCGTTTGAAACTGTCATGTTAAAGCAATTTTGTTCGATACTGCTGCATTTCATTTAAACTTCCGTCTATTTCCCTGTTCGGTCAATTAGGTCTGTTTACCATGCTCACAATTTCATTCGTATAGTATCATTTAAATTCTGCTAGTTTGAAACTGTCATGTTAAAACCATTTTGTGCAATATTGCTGCATTTCGTTTAAACTTTCGTCTATTTCTCTGATCGGCCAATTAGGTCTATTTACCATTCTCACAATTTCATTCGTATAGAATCAGACAAACGGCATATAATACCTCTCATGTACTGTAATACATATTTAAGGCTGTTCAGTTCGTATAAAATCACTAACCTACTATCATTTAAAGCCCGTTCGGCTAAAATCCAGCAAGTTCATTCCCTTAAAATGTGAAGCTTGTGTATATTGCATAGTAATATATAAATGAATTTGCATGACATAATTAGGAGATTTAATTTACTCTTATTTCTGTCTGATGCATCTTGGGTAGTTTACGGTCATGTTCCATAATGCATTACATGTATTTACAATTGTAAATTGTTTATTAAATTAGAACCATTATTAGAAAAAGAGACAGAAAAATGGTGGGAGATAACATCTCTAGAACACTATTTGTCATCACATATTATACCTAGGGGTTTAAGAATTTTAAAAACTCCAGCCTTTAGTATGGGAGATATACATTTTAGAGGAATGAAATCTAGCGAGCAATGAATGCTCTATTAGATATATGAAAAGCTTGAATGATTTTCAAAAAAGATCACTTAAAAAGATAGAAGAGGATAGTAACCAAATTGAATCAGAAACAGAGACTAGCCAAGAGGACCAAAGACTTCTAGAAGATAAATATAAGCAATTAAAATATAGTGTAAATTTCATTTATGAAAAAGTAGCAGACACCAAATCATCTAAATACAAAATAGATCAAGAAGATTATAGAACAGGAACCCAGAGGAACTGGTCTAAAAAGAAC
>OW240914.1:243299266-243419034 GCA_933207985.1 Pelobates cultripes
CCATAAACATACCACATAGCTTTTTTATGAAGGCTAAACAAATTTTTACCTCTTATTTATGGGCGGGTAAACGCCATAGATTACCTCATCCAACCCTCACGAGACACAAATCGCAAGGAGGTTTGGGGGTCCCAGATATCAAACGCTACAGTAATGCTATACTTTTAGCCCGTATTTATGACTGGGTAGACCCTCAAGCCCAAAAACAATGGACGCAGATAGAAACCACAAGTTTCACAACAAACCCCGAAACCATACCTTGGCATGAACCCAATACAAATATACTTCGTCCAGGCCATGAAGACCACCCCACTATCACTCCCACTTTAAAAGAATGGCACCAGCTCAGACAAAATAAACATATCTCCCCCCCATCCATCTCCACTCTTACCGATTACGGGGAACCCCAACTTTCCTCCAGGCTTGCAGCCAGAAGCATTTTGAGTCTTTGAAAACCTACAAGGTCACCTACATTTAAATGAGGTAATTAATGAAAATGGAATTCTTCCCCTAACTGCAATTGTACGCACCCCCACACATTCTATCATGCAAAAATTTAGATATGCACAACTTTCGCACTATATCCAGAGGCAGCCAGATCTGCGGCAGGGATGTAGACCTTTAACTACATTTGAGTCTTTAGCCACGTCTAGAACCCTACAAAAGAAACACGTAACCACTTTTTATAACTTATTACAAGCACAAGACTAGTGATGTACCGAACGGTTCGCTGGCGAACGGTTCCCGGCGAACATAGCATGTTCGCGTTCGCCACGGTGGGCGAACATATGCGCGGTTCGACCCGCCCCCTATTCGTCATCATTGAGTAAACTTTGACCCTGTACCTCACAGTCAGCAGACACATTCCAGCCAATTAGCAGCACACCCTCCCTAGCAGACCCTCCCACCTACTGGAAGGCATCCATTTTACATTCATTCTCAAGCTGCATGCTTAGTGAGAGGAGGGAAAGTGTAGCTGCTGTTGATTAGATAGGGAAAAGCATAGCTAGGTTAGGGTATGCTTTTTTTTTTTTTTTGTCTAATGTAATTGCAGTTAGTTGTCTACCACTGCTGCCAGCTTCTGTGTCAGGCTCACAGTGGATACTGTGCCCATTTGCTTTGATCAGGTGCCACCCTTGTATCTGTCACAATGGCTTACATTTAAAAAGCGAAACTTTACTGTTATAGATTGAATAGCAGTTAGTTGTCTGCCACTGCTGCCAGCTTCTGTGTCAGGCTCACAGTGGATATGGTGTCCATTTGCCCAGTCAGTGCCACCCCTCACTCATATCTGGTGTCACAATAGCTTGCATTTAAAAACAAAAAAACTTTTTTCACTGTTATAGATTGAATAGCAGTCAGTGTCCTTAAAGCGGGTGTGTTAAGCTCACAGTGGATATGGTGCCCAGTGCCACCACTCACTCACTGGTGTCACAATAGCTTGCATTTTAAAACAAAAAACTTTTTTCACTGTTATAGATTGAATAGCAGTCAGTGTCCTTAAAGCGGGTGTGTTAAGCTCACAGTGGATACGGTGCCCATTTGCCCAGTCAGTGCCACCACTCACTTATATCTGGTGTCACAATAGCTTGCATTTAAAAACAAAAAACTTTTTTCACTGTTATAGATTGAATAGCAGTCAGTGTCCTTCAAGCGGCTGTGTCAGGCCTACAGCTTGTGCCCTGCACAACTGTGCCAGTGCACATTGCCACTCATATCTGGTCTCACAGTAGCTTGCACGCATAGTACCACTAATCCCCCAAAAAATGACAGGCAGAGGCAGGCCACCCCGCAGGGGCCATCGTGGTCGTGGTGCTGTGATTCCCTTTGGCCCTAGAATAATGCCCAGTTTTCAGAGGCCACGTACCCTGAACTTGAAAGTTCTGAGGACATAGTTGACTGGCTAACACAGGACACCCAATCTTCTACAGCCTCCGCTCAGAACCTTGACGCACCATCCTCCTCCAGCTTAGCTTCAGGCACCTCTCAAGATACCACTCACCCGCCTGCTGCCACCACCAAAACTAGCACCACAGCCGCTTCACTTGGTATGTCAGAGGAATTATTCACACATCCGTTTGAAGAAATGAGTGATGCGCAACCATTATTGCCAGAGGATATAGATAACAGGGATATGTCTCAGGCAGGCAGCATCACACACATGGACGTACGGTGTGATGATGATGATGATGTTGTACCCGCTGCTGCTTCCTTTGCTGAGTTGTCAGATACAAGTGAAGCGGTTGATGATGATGATGCGTCCATGGATGTCACGTGGGTGCCCGCTCGTCAAGAAGAAGAACAGGGCGAAAGTTCAGATGGGGAGACAGGGAGGAGGAGGAGGCGAGTTGGAAGCAGGGGGAGGTCGTCGCAAGGAGCTAGTGGCACAGTCAGACAGCATGCATCGACACCCGGGGTCAGCCCGACAACACGCCAATCAACGCATGCTGTGTCCACCACCAGAATGCCGTCATTGCAGAGCTCAGCAGTGTGGAATTTTTTTTGTGTGTCTGCCTCTGACAACAGCGATGCCATTTGCAACCTGTGCCAAAGAAACTGAGTCGTGGGAAGTCCAACACCCACCTAGGTACAACTGCTTTGCGTAGGCACATGATCTCACATCACAAACGCCTATGGGATCAACACATGAGTACAAGCAGCACGCCTACTCTAAGCCGCCATCCTCCTCCTTGTCCAGCATCTTCAGCCACGTCAACCACTGCTGTCCTCCTTGCCCCCTCTCAACCATCCGCCACTCCGTCTCCCGCCTTGAGCAGTTCCTGCTCATCTGCCCACAGTCATGTGTCTGTCAAGGACATGTTTGAGCGTAAGAAGCCAATGTCAGAAAGTCACCCCCTTGCCCAGCGTCTGACAGCTGGCTTGTCCGAACTATTAGCCCGCCAGCTTTTACCATACAAGCTGATGGAGTCTGAGGCGTTCCAAAAATTTGTAGCTATTGGGACACCGCAGTGGAAGGTACCCGGCCGAAATTTCTTTTCACAAAAGGCAATCCCCAACCTGTACTCGATTGTGCAAAAGGAAGTAATAGCATGTCTGGCACACAGTGTTGGGGCAAGGGTCCATCTGACCCCTGATACCTGGTCTGCAAAGCAGTGGGTACTTTATAAATGGCTCCACCTGCCACCCGTACAGCAACACAGTCTCCAGTTAGGAGGACCGACCAAGCATCTTCTTCCATCTCCCTGTTACAGAAATCACTGCCATATCCATACAAATTGTACATAATGTCCAGGATAGTTTTCCAGGGACAAATGTTGTTGCCTGTTGAACGAGGTGACCTTGCTCGGGTCCCAGGTGTGCGGTTCCTAAAATGGCTGCCATATACACGTCCACTGATAGGAGACGCGAAAGGTATTAAACTGATCAGAACAATAATAAACACACCACAAATAAGGTTTCTCTCCTGTATGGCTCCTCAAATGATGCTTAAGATTAGAAGCGGCTGAAAAGCATTTCTCACACTCCGAACAAAAATATATTTTTTTAACATTCTCTCCACTTTGAACGAAATGACGTTTGGGGAGAGATTAACATAATTAAACACAGGCAGTAAAAATACAGTTTTTAGCCATACACTGTAACTTTAAAACTATATATCCCATCTTCATAACAATTACATATTTGGAATCAGCACACTTAAGACATAAACATAACCAAAAATCAGCCAAATCCATCCAGGGGTTAAAAAGTTAGCTCGAGGTCCCTTTATGACCGACCGCAAGCACATTTTCCTGCCCAAAAACAGTTCCATAGATTTGGGCTGTGCGGTCGGTCTATTTCAGGCTGAAAAAACGACTAAGTCCCATCGCCGAATGGGACTTAGTCTCTGCAGCTGTAAAACCATTAGGGGAGAAAGTAGAGCTCAGCGGTGTTCGCGGAAATGTGTAGCCGATTTTAGTTCCATGAATTTGGCTACACATACCGCTGACCTCGTACAATGATCAAAGATGGCCGCCGCCACGTGTTCGGCAAACGAACAGAGACCTCCCAGCATTGTCAATTAAGCTGCGGTTAACCGCAGCTTCTGGGAGGTAAATTGCCTGCACACTTCCACTTCTGGGTGGTCTGCCTGTGTGGTACTTGGTTCAGTAAGCCCCATTTACTGAACCAAGTGGGAAATAACCAGGCAGGCACAAAGGGTTTGCACCAGGTCTGGGGACACAGGGGACACCGTCTTAAAGGGGCAGTGTCCCCAACAAGTCTGGGGACACGGCCTTAAAGGGGCAGTGTCCCAATCTTCCTGATGTCCCAAAAAAGGTGTTTTAAGGGCCAGCACCAGTCACATAAAGAGTCCATAAGCCCCAATATGCCCACCGACAGTCTTAAAGGGCCATACACACCAAATAAAAGTGCATACATTTTCACAATCTCCCAGGGGCCATAGTCATGCAGGAGGAGGCTGGCAAAGAGGCTTCTCCACAACCCAGGGAAACAGGGCAATTTGCCATTTAAAGGGCCCGTTACAAATAGCAGTTTGTAACAAGGTGTCAATCCATATCTGCCAAGTGACCCGATGTAGGGGGAACAGTCCCTATTCTGCTCTGTGTCAGTGTGTATCATGGTCTCTGAGGACAGGTGTCAATCCATATCTGCCAAGTGAAACTATGTAGGGGGAACAGTCTATATTCTGCTCTGTGTCAGTGTGTATCATGGTCTCTGAGGACAGGTGTCAATCCATATCTGCCAAGTGACCCTATGTAGGGGTAACAGTCCCTATTCTGATCTGTGTCAGTGTGTATCAGGGGCTCTGAGGACAGGTGTCAATCCATATCTGCCAAGTGACCCTATGTAGGAGGAACGGTCCCTATTCTGCTCTGTGTCAGTGTGTATCATGGTCTCTGAGGACAGGTGTCAATCCATATCTGCCAAGTGACCCTATGTAGGAGGAACAGTCTCTATTCTGCTCTGTGTCGGTGTGTATCATGGTCTCTGAGGACAGGTGTCAATCCATATCTGCCAAGTGACCCTATGTGGGAGGAACAGTCTCTATTCTGCTCTGTGTCAGTGTGTATCAGGGGCTCTGAGGACAGGTGTCAATCCATATCTGCCAAGTGACCCTATGTAGGGGGAACAGTCCCTATTCTGCTCTGTGTCAGTGTGTATCAGGGATCCTGAGGACAAGTGTGAATCCATATGTCAAGGTGTCAATATGTCATATGTCAGGTGTCAATCCATATCCATTGTGATTTAGGAATATTAGGTGATTTATGCCCTTTATGGATTAAGACCAGACTCTGCATCAACTGTGTAATTTTCCATGGGAGTTTTGCCATGGATCCCCCTCCGGCATGCCACAGTCCAGGTGTTAGTCCCCTTGAAACAACTTTTCCATCACTATTGTGGCCAGAAAGAGTCCCTGTTTGTTTTAAAATTTGCCTGCCCATTGAAGTCTATGGCGGTTCGCTCGGGTCGCCGGTTCGCGAACATTTGCGGAAGTTTGCGTTCACCGTTCGCGAACCGAAAATTTTGTGTTCGAAAAAATCATTAGTTAAGTGGTTCATTTAGTGCCCTTCCTACCAGGTGTGATGTCACTGGTATCTTGGAGGTCTCCCCCAGATTCCAGTGCCATCTTGTTAATAAGGGTGTTAGTCGATGTCAAAGGGAAACTCCCTAGCGGCCATTTTAAGTAAATCACATATTAGGTTGAATAATGCTGATTGTGGTTATGCTGAGTAAATAGGCATTTTATTAATATGAATTGGGTTAATATTTTTGCCCACAACAGTCCCCCCTTAAAATGACTATTTACTAAAGAGACAACTACTAACTGACCCTAACAATGTCCCTACTTGGCTGCAGCTCATCTGTCTGAACAAGCCTTGAATGCTTCACTGCGCGGGTATCCCGTAGTGGCTAACCCACTACATCTCCCGCATCAGACTCCTACCCGTGGAGACAGACGCTGTCCCTATGTTGTCCCTATAAAGAAGTAGTTGTCATTTTGAGGTGGTGGGACTGAAGAGGTGTGTGCGGGGTGTCACAGTCTATATTGTCAATATCTTGATGTAGGAATGTAGGTGTGGTGTGGTCAATGGTCTGATCTACAGTCTTTTGTTAGTACCTTTCCACCCAGGGCATCACGAAGAAAACCAGGAAGAGGAGGAGAATCACTATTGTAAGAACTGCCATACCTACTTGAAAGAGAACTCTCTGCCATCCACTCATCCATCCCAACCATCTGTCCCATGAATTGGAGACCCCTGAGTTCTTTTTTAATTTGTCAGAGAGACTTTCTAATTTCTCTATGGCCATGGTTACTTTACCATTGGGGCCTGTATTATCTGGAATGAAGGTACAGCATGTCATAGTGTCGGGGAGTATTTTACACACACACCCTTTTCTGCTAGGATCATGTCTAAGGCCATTTGATTCTGGAATGTCATTTGGGAGGTAGCTTGCAAGTGTTCTGCCAAGCCTTGAAGGGCATCTCTAGTATAATTGACAAAATGTTGCTGATTATAATAGATATAATTAATCCATTTAACATTCTTGTTAGCGGTGATGAGTGGGATCAAGGATTTGAATCCTGCCGCAACCTCATCTCTGGCCTTGAACTTGTTTGGTACCCCCCTTGGTACACCTATGGCATTGGTATATATTTGTGGGTCAAAACTACCTTGAATAGGAGTTTCTCTTTTTATCCTGAAGTACGTGTGTGGGGAATCAAGTGGGCCTTGGTGGTTATCAGAAATTATATGTATAGGCATGATGGCTTTGGTCAAAGTGTATTCTCCCCACCACAGGCAAGTCATTTTAGATCTGAGTTGCATATCACCACATAGCCAATACATGTCTCCCAAGGACTTGACTTGATTTACCAATACGGTAGTGGGAGGTTTCCGATAGGTGGCACAGTAGCCGGGAGGGAAACTACCCACAAATTTACCGGTGGCTCCGTGTAAAGTGTAGCAAGTGTAATTACCTGGATACACAGTGATTCCATCAGGTGACCTGAGATTCCCTTGAGTTATAGGATATACCTTTTTCCATGATTCACATACTGATGAGTTTGTGGCTGATTGTACATAGAGGCTTAAAAAACACATCTCAACATCGGGAGGTAGATTGAAAGGCACTGTACCCAGATGGGGTCTGGCCCCGCCACAGACATAACAGTTAGTTTTATTGTGTGAATTACCATTATACCTCATCCACTCAAGCCATAGGTTGGTATCTCAAAAAACAGTCTCTACAGCCATAGTGTCCTCAAATGCAGGATTGACAATTGCCACCATGTCCTTAAGAGTTTTAATGTGTGGTTTTAGAGGGTTAGTGATCATGTGTGTAGAGTCTACCAGTCAGGTGATGTATGCATATCTTGTAAATAGAAGGTCCCCAACTTGTTATATGAGCCACCCCGTCTCCAGTACATCCCCATTACGTACTCTCCAGTGTCTCCTGGGCTGGGATGTTCTATGTTTAAGATGAGTTTCATTGGGGTAGACCCTGTTGGCTTACATAAGGTCATTCTGTGTAAAAAGGGTTTCCCATGTCTGTCCACCCTATCCAAAGCGCTTTGTGGTCTGTAGCCCCATGGTCGGCCTATGTTCCAACCTGCTGCTTTCCAGGTACTACAATGATGTCCCCAATGGTCACCTGTCACACAAATGTATGGGTCCTTTCTATTGGGTATGTCTTTGTATATTGCTGAGTGTTGTGACTGTGGAAAAGTTCAAGGACCAATATCACAGTAATCAAAGGTAAAAGTAGCTACATGTGTGTTTGAAGGGTTATACCAGAATGTGTAAACATGATTATTTTTGGTGATAGCAACTTGTTGGGCCTTTACTAGGCCTAGCAGCAGAAATAGACACAGGAAGCTCACAACTCTGTGCAGATGCAACTGAGGAGCATGGCAGTTAAGTTTTGACCCTGGTCTACCTCAATATTAATGCAAATTGTAAGCTGGAATGATTTATTTTAATGTATTCAATTATTTATCTATCCATATTTCTCATTATGCATTTAGAATAATTGTCTTAAAGAAGTTTTGCAATTTTCTGGGGGTCTGGAGCCATGGTGGGCATTGAAAGGTGAAATTTACTTGCAGGCACATTCATCCTCTTCCATCTGCTTTTCTTGGCCTTTTAGCTGTCAGAAGCCAACATTAGAGCTTTGAGGGTCAGCTCTGGTGTTTGCTCCTGGCCTCTGGAGGATTCCACAGCTAAAGTGCCAGGTGTCAACGTCAGAGTTGTACTTTTGTGCATGCACGAGAGTACAGCTCTGACATTGTCTATTGGCCTATGGAGGATCTGGCAACAGACATTCAATAGATAGAGCTTTTTTTTTTTTTTCCTTACCACTTGATATGGCTAGGGGAAATGAAAAGCTTGACAAAAGTTTGTTCCACCTTTTTATCAAGATTGTCAAGCAGAGGAATAATACTGAGACAAAGTACCTTGTCTCAGTATATTTTTTGAGTGGGTTGGAAGTGCAGCTCACCTATGTAATGTTAGGTTGAACAACAACATGAAACATGACTGAATGCTGAAATGCCCAGTGCATGCAATTATTTGTCCTGAATTGCAACATTCAGTGGGTTTATTCACCAAACATGGAATGGTAGTAAGGTGAACACAGATCTATAAAATTTAGGCAAAAATAGCAAGGTGGTAGTTAAAACATTTTGCAGTTCATTTTAAACTATCTACGGTGTTTATTACCTTAATTTAACTCGTAACTTTTAGTGATTTAACTTTTAGTGAATTACATTTTTTGTCAGGATCATCTGTCTAGAATGATTTTTCATAAATGACCAGCCACTCCAAAATATTAAAGACATGCAGCGTTATAGACTAAACTGAGAATTGAAAGTAAATTTCAAATTTAAGGTTGAAACAGCTAGAATAGAAACATTATGTAAGTTAACTATGCTTTCAGTTTGGTTACACTGACCTTATATTTGAAATTCACTGTGAATTCTCTCTGAATTTTCATTTTAGTAAACGACCCTGATAGTTTTGCAATTGAAAAGACCAATGTGCATTCTCACTTAAAATACACAAAAACACATAAGCAATATACCAACATAAAATATTGACATTGCCCTTCATTGCTAAAATATTTTTTTTAAGACTTAAAGCATATAAATTGAAAACAATTCATAGTACATAATGCAAGTATTAAAGTGTAAGGGTCAGGTGATGTTTCATACTCATTCATTCAAAAGTACTCATTCTAAAATAAAATTATTCTAATTATTTTGTAACTTTCTAAAATATATACAGAGATAAATAAAAATGCATAAATAGTGCAGTGCTTTTTGTATAACATGCAGTATTTACTAAACAAATAAAAAATAAATAAAAAAAATCACTCACATTTAAATATGGCAGACAAAGGCCAATAGATGCCCACTAACATGGTCATCAGAAATCAAGAATTTTATTGGGCCCCCAAATTGCAAGGTTGGACAAAAGTTAGAACCCTATCTGTCGTGCAGCTCCAACAATGCTTTGACTGCTGGGGATCTACCAATTTTACGTGCTTGCAGGGTTGTATTTAGCATTGTGTGTGTGTGTTTGAATGTAAGCATGTTTTGTATGGAGTATGTTTGTGTGTACGTGTTTGTATGTGGTGTTAGGGTTTGAATGCAAGCATGCATTTATGTGTAGTGTTGGTTTTTGGATGTATGTCATGTGTTTATATATAATTTTGGTGTTTAACACAGGGATGTGTTTGTATGTACTGTTGACATTTCAATGCAAGAGTGTGTTTGTATGTAATGTTGGAGTTTGAATGGGGGGTGTATTTATATTTAATGTTGGTGCTCATATTCTCAGACACACAGGTACACACAATGACACACATGAAGATACACAGATACACACACTGACTACATACAGATATGCACACAAATAAACTGACAGGCATACTGACACA
This sequence comes from Pelobates cultripes, assembly GCA_933207985.1. Classification (NCBI taxonomy): domain Eukaryota; kingdom Metazoa; phylum Chordata; class Amphibia; order Anura; family Pelobatidae; genus Pelobates; species Pelobates cultripes. The sequence goes on from OW240914.1 coordinate 243,309,170, forward strand.
TGCAAATGCATACAATGCATACAATGACAGACATAATCACACACACACACACACTGACACACAGGCACATACAATGACAGACATACTGGCACACACATATACATACACTGACACACACACACAGATACATACACTGACAGATATATTACCACACACAGACACATACACATACATGGGTAGACATATTGACAAACACACAGGCACATGCACTGATAGACATACTGACACACACATAGGCAGATACACTGATAGACATACTGACACACACACACACACACACACACACAGACATATAACAGCATACTGACACACACACACACACGGACATATACCAACATACTGACACACACACACACACACACACACACACACACACTGGCAGACATACTGACACATGCATACACTGATAGACATACTGACACAAACACAGGGGCGTGCACTGGGAAACATGCTGACAGGCACACTGATAGACATACTGACACACACGTACACACAGGCACATACACTGACAGACATACTGACACAGACATACACATATACTGATAGACATACTAACACACACACACACAGAGGCACATACACTGACATACATACCGACCCCCATACATTCACATACACTGACAAAAATACTGTCACACACACACACAGAGAAAGACATACTGACAGGCACATACACTGACACGCACACACAGGTAAACTTAGACGGACATAATGACACACACAAATACATACACGGTTAGAAATACTAACACACACACACAGACAGACTCACTGACACACAGAGATACACAGACAGACATACTGACACACACACACACACACACAGACAGACATACATGTACTGTACCTTTTGCTGGAGGGTGGCTTCCCTGGGGCCCAGTGTGGTGCCTAAGGCTGATGGGAGTGAGGAGACCCCATCCTCACTGCCTCCTCCCTCACACGCGGCTCCTCCTGAAACCTCCCCTCAGCAGCTCTCTTTATGGAAGGAAGTGACTCACGGCTATTACTTCCTTACAGCCGGCTGCCGAAAAGCAAGGGGCCCAGTTGAACTGTTAACCCTGCTGGTACAAGCCCAATAAGTGCATGGGGCACCCAATGGGCCTCTTTAGAGTTGTGGCCCAACTGCATCAGCGAGGGATTTATTTTTTTTTGTTTGTTTTTGTAGCTGGCCCACGGGAAGCTGCACCGTTTGCCCCACGTTAAAATGGCCCTGCTTCTGGCCATGCCTTTCTAGTGTATTTGTATAAAGATTGGGGGTCTGTAGCAATATGTTATCTGACCCATGGGACATGCACACAATAACAAGAGCTAACGAGGGATGCTCAGTAAAGTTCAACTAGGTAAGCAAAGTATGTTTTATAATGTGTGGCTCTAGGCAGATATTTTGGCTGACTGGATAGTTACAACTACCACTAGACATCAGCATCGTATTATAAAAAAATAATAAAAATGTGGTTTTGTAGGGACTAGATCCACCAGCTATCTGTATCGGATGCAATGCTTTAAAGCTCTTCTATAGCAATGCCACAGTACTTATCAAAATGACACCCTAATTACACTGCATATTTTGTTATTTTATTTATGACTTATGCAATATACATTTGAGACATTTTTCACAGAAAACAGTACTTCTGTTTCTATTTGTATTTCTTGTTTTATTATTAAAAAGTTAATTTTCATATTAAAATATAGTACATATTTAAATGTAATCCCTATAGTCTAAAAAATGTTAAATCTTGTTTAATAAAAAAGGCATTTTTGTAGATTAAGGCAAGTTACATAATATGTAAGTATTTCATTTTTATGCTTACAAATCATATTCATAACTTACCAAATACAGTTCTGGCAGGTACAGACTCTCGGTTGAGCCAGAAGGAGACTTGGGATAATATAACGGTCATAATACATGGCAGGTAAGTTTGAATGACAAAGTAGCCAATCTTTCTTTTTAAATGGAAGTGAGTTGTCATAACAACATATTCACCTTGAAGAAAAAAAAAAACATGCATTTTGTTAATATTGTCAGACAAAATTTTGATATCACAATAAACTGGATTTTTTTGTATTTTTATTATTTTTTTTTTTTTTTTAATTAAACTAAAGATGCAATCAATGAATAGGTGCAGAATGGAAACCAATAATATATAGTATTAAAAAGGCAAGCATATGGAACTATAAAATCATGAAATCAACAATTTAAATCAACATCAGAACCAAACAGGGGAGGAAACATAGAATATGATGGCAGTTAAGAACCATTCGGCCCATCTAGTCTGCCCAATTTTCTAAATACTTTCATCATTTCCTGGCCTTATATTATAGTTAGGATAGTCTTATGCCTATCCCACGCATGCGTAAACTCTTTTACTGTGTTAACCTCTACCATTTCAGCTGGATGGCTATTTCATGCATCCACTACCCTCTCAGTAAAGTAATACTTCCTGATATTATTTTTAAACATTTGCCCCTCTAATTTAAGACTATGTCCTCTTGTTGTGGTAGTTTTTCATCTTTTAAATATAGTCTCCTCCTTTAGTGTGTTGAAAGAGAAAAGCTGGTCTTGCATTATTTGCAGAGCAAGATTACATGAATGACAATAAAAATGAGTTTAAATCGTTATTCCAACGATCATAACCACTACAGTTTTTACAGTTGTTTGCCCTTTCACCTGGGTCATTAGACAGTGCTGGATCTCCTCTGGAGCTGGGTTATAACATTTTCATCATGGCATCAGCAAATGTGCAGAAGCTGGATGACGGTCCTGCTGCTTATTCACTGGATGAGAGTGTTAGCTGATCACTCTCAATGAACGCCCAATGAACGCCTCTCTGTGTATAAACACCACAATGATGTATAACTCAACAGCAAAAGGGCTAAACTTCAAAGTGAAACACTGCTCCAGACACAATGATCACTTTAAATCATTGAAGTAGTCATGGTGTTTGGAGTAACCCTTTAAATGCAACCTATGCCCAGGTTGATTCAGCAAAGATTAAGTTGTTTTTTTTGCATAGTCCTATTTACAGAGTGAGATGCTCTGTGAGCGGTGAATAGATGCTATTTGGTTGTATCCTCTCTCTTCACTCTTTGTTTGCATTAGGTTTTATTTATGTTCAGTTGGGGAAAAAAATGTGAACCCTATGGAATACCAAGAGTTCTCTATTGATTACTTTAAAAAATGTGTCACAAACTGACTAATAACATACAATCATATGTACTTTTCATAATTTTGTTTAAGACATTGAGTAATTATTCACAGTGCAAACTGGGAAAAGTAAGTGAACCTCTAAGTTAATGACTTTTTACAAGTCTGGTGTTTCAGTTATGCAAGTGTGGAGTCACGTGTTTTTATTATTGAAGTGTGAGTTGCACAAGTAAACTGTGATTTAAATAAAGGTATATATATATATATATATATATATATATATATATATATATATATATATAAAATATATATATATATATATATATAAAAACAGCTAATGTTCTTATCTTGTAATACCTTTTTATTGACTAACAGAATTTTTAATGACAAAGCTTTCGAACCTCCTCTCAAGTCTGAAACATCACTGACTAATATGGCTACAATCTCTACTTGAACACTATATATATATATATATATATATATATATATATATATATATATATTATCTTGGCCTGTAATTGTGGGAGGCACTAGGAGTCCTATATAAACCCAGGAGCGTTGACAATCCCGGAAGTTCTTCTGTTTACTTCCGGCTCACAAGACCCTGACATCAGTTTTCCTGCCCACCGGCAGTTTGTACAAACTTCTCTTTCGTACTGAATGTTGTGAGTATAGTGGAGGAAGCCAGCATACAAATGGCTAACTGTAAGTCATTTTCAATTACATGAACGCACCTATGATCAGTTCATTAATCGCATATGTTCGTTTAAATTCTGTTCGTTTGAAACTGTCATGTTAAAGCAATTTTGTTCGATACTGCTGCATTTCATTTAAACTTCCGTCTATTTCCCTGTTCGGTCAATTAGGTCTGTTTACCACGCTCACAATTTCATTCGTATAGTATCATTTAAATTCTGCTAGTTTGAAACTGTCATGTTAAAACCATTTTGTTCAATATTGCTGCATTTCGTTTAAACTTTTGTCTATTTCTCTGATCGGCCAATTAGGTCTATTTACCATTCTCACAATTTCATTCGTATAGAATCAGACAAACGGCATATAATACCTCTCATGTACTGTAATACATATTTAAGGCTGTTCAGTTCGTATAAAATCACTAACCTACTATCATTTAAAGCCCGTTCGGCTAAAATCCAGCAAGTTCATTCCCTTAAAATGTGAAGCTTGTGTATATTGCATAGTAATATATAAATGAATTTGCATGACATAATTAGGAGATTTAATTTACTCTTATTTCTGTCTGATGCATCTTGGGTAGTTTACGGTCATGTTCCATAATGCATTACATGTATTTACAATTGTAAATTGTTTATTAAATTAGAACCATTATTAGAAAAAGAGACAGAAAAATGGTGGGAGATAACATCTCTAGAACACTATTTGTCATCACATATTATACCTAGGGGTTTAAGAATTTTAAAAACTCCAGCCTTTAGTATGGGAGATATACATTTTAGAGGAATGAAATCTAGCGAGCAATGAATGCTCTATTAGATATATGAAAAGCTTGAATGATTTTCAAAAAAGATCACTTAAAAAGATAGAAGAGGATAGTAACCAAATTGAATCAGAAACAGAGACTAGCCAAGAGGACCAAAGACTTCTAGAAGATAAATATAAGCAATTAAAATATAGTGTAAATTTCATTTATGAAAAAGTAGCAGACACCAAATCATCTAAATACAAAATAGATCAAGAAGATTATAGAACAGGAACCCAGAGGAACTGGTCTAAAAAGAACCATCACCATGACAACAGAGAGTGTCCTCTTTCCAAAAGTCAAATAAACCCTATAACCATACCAATATTACTAGAAATCAGAATATGAACTATCCTTCTTCTAATAAAAAAAAATAAAAAAAATAAAATAAAAAAAGAGAGATTCACCTTGTGTCCGTAAAACTGACACCCATACCACTACACGTTCCAATCACCAACAGGAACATTTTTTTAGAAAGGGTGTAAGACTAAAGAAGACATTGTCCACTATACTCTATCCCCACTCAGAAAAGGTTCTCAAATCTAAGATCCCCCATAGTGAAAAGATCCTGTATAGAAATAGAAGATCACAGGGAAATATCACATCCAAAGCTACCACACAGACAACACTAACCAATACAGAAGGCATATTCAATCTATCAGGGATTGTTTCAAATAATGAAGAACTTTCATTATTATGAAAAGGATTAAAATTTAGATAATCAAGCATTTTTGAAGACATTAACCAGAAAAAATATATTTTTTAAAGGATAAATAGTGAAAAAACTATGGGTGACATCGACAATAGTAACCCTCTTCCAGATAAGAATCCATCTGAACACGTTAGTTTTGTAATTCCTACTTAACATTCTAATCTCAACTTAAAATCTAATTTTTATCCTTGGTCAGACCACAATAAATACCTTGAGGTCTTCAATGAGCTAGTCCAAGAGGATTTTGACAAACTTATATATAAAAGCACCATAAGGAATAAGAAGCCATCGTGTAATCTTACTATGGCAAAAAGGAAAGCTTTACAGTCCCTACAAAAAAACTATGACTTAGTCATAAAAGAAGCTGATAAGGGAGGAGGTACGGTAATCATGTCCAAAACTTATTATATGGAAGAATCAAGTAGAATTTATGGAGATAGCAATACATACTGTTGTGGATCAAAACAAATGCCTGATAAATTTGTGTATCTGCCCTGTCCAAATTAATAAGTATATGTGTGCATGCTTCCAGAAGTAATTTCACACCAGACACAAGTTCCCAGGTTGATGAAATACTCAGGAATGCTTTATTCTGGGGGCCGGCATGCCCTTATAAAGCAGCGATACATCATACGCATAATTATACATAACAGAGAATATACTTCAACAATTGGTTAAAAGTTAGAAGGTCTTGTCTAATACCATCCCACTGGGCGTGGTGTCATCAATGTCATTCAGCTCTTCCTACACATTTTGGCTCCATCTTGGTTACACAATGGGAAGGGGAGTGAGCAGTTACTGGACAAATGAGGGGAAGGGGTTTGGGGGGGGGAGAAGCATGAGCACGGAGTAAATATACATTTGACTAATTCTAATATTCTGTCCACAACAGTCCCCCCTTAAAATGTCTATTTACTAACAACTACGATAAACATTCAGAAATCTAAAGCACATCACAAAACAGACAAGGAGGGCAAGGAGAATAAACATTAGCAAGACAGCCACACCTATCTGGGTCAGAACTTTCTGCAAACCATGCATCCATCCAAACCATCTTCACCATGGATCAATGATTTCTGAATTCCTTTTTAATTCTTCAGAGGGACACCCTAGCTTCTCTGATGCCAGGGTTACATTACCAGTTGGACCTGTGTTATCTAGAATGAAGGCACAACATGTCATGGTGTCAGGGCATGTTTTACACACTCCTCCTTTCTCTGTCAAGAACATATCTAGGGCCATCTTATTCTAAAAAGTCATGTGGCTTGTGAGTGCTCTGCCAGCCCTTGAAGGGCATCTCCGGTATAATTAACAAAGCGCTGTTGGTTGTAATAGATACAATTAATTATTAGCAGTGATGGTTGGCGAAATAGATTCAAACTTCATATGTTACTTTAAAATCATTTGGTACCTGTGAAGAATCCCCCTCCATTCATTTGATACTTTCCCTCCCTGCTACTTTATTTATGGATTTATTACTGTGACGAAGTGCCCTTCGCCACTTGTGCCTGGGGAGGACTGCTTGCCCGCCTCTTGCCCTGTGACTATGGACCCTGGGAGATTTGGCCCGTTCAATTCAGTATGATAGGAGTTATGTATTTTTGTATCCTTTTGTGTTTTACTGGGAACATGTGCTTAATGGAGTCTGCCTCTATCCCTGGATAATTTGATTATTTTCCCCATTGTCTCCAGGATAGAAGGCTCGGTAAAACGTGTGTGTCCCCCCCCTGCATGGGAGCAGGGCATAAAAGAAACTGTAGCTTGAATACCTGTTGTTGTTACTTCCAGTAAAGTCTTGTTCCAGCATTAAGCCTTGGCTCATGTTTGGAGGATTGGAAAACTACACTCTGGGGATTGCTATATTCACTATACTCCCCAGGGTATATTCACTAAGCTCTGCTAAGAGCTTGTTCCTGCTCTCTGGGGAAAGAGAGGTTAACCCACTGGAAGCTGGATCCTGGCCTTGGGTCCAGGGTGGGTGGAGACGGCGAGAACCCGGCACAGCTGTATCGCTGGAAGTGGGGTCTGCAGTGCTGATGGTGTCGGTTGGAGTGCTTGGAGTCCTCAGCGAGCACTAGGCGCATCGATTGGCGGAGGTACTCAGTCGGAGTGCCAGCGGTCCGTCACAGTACCCCCCTTGGCACCCCTATGGCATATATATATATATATATACCGTATATACTCGGGTATAAGTCGACCCAAATATAAGCCGAGGCCCCTAATTTTACCCCAAAAAACTGGGAAAACTTATTGACTCGAGTATAAGCCTAGGGTGGGAAATGCAGCAGCTACTGGTAAATTTCTAAATAAAATTAGTTCCCGATAAAATTACATTAATTTAATATTTATTTACAGTGTGTGTATATAATGAATGCAGAGTGTGTTTGTGTGTAGTGTGTGTACATAATGAATGCAGGATGTGTGTGTTTGTGTGAATGCAGTGTGTGTATATAATGCAGAGTGTGTGTGTATATAATGCAGAGTGTGTGCATTATATACACACTGCATTCATACAAACACACACTGCATTACACACACAGACACACACTCTGCATTATATACACACACACTCTGTGTGTATATGATGCAGAGTGTGTGTTTGTGTAGTGTGTGTGTGTAAACTGGGTGGGGGGAGGGCATTCATATTATTATTTATTTTTTTTTTTTTTTTTATATAATTACTTTAATAATTGTTTTATATTATTTTATTATTTAATTGTTTATTTTTTTTGTCCCCCTTCCCTGCTTGTTACCTGGCCAGAGAGGGGGGCTATCTCATTCCCTGGTGGTCCAGTGGCATGGACTGTCCAGGGAGGGTACAGGGGGGGGAGAGGGGGGGCTGGAAGCAAGCTGTTACTTACCTTTGTAGCAGCTCCGGTCACCTAACTTCACCTCCGTTCCCTTCCGTTCACTGTCAGCTCCGGTCTGCTCCCCTCACTTCCACTCTGTTCAGCTCACTGTCTCACTAAATCTTGCGGACTGCGTGCCGCGCGGAGCGTGTGTTTGTCAAAACCGCTCTTTAGAGGGGTGTTCCTTTTATCCTGAAGTATGAATGTGGTGTGTCAAGAGTACTTTGGTGATTGTCATGTATTATGTGTATGGACATAATAACTTTGGCAGGGGCACAGTTACTTATTCTTTATCGTATAAAACCTGCCCCATGCTATCTCAGTACAGGTGGACTCAGACCATTTATTCAATATTAATATCACCACAAACTCAAGATGAACAGATGATCCTGAAGAAGCTTTGACCGTGCATAGGTACCTCAGCTTCCGGACGTGAGGGCTGCAGGGTAAGGAGTATGTCTGATTCTCTTTAGCTTCACGAGGTCTCCTCATGGGGTCCTCGGCTTTCCATCGATCACAGGTGGTCAGGCATTATTATGGCCATCAAAACACCTACTTGTTGATACTTTCTCCAACAAGTAACTTTACTTTCTTAAAATGGAGAGTTAAAGGGTTGTCAAGATCAACAAACGTTACTTCACATGGAGCAGAGGCAGGCTTTATTCTGGAATTGTGACTCCACAGGGTGATGTCTGCAACTTTCATGGTGTACTGCTAGACATATGGTCTTGGTTGTCACATCGGTGACTGGGTCCATTATAACTAGTGCATATTTGAATCGGCAACTCTTTGGCATCTGGATGTAATCAACTTGGATTCTTGGAAGGGATAGTGAGGTTTGGATAGATGCTTGGAGCTTTTCTCAATTTTTCTGCCTGAGTGGGCACAGATGTCGCAGGATCTGCAGTAACCGTTGGTCAGAGAGGTAATCTTAAGTGCTTCAGAGTATTTATTGAACACAGAGTTTATGAGGGTCTTGGACAGGTATGATGCTCCATGGGCCCGCTGGACCACTGCTGAGTACATGGTCTTGGGTAAACTGAATTTGAGATTGTTGGAGTACAGCCCGTCTTTAACGGTTGTCTCTTTCTGTTCTAACCTTGTATGCCTTCAGGGTGAGCAGCTGCTTGTTGTTCCTTCAGGAGCTTGAGATCTGTGGGTAGGATCTGCATGGTGAATACAGGAGTTTCTTCAATGGACACTCTTCTGTCCACTTCCCTTGGCGCACTTGCGGCATGTTGGCAACTTGGTCAGCTATATAGCTACCACATGCTTCTTCTGAATTCAGTCTTCCGTGAGCCTTTATCTTCAGTATGGCCACTTCTTCGGGAGAAGTAAGGTATCCATCAGTTTCTTGATAGCCGTGCTCTGCTTAACTGGCGTGCCAGTTGCTGTGAGAAATCTTCTTATCTTCCAGATTGATTCAAATTCATGTACCATACCCAGGGCATATCTTGAGTCAGTGTAGATATTATCATGCTTTCCTTCAGACATTTTGCATGCTACTGTGAGGGTTGTTAATTTGGCTTCTTGAGCAGACATGGATGAGGGAAGTGAAGATGCTTGAAGTACTTGATCCTCTATAGTGACAGCAAATCCAGTATGGTATTCCCTTTTCGTCCGCAAACCTGAAACCATCCACAAATAGGGTGAAATCAGGATCTGGCAGGGCAACCTCATGCACTGTTGGAAGGTGTGTCGTTTCCATCTCCACCCATTCAAAGCAATCATGAGGAGCAGTAGGAGGGCTATCTTCACTTATTTCTGTGTGATATTTAGGGTAGTTAACTGTCTTGAAACTCACAGTTCTCTTGCTGGCCCCCCTCTGTGGAGAGCTAATCTTGATTTGCAGTGTTCCATGTTTTTGCTAATGATCCAAGTACCTTCCATGTGATTTCAGGGACTTAGTGGAGAAAACATGAGGGACAGACACCTCCCAGTGATGATACATGTGTCTTACTTTGTATATTGTACAGAATACTGCTGAGACCTCACTTGGAGTATTGCACGCAGTACTGCAGACTGTATCTTCAGACGGATATTGCTACTTTAGAGAGAGTTCAGAGAAGGGCTACTAAACTGGTTCATGGATTGCAGGATAAAATTTACCAGGAAAGGTTAAAGGATCTTAACATGTATAGCTTGAAGGAAAGACGAGACAGAAAGGATATGATAGAAACATTTAAATACATAAAGGGAATCAACACAGTAAAGGAGGAGACCATATTTAAAAGAAGAAAAACTACCACAACAAGAGGACATAGTCTTAAATTAGAGGGATAAAGGTTTAAAAATAATATCAGGAAGTATTACTTTACTGAGAGGGTAGTGGATGAACTGAATGGTTCTTATCTGCCATCACATTCTATGTTTCTATGTTTCTACTTCCATGGTTAACTGGACCAGGACCACACTGTTTCCTTTAGAGTCTGAAAAAAAAAGGTCTGTCATGATGAGGCGTACCTCCACCAGTCTGAATAGTTCTTTTTTCGTAGTGTGGATCTGGTCCTGGGGTATTTCTAAACCACAGGATGCAATATAAGTAATCCTTGGGCTGTTCATCATGTGGAACGGTGGACTTCCATACTTGTAGTTCAATATATACATCAGGAACAGTGTCAAGACTGTACCAATAGTGTGATATCCCCCCCCCTCCCCCCCCGGGAAGTGGCAGAAGAGTGGCTGGATTTAAGGCATAACACCTTTGTAGTGTGACATTGTCAGGCAGAAACAAAGTTGTTTGAAGGCAGAGATGTCTTTTTAGAGGTAAGGTGGGTGGGTTGAGGGGCTAGCTGCTGTGGTTGAACTTGATCAAGGAAAGCAGAGATGTTGTGAGGTGCAAGTATTGTGAGCTTGTGTGCAAGGACTAAATCATGTGTTTTATTCAGGAGTTTGCATGCTGCAAAGACTGCTCATGGGCTCTTTTTTCCACAGGGGTCAGCTGACAGGAGTAGTGTTAATAGGACGTTGGCAGGAAGATTGTATGAGTACTCCAGAGGCATGAACCCATCTGTCAGAGGAAAACAGTTTAAAGGGTTTCTGGTAATTGGGGAGGCCCAGGGCAGGGGCCAAGGAGTTAGCATGTTGCAAAGCACAGAAGATGGAGTAGGTTTCAGGGCACAGAGAAAAATTCAGTCTTTGGATAAAAGGTACAGTCTTTAGGGCATCATACAGGTAAAGGCCCCAGGTATCCAGGCCCTGCAGGAAAAAAAAAAGAGGATCAAAAAGACATGGAGGGGCTTGTACAAATAGTTGTGATTCCCCTCACTCAGTTCCAGGTGAGGTGACTGGTGCCATGGGAAAGACAATGTTATTAAGCAAGGTAGTAGAGCGAGACAGGAGCATGTGGGGATTAAGCACAATGAGAGTTTCCAGGACAGTAGCATTATTAACAGTCTTGCATTTTTTTTTTTTTTTTTAATTCTTTATTTTTGCAGTGCGTATAGTGGTTACAGGTATACATATGGTACCCCAACGGCATTCCATATGCTGGTGTCAAGACATTAGTCACAGTGGGGGGTAGGCAGACTGCACTTTTTTCTTTTATATATATTACGTAATGATAACAAGCTAATAGGTGTTGCTGAATGGTATAACATGTTAGATTAAGATTTCGTTTAGCTCAACTATTTGCACATCAGATTGTAGTTATGTTGCCATGACAGTAATTCAAGACATAGAGGTCAACGAGTAGCAGTAATAATAGGGTTAAAAAAAAAAATAAAAAAAACTTGTTAAGATTAATAAACATGTTGCTTAAAGTTTTATACTGTACTGAGTATACAGGCTGCGCTTAAGAAGCTATTGCCTAACAGTTAAGAAGCTACAGCATAAATGGGTTGTATTGTAGGTACACAGTGGTAAGGTTAATTATTTACATGCTAGATCAGGATTGTTATGGTAAAGACTATGGTAGTTTTGCTATAAGGTTCTGGTACCAGATGTCATAGCGTCCTTTAATGGCCGTCAACCCATGCCGCTTGGAGGCTTTGGGGGTGAGTCTTTTTCGTTGTTAATCCCTGTGTCTTGTCTTGTCACCTCAGGGCCCAGGCTTTGAGGTTGCTGCTGAGTTGCCCGCTGCGTGCGCCGTGGTCTTGCAGTTCCCAGAGCTCGGACTGTGGTGCCGTGTCGGCCCCTCCGCCGGCCACACTCCATCATCAGGGCCCCTGTACTGTTGCCTCTGCTCTGATCATTGAAGGCTCTGCAAGTGCGGTCTCGGGCGGCTGTCAGGTGAGGGTTAGAGGTTCGGGCCCTCTGTGTCCAGGCCAAGTCTCTTTGATGGAAGAGACGGCTGGTGCTCTTGCTGTAGCGTTGCCGCCAACGGCGGTGGATTCTCAGCCTCCGTTGCCTATATCAGGGTAGTATGCCCCTGGTGGCTTTGGGCCTTGTCTGGTCCGTTTGCGCTGTGTCAGGCATTTGATGTGGGAGTTTGCCCTGAGGGGGCCCGCTCACCTCCCGCTTCTCTTTGCTGTGCTCTTGGTTCTGACGCGGTGTCTCCATGGCGCGGGCCTCTAACTTTGCCCAGAAGTTTGTAAAGAGCCTGTCGACGTTGTGGAGCAAGCGCTCAAATGTGCTCTGGAGTGACATCGCAACTTGTTCTGTGTCAGGAGCTTGTGTGTCAGGAGTGTCCGCCATTTTAATTTTGACGGTTGCTGCTTAATCTTGTCGCTTGATGGCTTCTTGTAGCCGGCTTGTTGGTGCTGGGTATGTCAGGAGGAGGACCGGGATGACCCCCACCGGTCCAGAGGGGGGGGGACAGCTTGGTGCTATGTGCACTCCGCCGGGAATAGGGCTCAGAGAGCGGCCGCCTCTCCTCTGCCCACGCTTGTGTAGGCCGCAAGCCTGAACGGCAGCGTTTCAGTGCCAAAACGGTTGGATTTTGGTATCACTGGATGCACCGTCGTTCCCTTATCTGGGAAGTCGTCGGTGGCTGGTCGGTTTGGCGAGTGGCCCCGGTATTCCGTCGTTTATCGATCCCAGTCTGTGGAGCTCAGGCGATGCGTGTCTGATCAGCTCTGCATCCAGGCTCTGCCCCCACAGTCTTGTATTTTTATGGCTCAACCTTCACAGAATTCTTCATGACAGGGAACACTGGGGTATTTCAGGAAGAGTCACAGGGGACCATTTGACTTTAGAACTTTAACCTGTTTGAAAATAGCAAGAGCTTGGGCAGGATTCAGAGGATATTGTGGCATAAGGGGCAGGCTGGCCCTTGTGAACAACTTTGTCAGAACAGGGGGGAAACATGGAGGTGTCCAAAATCTTCAGGGCCTGTAGAATTCCGGCAAAACATTGGGGAACTGTCTAGGACCTTTGCATCCTGGCCAGGTTTTCTCCATGTGCAGCAGAGAGCTGAAGTATCGCGAGCAGAGAGTGGTGCAGACAATTGAATCTGGCCATCAGGCGCAAAGGTGATAGAGGCCTGCAAACGGTGGAAAGATACCTGCACCTAGCAAATTGATTAGATAGGTAGAGAAAACCACAAAGCAGGGCTTAGTTAGCAGGCCACTCCAAGGAGTGCCATCTACACCTATGCAGGAGATATCAATATGGGATATAAATGAGGAGTCAGGTAGGATTCTCCTCCACTATGAAGGCCGCAGATAGCCTTTGGGAATGTGCCTTGTAATATACTAAAACGCAAGTCAGAGAAAATGTTTGGGACAACCTGGAGTGATACTTTCCTTTTCACTCGTTCGCAAAAGGTGATCTAATTATACCTTTCCAAACTGATCATGTATAACCCCTGGGAGGGTAAATCCATAATACTCTTTTGCCTTCCATTTACTGACCTTAGCTCTGGCAGTCTGAACATGTTTATCATTATAAATAGAGGTTTTTGCAGTAAGAGAAGGAAAGTTGCAGCCTGATTTTCAGTTAAACTTTAACTGTTGAAGTACTTCACATATATTAATAAGATTATATCAATTACACCACTCTGCAAACTTACACGAATAACCAGTAGTGTCTGAGTTAATAAAGCATTTTACACTTCTTCTAATGTTAAAACATTATTCATCTTTAAAGTTGTTATCTAAATATACAATCTTTAACTATCATGATTCAATTACGTAAAGATACATGGTTAAAATCAGATAATCTGGCCACTGCATACATTTAAACTACAAGTAAATGTTCTGTAAATGTAAAGGAACCTGCATTGTTTAGCTATAACCCCCCCCCCCCTTTTTATTTTTTTTAATTTTTTATTTTTAATTTTTTTTCTGCAACACATAGGCATTAATATACATGCAACTGGATAATTCACTGGTATGCTCTTATACTTATGTTTAACAGATATCGTTTGTAAGCCAGACCGCAGCTGCATATGGCATTTAGCAATAATTTACAATAATATATTTCAGATATTTACAAAGTCTAACCATCTGTGTAATATACGCATAAAGTTTTTTTGTTGTTTTTTTTTTATGCCATGAATTAAATAAACTGTATTATATTGCATGCATACTGATACATTATATTATATGTATACTGATACATTTCAGAAATAGGGAAACAAATAGCATTATTGCTTTAGTAACTATAATTTTTCTGTCCATGTGATTTACTGTCCATAATATGCAGAGTTTAAAGAAAGCTCCATGCCCCCAAATAGGACAAGCATAACAGAGGTAGGCCTCATGATGGAGGCAGCCATGACAGGGGTGGGGAAGGAAGGGATGGGGACTGTTAGCAGGGAAGTGATGGCAGGGGAGGAAGAGACGGCCATGACATGTGTGGGAAAGGAACAGACAGGAGGTGAGGGCATAGTAAGGGTGGAAGATACATTATGTTAGGAGTAGGCTTTACTATAGATAGTGGTAATCGGGTGGAGGTCACATGGGGCTGGGCAAACCTCCTTCCCTTTTTGTCAGGCGCCATTTTAGGGTGGTGGCTGGAAAGTACCAACATTACAAATACTATAGCTGATGTAATAAGTCAAATAAATAATATCCTTTGCAAATGAAATACTGAACTGTAAATAAACTGCCAAACTAAAAATCCAATTTAAATTCTGTAACTCAACATTATCAGTGTCTAAACTATACTTAAGTAAACAACTTTGGAAAATGAAACAGGCAAATTAAATAAGACACTTGAGAACATTAAGTATTTAACAGCCCATGAGCTGTACATAGCAATAAAATATTTGTTTACACCTAAGCTTGTAAAAACCCATATAAACAATAATCTATATGCCCCATTATTACTTCCAATGCTCTCATGAATCATATAAGTGCCACATACACCAATATGCAAATCAAATAATTCCCTTACAGCAGTATGCTAATTAACCTCTGTACAACTTATAGTGATGTCACGAACCGTTCGCGAACTTCCCGCGAACGGCTCGCCGCGGTTCGCCACGAACCGTTCGCGGTGAGCTCCGGTCAGCTGACACACCCAGGCCAATCTCCAGCAGACCCTCCCCGCTCCTGGACAGCATCCATGTTGAAGCTGCCTTCAAGTTTCAGGTGGGCCTGAAAATAAGGGAGTGGTGGCAGTTTAGAAATCATGTCCTGATTTTCCAGCTTTTGCCAGCTCCCACTCTAGCTTTGCCATTCATTCCTATGGGACAAATTGCGCCACAAGAACGACGATATTTCGTGAACCATTCGGCGAAACGTTCCACAAAGTAATAGCAATCTGATCGGGAACAATCTGCACGTTTTGGTAATTTTTTGTCTATGTAGTGTAAAAACTGTGGGAGGAGTTAGGGTGGCAAATTTGGCTATAAGAATAATAATAACTAGAAAAGCTACAATTTCTGGGGAAATTGTGTGAAGTGTTCTTGCCTCCACCAGTAGTCTACAACTGGAGTGGGCGGAGTAACTGTTATCATTTATATAGCACATTTAATTGCAACGTTGTTGCACAGTTACATTAAACCATACATTTATAAAAACATTAGCAGGTGTTCAAAAGGCCCTGTCTATGACATCACTTGATGCTGCAGCCTGGCACAGGTCAGAGTATTTTGGCGGTTGCCATCTTCAAACGGTCGTATTTTAAAAACTATAAATTCTTACAGTGAAGAGCTTTATATTGTGAGAATCACAAGACCCAGACCTACATTGATGCATAGTATGTCTCTGAAGTATTAAAAATGAAGGCACAGTCGCAGTTTAGAAATTGCACTTCAAATTTGAGCTTTGTAGAGTGAAGTTTCAATGAATGTCAATGGACGGCGTTAGTTGCAAACAAATGATTATATCGTGAAAACTATCAGGACTATGGCTTAGCCGTTGACATGTTTAGTGGCACCAGGGATAGCTGAACATTTTGATATAAGATTTGTGTAGGTGGGCCTGAAAATAAGGGAGTGGTGGCAGTTTAGAAATCATGTCCTGATTTTTCAGTTTTGCCAGCTCCCACTCTAGCTTTGCCATTCATTCCTATGGGACAAATTTCGCCACAAGAACGACGATATTCCGTGAACCATTCGGCGAAACGTTGCACAAAGTAATAACAATCCGATCGGGAACAATCTGCACGTTTTGGTAAATTTTTGTCTATGTAGTGTAAAAACTGTGGGAGGAGTTAGGGTGGCAAATTTGGCTATAATAAGAATAATAATATATATATGTGAGATAACAATAAGTGGTCTTGCTATGCAAGAACACTTAATAATACTATGAATAACATTAAGTGGTCTTGCTATACAAGAACACTTAATAATATATATGTGAGATAACAATACAAAATTGGTCTTGCTATGCAAGAACCTTAATAATAACTAGAAAAGTTACAATTTCTGGGAAATTGTGTGAAGTGTTCTTGCCTCCACCTGTAGTCTACAACTGGAGTGGGCGGAGTAACTGTTATCATTTACATAGCACATTTAATTGCAACGTTGTTGCACAGTTACATTAAACCATACATTTATAAAAACATTAGCAGGTGTTCAAAAGGCCCTGTCTATGACATCACTTGATGCTGCAGCCTGGCACAGGTCAGAGTATTTTGGCGGTTGCCATCTTCAAACGGTCGTATTTAAAAAACTATATATCCTACAGCGAAGAGCTTTATATTGTGAGAATCACAAGACCCAGACCTACATTGATGCATAGTATGTCTCTGAAGTATTAAAAATGAAGGCACAGTCGCAGTTTAGAAATTGCACTTCACATTTGAGCTTTGTAGAGTGAAGTTTCAATGAATGTCAATGGACGGTGTTAGTTGCAAACAAATGATTATATTGTGAAAACTATCAGGACTATGGCTTAGCCGTTGACATGTTTAGTGGCAGCAGGGATAGCTGAACGTTTTGACATAAGATTTGTGTAGGTGGGCTTGAAAATGAGGGAGTGGTGGCAGTTTAGAAATCATGTCCTGATTTTGCCCGCTCCCAATCTAGTTTTGAACATTCCGCCATTCATTCCTATGGGACCAATTTTGCCACAAAAACTATGATATTTCGTCACAAAAAACGACGATATTTTGTAAACCATTCAACGAAATGTTCCCAAAGTAATAGCACACCAATCGGGAACAATCCCCACGTTTCAGTATATTACTGTCTATGTAGTGTAAAAACTGTGGGAGGAGTTAGGGTGGGAAATTTGGCTATAGTAATAAGAATAAGAACTAGAAAAGTTACAATTTCAGGGGAAATTGTGTGAAGTGTTCTTGCCTCCACCAGTAGTCTAGCACATTCAATTGCAACATTGTTGCACAGTTACATTAAACCATACATTTATAAAAACATTAGCAGGTGTTCAAAAGGCCCTGTCTATGACATCACTTGCTGCTGCAGCTTGACACAGGTCAGAGTATTTTGGCGGTTACCATCTTCAAACGGTCGTATCTTAAAAACTATAACTCCTACAGTGAAGAGCTTTATATTGTGAGAATCACAAGACCCAGACCTACATTTTGATGCATAGTATGTCTCTGAAGTAGTAAAATTGAAGGCACAGTCGCAGTTTAGAAATTGCACTTCAAATTTGAGCTTTGCAGAGTGAAGTTTCAATGAAAGTCAATGGACGGCGTTAGTTGCAAACAAATGATTATATTGTGAAAACTATCAGGACTACGGCTTAGCGGTTGACATGTTTAGTGGCAGCAGGGATAGCTGAACGTTTTGATATAAGATTTGTGTAGGTGGGCTTGAAAATGAGGGATTGGTGGCAGTTTAGAAATCATGTCCTGATTTTTCAGCTTTTGCCAGCTCCCACTCTAGCTTTGCCATTCATTCCTATGGGACAACAGGGTATACAAGAGCGGCGATATTCCGTGAACCATTCGTGAAACGTTCCCTAAGTAATAACAATCCGATGGGAACAATCTACGCACGTTTTGGTAAATTTTGTCTATGTAGTGCTTAAAACTGTGGGAGGGAGTTAGGGTGGCAAATTTTGCTATAATAAGAATAAGAATAATAATAACTAGAAAAGTTACAATTTCTGGGGAAATTGTGTGAAGTCATTCTTGCCTCCACCTGTAGTCTACAACTGGAGTGGAAGTGAGTAACTTATATCATTTACATAACACATTTAATTGCAACGTTGTTGCACAGTTACATTAAACCATACATTTATAAAAACATTAGCAGGTGTTCAAAAGGCCCTGTCTATGACATCACTTGCTGCTGCAGCTTGACACAGGTCAGAGTATTTTGGCGGTTACCATCTTCAAACGGTCGTATCTTAAAAACTATAACTCCTACAGTGAAGAGCTTTATATTGTGAGAATTACAAGACCCAGACCTACATTTTGATGCATAGTATGTCTCTCAAGTATTAAAAATGAAGGCACAGTCGCAGTTTATAAATTGCACTTCAAATTTGAGCTTTGCAGAGTGAAGTTTCAATGAATGTCAATGGACGGCGTTGGTTGCAAACAAATGGTCATATTGTGAAAACTATCAGGACTACGGCTTAGCCGTTGACATGTTGAGTGGCAGCAGGGATAGCTGAACGTTTTGATATAAGATTTGTGTAGGTGGGCCTGAAAATAAGGGAGTGGTGGCAGTTTAGAAATCATGTCCTGATTTTCAGCTTTTGCCAGCTCCCACTCTAGCTTTGCCATTCATTCCTATGGGACAAATTGCGCCACAAGAACGACGATATTCCGTGAACCATTCGGCGAAACGTTCCACAAAGTAATAGCAATCCGATCGGGAACAATCTGCACGTTTGGTAAATTTTTGTCTATGTAGTGTAAAAACTGTGGGAGGAGTTAGGGTGGCAAATTTTGCTATAATAAGAATAAGAATAATAAGCTACAATTTCTGGGGAAATTGTGGCAGAAGTCATTCTTACCCCTCCGCAGTAGTCAGCACATTTAATTGCAACGTTGTTGCACAGTTACATTAAACCATACATTTATAAAAACATTAGCAGGTGTTCAAAAGGCCCTGTCTATGACATCACTTGCTGCTGCAGTTTGACACAGGTCAGAGTATTTTGGTGGTTGCCATCTTCAAACGGTTGTATCTTAAAAGCTATAACTCCTACAGTGAAGAGCTTTATATTGTGAGAATCACAAGACCCAGACCTACATTTTGATGCATAGTATGTCTCTGAATTATTAAAATTGAAGGCACAGTCGCAGTTTAGAAATTGCACTTCAAATTTGAGCTTTGCAGAGTGAAGTTTCAATGAATGTCAATGGACGGCGTTGGTTGCAAACAAATAGTCATATTGTGAAAACTATCAGGACTACGGCTTAGCCGTTTACATGTTTAGTGGCAGCAGGGATAGCTGAACGTTTTGATATAAGATTTGTGTAGGTGGGCCTGAAAAAAAGGGAGTGGTGGCAGTTTAGAAATCATGTCCTGATTTTTCAGCTTTTGGCAGCTCCCACTCTAGCTTTGCCATTCATTCCTATGATCTGTAAATTTAGCCACAAGTGGAATCCGTGAACCATTGTGAAGCGTTCCACAAAGTAATAGCAATCAGATGGGAACAATCTGCACGTTTTGGTAAATTTTATCTATGTAGTCATAAAAACTGTGGGAGGAGTTAGGGTGTAAATTTTGCTATAATAATAATAATAATATGTATATATGTGAGATAACATTAGAGTGGTCTTGCTATACCCAAAAGAACATAATAACTAGAAAAGCTACAATTTCTGGGGAAATTGTGTGAAGTGTTCTTTGCTCCATCTGTAGTCTACAACTGGAGTGGGCGGAGTAACTGTTATCATTTACATAGCACATTTAATTGCAACGTTGTTGCACAGTTACATTAAACCATACATTTATAAAAATATTAGCAGGTGTTCAAAAGGCCCTGTCTATGACATCACTTGCTGCTGCAGCTTGACACAGGTCAGAGTATTTTGGTGGTTGCCATCTTCAAACGGTTGTATCTTAAAAACTATAACTCCTACAGTGAAGAGCTTTATATTGTGAGAATCACAAGACCCAGACCTACATTTTGATGCATAGTATGTTTCTGAAGTATTAAAATTGAAGGCACAGTCGCAGTTTAGAAATTGCACTTCAAATTTGAGCTTTGCAGAGTGAAGTTTCAATGAATGTCAATGGACGGCGTTGGTTGCAAACAAATGGTCATATTGTGAAAACTATCAGGACTACGGCTTAGCCGTTGACATGTTTAGTGGCAGCAGGGATAGCTGAACGTTTTGATATAAGATTTGTGTAGGTGGGCCTGAAAATAAGGGAGTGGTGGCAGTTTAGAAATCATGTCCTGATTTTTCAGCTTTTGCCAGCTCCCACTCTAGCTTTGCCATTCATTCCTATGGGACAAATTTCGCCACAAGAACGACGATATTCCGTGAACCATTCGGCGAAACGTTCCACAAAGTAATAGCAATCCGATCGGGAACAATCTGCACGTTTTGGTAAATTTTTGTCTATGTAGTGTAAAAACTGTGGGAGGAGTTAGGGTGGCAAATTTTGCTATAATAAGAATAATAATAATAATAATAATAATAATAATATATATGTGAGATAACATTAAGTGGTCTTGCTATGCAAGAACACTTAATAATATATATGTGAGATAACATTAAGTGGTCTTGCTATGCAGAACACTTAATAAGAAAGAACTTGAAAAGCTACAATTTCTGGGGAAATTGTGTGAAGTGTTCTTGCCTCCACCAGTAGTTTACAGCTGGAGTGGGCGGAGTAACTGGATGGAGTGGCTTGAGTAACTGTTGTGTGGTTGGAGTAGCTGGAGCAACTGGGGAAAGGCTGGACTGGGCAGAGTAACTGTGTGGAGTGTTTGGAGTGAGTAAAAATAGTAAAGGTCATGCAATCAGCGCTGTATCTTCCACGAGGCTAACGAGGGAGCAATTTCCAGGGGGCAGCAAAAAACACTGCCCCCAAATGCCCAGGCAAATGTCTCGTTAGCCTCGTTTTAAGGGGGCCCAAGAGCTGGCCAGCTGGCCAGTTCTGTCCCAGGCGGTCGGTCGCGCAAAGCAGGCAGCGAGGGTACATAGCAATTTTTGCTTAGCTCCCTTGCGCGCCACAGAGTAATGCCGGAAGCTGGAATATGACGTCACTCCGGCTCCCGGCATTACTCTGCGACTTGCAAGGGAGCTGAGTGGGAAGAGCTCAGCACCCTCTGTGCCTAGTTTGTGCGCTTGACCGACTGCCTGCATACCTGTACACCTGGATGCCTGTCATCTGCCCAACAACCCAGCCATCTTCTAGTCCAGCAACCCCACTGGACCACAAGTGAAAAATAACCACCCAGCTCTCCCAGAGGTAAAGAGGCTAAGTGGATTTTAATAAAAAATTTAAAACAATTACAGTAATCTGTGAGTGTTGGGGGAAAATGTGTGTCTGTGTGTCTCTGTCAGTGAATGTGTGTGTATGTGTGTGTGTGTATGTGTGTGTGTGTGTGTGTGTGTAGCTGTCAGTGTGTCTGTGAGTGAGTGTGTGTGTCTGTCAGTCTGTAACAGTGTGTCTGTGAGTGAGTGTGTGTCTGTCTGCCAGTGAATGTGTGTGTATACATGTCAGTGTGTCTGTGGGTGGATGTGTGTCTGTCAGACTGTGACAGTGTATGTTTGGGAGTCAGTGTTTCTGTGAGTCAGTGTGTGCCTGTGAATGAGTGAGTATGTCTGTCAGTGAATGTATGTGTGTGTTTGTGTGTGTGTCTGTCAGTGAATGTGTGTGTGAGAGTTTGTATGTCTGTCAGTGAATGTGTGTGTGTGTGAGTGTGTATGTCTGTCAGTGAATGTATGTGTGTGTGTGTATGTCAATGAATGTGTGTGCCTGTCTGTGTGTGAGTGATTTTGTGTTTCTGTCAGTCAAAGTGTGTGTTAGTCTTCAACAGGAAGAGGTGTGGTCTTGACAAGAAAGGGTGGAGCAAATTTAAATTAGGGGTTGCCTGAGTTCTGTCATGTCTAGAGCAGCACCGATCCAAAATACACCAGTGTCATGCTAGTGCTCTTTCCTAGATTTAAGGACCCCCCTTTCCAAGGTTCTCTTTCACCTTTTCTCAGCTTTCCCCATTTAATAGTGATAAAGCATTCATTCCTGCACTACTGTGTAATAATTGTCTTTTGTCTCATTGTAACTGGCAGTGCATGACCCATTGTTCTAATGCTTGCCATAAAAAAAAATGATAGACTCTAATGATGTTTGCTTTTTTATTCGTTGTTCTAATGAGACCTTTTTCTGTGTGCAAAATAAAGTCATATGAACAAACCTGTACTAGACTGAACAATTCCAGATGCAACAGTTTGACCAAGTAGGTCATATTGATTTAACCGTGAGCCATCTTCGGCAACTACAACAGATTGAGATGGTTCCCGTGTCCATGAATAGACTACCTCTGCTCTTGTGTACGCATCTATAGAGAAAATAAATACAACTCTATTAGTATCAAAAATATGATTAACCACTTCATGTACTAAGCTTTTTTATTTTAGCTATCTGCTAATATTTTGGGACATTAAAGTCATCCAGAGGTTGACAGATATATACACTCTGTGTGCTGTGTGTAGCACTTAAATAGGATATAAAAATGATGTGTCTATGTTGAATGTCCCCTGAGAAAAGGGCAAATCTTTACAAATGTAACCTGTTTGAGAAAGCTCCACTTCACAGCCTCCTTTTGTTTTACCTTAACTTGCTTATAAAAATGTATGTATTTTCACTATATTTCTATTGTGCAGTGTTACAGCAATCATAATAAACTATAAAATGGACATAAAAACCTTGTTGATTATGTAAATATGTTGAACCAAACCCAATCTCAAACTGGTAAATATTACTGTCTAAAAAAATAAATAAAAAAATAAAAATTGGCACATATAGTGTGCATCCAAGCATTAGACAAAAAAAAATAAAAAAATAAAAAATATATTTTTTTCTAATTATTTATATACAAAAAAATTCATAGACTTTAATAATGACATCTGTAGATAAATTATTTTAATAGTTTCTAACAGACTTGAATAATTTCTGATGCTGATTCTTATTCATTCGATGCCAATCTTCCTCTTAACAACCAACTTCATACTTCAGCCTTTAATATTTTGGAGAAGATATTCAATCACAATATGTTAGAAAACATTTAAAGTATTGCAAAAATTCAAATATACTTTAATAATCACTTCTGCAGACACATAATTATAAAAAAAGTGTTTTTTAGCAGATTGTGATTAATTGAAAAGTGTATTCAATAATATGAAATGAAAAAATATATATATATATATATATATATATATATGTACTTTAGTGCATTAAATATGCAAAACAGTTTTTTTTTTTGTTTTTTTTTTCAGTAATGCTTCTCTTGTGAGGGACAATTTATCTTGAAAACACAGATCTCACATTATCAAATAATTTACTCATCTGAATAAAAAGTAAAATGCATGGAATATCAGTAACATCAGTGGGATTACCCATAATCTCTACAACAGTCTGTTATTTAGTGATATAAACTCACAGCTTCCAAACTTTAAGGGACATGCATGGGCATCCATTGGGAAATCTTCCAAATGCATAGGACATTCTGCTCTTACAGTCAATCTAAGAAAAAATAGAGTTGTAAAGATTAAATACTGTCTAAATACTGTCTGTATTAGAAACGACAGTTAAAATACAACAAATGCATGCAATATTTTTAATTTAACATTACTAGACATAATATTTGCACGTGTCAGAACTTAAATAGTTCCATAAAAGTAAAAACAATAATATACTGTCAATGCAGGCATTAAAGGGTTACTGCACTTAATTCTACTCTCCCTAGCTCCTCTGCATTTAAAGCTGACATGGAAAGCACTGAGGAGGCAGAGGAAAGCAAATGCACTGATGACTTTGTGTCTTGCCACACACAGATGTAATGCCTGCAATATCCATCAAATGCAAGTTTAGTATTCAAGGCTTACAATAATATAATGTCAGTCTTACCTTTTTGTTTTAATGTACTCAATAAACTATGGTATTTCACTCACTACTCTTTCTCCTACTATTTGCTGGAGAGGATCATTAGCAGTTACAGTAAAACATGCATGTTAAACTGAAAGGCTCACACGGGCCAAATAAACAAGGTTTAAGTTTACGTGGACCAAAAAAAAATTGTAAAAAAAAAAAAAGATTTTCATAGAAACTTAGGTTTATTTAGAAGAGTAAAGTATAAAAAAAAGACACTGGACGTCCTCAAGCTCGTAGGGCTTCAAAGTAAACAAAAGAGCGGATTTATTTTAAGGAGACGTGCATTTGCATATAACCAATGTTTTAATCCGACTACCTTGACATATTAAGAAAAGTTTGGTAATCGGACTGAAATGGTGAATGTATGCTGTTACACAACTGTAAAAACCAAATTACATTATCTTGTTGATTTTGAAGTCCCATGAGTGTGTTATTCATTTTGGCTGAGATCATTAAACTTGATGATCTCTGCCAATCCAATTCTTTCCCATAGGAAAGCATTGGGAGGCTATTGTGCATGTGTGGCAAAACGCTGCATGGCCAAGCAGCATCTCCCATGGGGAGCGTTCAGTGCATCCATGCAGAGCCAATCTAATACACTGTCCCCTCCCCCCATTCTAGTACACTGATACCATCTAATACATTGCTCCCAAATCCAATACACTGCCCCCAAATGTAATGTGCTGCCCTCCCTCCCCCCACTCATATACATTTCCCTGCCCCCCACTTTAAAACAACGCCCCCATCTAATACACTGCCCCAATCTAATACACCTCCCAGCCTCACCCCTCTATAATACACTTATCCACCTCCCTACACTTTAATACACTGCCCCCTCCCCTCAATCTAATACACTGCGGCCGCCACTCAAATTGAATACACTGCCCCTCCCTCTCCCAATTTAATACATTGCCCTACCTTACACCACTCTAATAAACTGCCCCATTCCTCCTACCAATAATTACACTCACCCCTCCCTAATTTAACACACTACAGAGGAAGGTCTCCCAAGCCCCTCTTCCCCTACCTTAAGATGAGCCGCCTGTCCTCAAGTTCCAGTCCTGCTTCTCTGCTCAAGCAGGCTAGATGCTCCTCTGGCACTGCAAGCAGGAGTGGCTGGCCTGCTCGGCAGACAGACAGCCTCTCTGTGTGATGATGGGCAGCTGCCAAATATGACTTCACACACTGTATACGCATATCTGATGGCCAAGGTGGACTAATGCTAAGCGCTCTTATGGCTGCCGGAGCATGTAATCGGCTGTGACAGGGCAGACAGGAAAGATCTCTCCTGTTTTGCAGCTGGTCAAAGCCAAAGCAAAAAACCTAGGGCAGACGGGCCGCAAAGATAGTCAGTGTGGGCTGCATGCGGCCCACGGGCCACAAGTTTGACATGCTTACAGTAAGGCAAAGAAAAGTCTTATTCAACACCGTTACAAGTTGCATCCACTGAAGTAGAATCATTTTTGTCCAACTGATGAGAAGAATTTGATGACCTGTATATGATTTGTTTACTTTTTAAATGGAATTATGTCCTCAATTTCATTCTACCTGCAAAACCCAGTTAAAAATGATAGACTAGTTTAGGCAGATATTTTTATCAATTTTTAATTGGATTTAATGCCAGCCACACTTCTAACAGCCAAACACAATAAATGGTCGGCTGCTTGAGAAATTATTCAGATAAAGGAGTTTATCACCCCTTAGTGTCTCACCTAGGGATTTTGATAAACTGAGGGTATTTATTGTCTCCCCAAACCAACCCATTGGTGGATCCAGAGCCTGATCTTGGGAGGGGCACTTGTAGATTATTTAAAGATCTTTTTATGCCATGATTGCTAGCAGCTCGGCCATATGAAGCATGCCTGCCCTAGTCGGAACAGAGAAGGTTGGGAAAGCCCAGCACCCCAAACCCGCAGGGCAACGGCACATTGTTTCCACCAGGAGGCCCCCAGTGACATAAACCCCAGCGAGGATCAGTGGGCAACTCTACACGAGGCGAATCCAGTCCAAACAGCAGGGGGCAACCGAGAGCATCATCGCCAGTGGGTCATCGTTGACGGAATGGAAGTTTGTGCTCAAGCACGTACTAACAAGACAGTAGCCGTAAGGGTGGCAGAAGGAGCCATCCATAAACTTCCCACTGCCAGGGTGCATCTCAACTGGGGTTCAGGAGACAAACAACTAGAGGTGGGCATCATGAAAGAGCTACCAGCTGAGGTGTTATTGGGAAATGACTTAAGCTGTCTAACCTCCCGGGAAATGTTCAGATGAAAGGATAAGGAGAGCCTTTCATGTGAACATCCTCAAACCCTACTTCGAGTGGGTGGAAGATGTAGTGGCAGCATGTGCCCCCTCAATTGAGCAGAGCAAGGGCCTTCCCCTACTTGACTTGCTTGCATCCACCTCTAGTACGATCGACCAAGTAAGACTAGGCGAAAAGTTGAAGACCGAAGCATCTCAGCTGCTCCAGAGATTCCGGGAGATGTTCTCTGCCATACCCTCCGCTGTGAATCACTGAATTGAGACCCAGGGAGAAACCCCACTACGGCAACAACATACCGTATCCCTGAGGCAGTTAGAGAAAATATGCTAGTGGAGGTCCAGGAAATGTTATAACTGGGAGTCATTGAACCCTCTCCGAGTCCTTGGGCTTCACCTGGAGCCAGCGGCCATTCCTAAGTCAGCATTCATTACCCCATTTGAGATTTACCAATTTGAGGGTATGCCCTTTGGGATAAAGTATGCCCCAGCTACCTTTCAGAGGATGGCTCCTGGAGGGATTTCATGACGTTGCATGTGCGTATTTAGATGATATTGCCATCTACAGCTGCACATGGGGAAACCATCTGGAGCACCTATCAAGTGTATTGAAGCGAATCCAGGCAGCAGGGCTCACTCTGAAGCCTGATAAGTGCCACGTCAGTATGGCCGAGGTACAGTATCTCAGCCATAGGGTAGGTTCAGGCAAACAGCGACCTGAACCTGCCAAGGTAGAAGCTATCGCTAACTGGCAACAACCCCGTACCAAGACCCAGGTGCTAGCGTCCCTAGGGACAGTGGGCTACTACCACAAGTTTGTCCCTGAGTACAGTGCCCTGGCCAAACCTCTCACCGACCTGACCAAAAAGACCCTTACTAGACCGGTAACCTGGTTCCTGGAGTGCGTGTACGCTTTTCAGCAACTCAAGACAGCACTGAGCGAGGCACCTGTGTTGGCCGCCCCAAACCATACTAAACAGTTTCTTGTACACAGATGTCTCCATGTTTAGGCTGGGAGCCGTGTTAAGCCAAGTGGGGGACGACGGGATGGAGCACCCGGTGGTATATCTCAGCTGGAAACTATTACCCAGAGAGGTCAGTTTTGCTACTGTGGAGAAAGAATGCTGAGCTCTTGTATGGGCCTGTACGGCTGTCCCTTCACACTCATGACTGACCATAACCCCCTTATTTGGTTAAACCGCGTTGCTGGAGACAACACCTGTTTGTTACGCTGGAGCCTGGTCCTGCAGCCCTACAATTTCACCATGCAGTGCAGACCAGGCAAACAGAACGGCAATGCTGATGGTGTATCCCGGCAAACAGAGTTGGACCCTTAATTGACTTCCCGGGACATCCCCAAGCCAACTGCACTAGGGGGTGAAGGCATGATAAAAATCCCTGGGCAGCTTTCATCACTTACTAAATTTGATGAGAGCAGGAGAGAGCACTCTTTATATATCACTCTAATTTTATCACATTAAGAATCACACCTATCAATACATAAAAAGTGTATTTTATACAACGTGTATGTTTTTTTTTTTTTTTTCGTTTTACTCTTTTGGTTTAGATAGTATGCAGTATGCTCTGGGTCTTAAATATGTTATTCCTGCTTTCTGGTGCTTGTCTTTCTGAATCTCTCTGTGGATATTAGATTGTAATCCCCAGATTCCAGATATTTACCAAGTTAGTTTAATCTTAAGGATTGTGGGGATATTTACAAAGTTAAGCCTCTCAGCATGGTTTACAGATATGTTTTGAGAAACTGCTATTAACCTATGTGTGGCTGGTAATCTTGTAATGCAATATCATTCAATGGTTTTACTTATTCTAGTCATTCACGGCAAATAATGCTACCATGTTAATTCTCTCTATATATGTTGAATGTCTATTTTATAATTTATACATACTTAAGTCAGGACCCAAACCATTCATTTTAAGTATCTAAGTCCCTATAGGTAAAGAGTTCTCATAAAAAAAAAAAAAAAAAAAGTTTATTTTGTTTAATTTGGTGTGAAAGTATGCCTATCTCTCTCAGCTATGTGTATTTGGATTTCTGTGTGGCTGGAGTGTTTTTCTGAACATGTAGTGTATCAATGCTGTGTGTAGCATATGGATTTTGTATATATTGTGTTACTATGCACTGCACAAACTGAAAATGGAGATTATTTTATTGTGGGAAAGTGCCTTAGTCACGCATCATCCAAAATGATGCACTCTTGTGGTGCCTATCTCACAATAAAATATCCACCGTTGGCATTTTGTGTTGCCCGGCCAGAGAATTAAGCCAACTTAGACTGACAGTGCTCCTTTTCCAATGCATCAAACAGGACTGTAACACTAAAGGTCCCAATAACTTGGAGTGAAGAGGTCTACCTATCCATGCAGAGGTGTCCCAAAGGACAAATGGGAATAGACCTAACAAAAGCAAGGTAGATTACAAGTGAAAGTAAGGACTTAAAACATGAATTGTTTCACGAAACACAAAAATAATCTTGCTGCATCCAACTACCTGCATTACAGCTTTCTCCAATCAAGTCAGTTTGCCACTTGAGGATTACAATCCTTTAAAGAACAAATGACACTGGACAGTTATAACATGCAATCCATATGGAGAGGTGCTGATTCAAGAGCAAGATACTGTTGATTCAAATTACCACAAGGATTAAAATTACCACACGGATGCAGATATACATGGCACATTACTGTGGGAGGTGCTTAACTCTAGGAGAAGATCTAGACAATTACCCCAACAAGAATGACGCCAAGAGTTTGGGAAACATGAACCCAAATAAGGAACCTGAAGACCAAAGAAGGAGAACCTGTAGATCTAGTTTTACTTTAAATGCCTACATGGGAACTGGCAACTGAAGGAAGTCGAGGAGGTAATGCCACCCTGAAATGGGCTAAAGCAAAACGACTTCAAACTTGTGACTACCACCAAGCAAGTCCTATCTCCAGGGAAAATAGATATTACTGCATACTGCATGCCAATTGAAAAAACAAACAAAAAAAAAACACTACAACTGGTACTCACTTTACGGGTCAGTCCAACCACGGGCACAAGACTGTCCTATATCATCCCCAAGCCTTGGGGTTGATTAAAAGGTGCAATATGATTTTTAAAGTACAGATAGATGGTAGATAGTGGGATAGAACTTTTACAGCCTCTTGATTTTAGATAACTGACCATGAGAATGTCTCTTTATGACAGGCTTACATGTAAATAATTACAATCCTTTTGTTAGTTTAAGGTTGACAAATTACAGGTACCACCATACAGATCATACCACAGTGTGAGTATACCATGCATTGTGCGGCTTCAACTCAGGATGGATTCCGTCCTCTGTGCCCAGTAACCTCAAAGGGCTCCTGTGCTCTCAGGACCCTGACTTGAGGGTCCTGCTTAATAGTCTCCCTTCTAAAGGGGACCTAGCCAACTAGCCAATATGCTATGGCGACTGGAGGTTTCATTTTACCAGAAGCTTGAAGATATTGGTGCATACATCCGCCATATTGGCAACAGTCGAAGAACTGGAGGATGATAGATCCTGCTCATCCCATGAGTTCATCAACTAACATCAATCATTGAAACACAACCCACCTACCTTTCCTCGATCCAGAGGTCACTAGACCTCAAAATAATTTGCATAAACAGGCAACTTACTTGGAGTTCTCAGAGAGCTTTTCAACCTAATAATGGAAAGACTCATAGAGACCACAGACGTCCTGAATAGAGCACACCAGTCCTTGTGACCAAAGTCCTTGTGACCAAAAGTCCCCAAGGTTGTTTGCGGATAACATTACAACTCTCTCAAATAAGAAATATTGTGCACTCTGTTCTGTTCTTCAACCTGTGAGAATGGGACTACCGAGAACCAGGTATTTTTTTCTGCAATTAATATTGTTATTTAGATTTTTTTTTTTTTTTAATTTGCCTTACTGTTATCATGAACGGTTTACATTCTGAGTACCATAAGGACATATCTTTATTGGTAGCTATTCATTTATTTAAAAAAATGTTGTTTTAAAATGGTTAAGGTTTAAAACTATTCACACTTTCTTGTATACCACTGACAATTTACACCTTCACTTACCTTTAGGCCAAACCTATATGCCCTCCCTAATTTGCTGCTTAACTTACAATAAGGACAGGGAGGCCTACATTACTTCTTCTCCCTCCAGGAGGCTGGCCTCTCACCAGCTAATGGTCTACAAATATATAGTATACACTGTTTGCTCCATTGTCCATGGCACTCCTATATGCTTTAATACACAGGCCCATTAAAACCATATTAGCCCTTTCCACAATATTATATATATATATATATATATATATAAGGATTAATTAATTAATGTCCACTTATGGCACACAACCTCTTTCATGCTACCTGTTAGTACCCCTCAATTGCCTCCCCTGCAGTTACCTTGCCATTTATTTACAAGGCACACATATCGGATGACACAGGTAGATTCCTTTTGGTGAAAGGGTGGCCAAACAATGGTCACATTTGCAAATATGTATCTCCCAAATAGAAAACTGTGCTGAACCTTTTGTAAGAGCCTTAGCAAAACTGATAACTTTACAGAATGTACACTGTTGCTAGGTGGGGATTGTAACACTACTTTAGATACCTCTCTAGACACATGCACCTATACCAAGCCTCCACATGCAAAAGATTTAACTCACTCTTGGATCAAGGCCAACTTGCACTTTAATAGAAATTTGTATTATTACCAATTGAGATTTTAATAAATAATAACACTTTTTGTCTTAAAGACACAACACACCTTTTTCAAAAAGATTTGTTACTTTAAGTTTTTTGTAAGCTATTGCACATTTTAAGTGAGCTGCTTTTATTTACACAGTAAGTGTTGTTTTTAACGCACGTATTTCCAAAAATATTTTTACACCTGCCGAACACCCCTGGCTTGTTAACTTTAAAAGAGCAATTAGCTCAAATGCTTTGTCTCCTGAACACAGGCAGCGGTACATAGTCGATTCACTCCTTAAAATCCAGGGGGAGCATTCATCAGTGTTCACACAGGAACTCCCAAAAGTGGACTGGCCATTGCCTCTTTTGCTCTGGTACTATTTTGGGTTATCACCTTGTGGCCGGCCTGTCAGAACTTTACCCGAATGGCGATTCCATTCTACCAAAGAGATCTGAGCGCTATTTGGACAACTTGGACACTCTGATCCAGGCTATTTGAGGATTTAAGACTTGTGGGGTTCCTGTATATTATGATTGTATTGTCTCAGTGTTTTATGTATTTCTTATGTGGTTTCCTGTAATTGAGAGATATTTGAGTTACCAGACTTTTGACTCAATTATTTCCTAGACACAGGGATGCCTGGGGGGGGTTTGTGTTGTATTGAATCAAGACCTCATGCAGGTGGTCTGTGCATAAAAGGCTGTGTTTGGCATTATAAAACTAAGTTGTACTCCCAGAACTGTATGGCATCCACTTACTGGGGAGGGATAGAGCTATTCACTGGAGATGTGATCCGTTATTAGTAAGAAAGCTTTTTTCAAGTTTCAAGCTTATTTATTTTTATATTATTCTTACTATTCCTGGACCACATCTCCAGCAGGAGGAGACAAAAGAAGGTGACCCCCCCTCCCCCAGACATTACCAGGGGAGGAACCCCAAGGTGCATATTTTCATACAAACTAGTAAGTTGTTTTTCTTTTCCCTCTGTGACAAATCCTGACTCTGTAGGGTAATCAGGAGTCAGGAGCATTAGTGTATTGACTATAAACTGCACCATTGCTGTATAAAAGGGTTGCAGCCTGGAAGACAAAACAGGACCAGTCAGATATTGCAAAATCCGCCAGACCAAATGTTGGAACGCACGCCGGTCTCGGAGCTTCTACTAAAAAGGAGATATGAGATTGGTGATAGGGAGCTGTTGGCTATCATCCTGGTCTTAAAAGAATGGAGACATTTGCTAGATGGTACTCTCATACCCATAACCATCTTAACCGATCATAAGAACCTTGCATATCTGGTGGAGGCCTGGAGATTATCAGCCAGACAGGCTCGCTGGTCCCTTTCTTTTTTTGACACAGTTGAATTTTGTTCTAACCTAGAGGATGGGGTACAAAAATACCAAGGCTGATACCCTTTCATGCCAATATGAACCCCAAACCAGTCCTATTACAGACATGTTCTCCATCTATACTGCCTCCCTTGGTAAACTCATTAGCTCTTTTGGCTTCCAATATCATTTCTATGCAGATGACACGCAAATCTACCTGTCCTCTCCTGATCTCTCCCCGTCCCTCTTGACTAGTGTCTCTGACTGCCTCTCTGCTGTTTCTAACTGGATGGTTGCCCACTTCCTTAAACTAAACTTGACCAAAACTGAAATTCTGGTCTTTCCTCCCTCAAGTGTTGTTACTCCTGTGTCTGTCTCCCTCCAAGTCAACGGTGCTACCATCAGCTCCACCATGCAGGCTCACTGCTTAGGTGTTCTCTTTGACTCCGACTTCTCCTTCAAGCCTCATGTTCAATCTATTGCCAAATCCTGTCATTTCCATCTCAAAAACATTGCGCGCATCCGCCCCTACTTAACGCCAGATGCAACTAAGGTGTTGGTCCATTCCAGTGGCGTCACTGGGGTAAGGGGGACATGCCCCCCCCCCTACAACATGCTGTGCCCCCTGAAATGCCAGCAACTTGCTGGCCATGTTCTTAAATTCTATTCCCTCGGACTGTAACAGTCTGTTACAGTCCAAGGGAATGCAGGACAGTCTGGTCAGAGGAGCTGGATCGCTGGGTGCTGTTTGTGCAGAGATGCTGCGGCCGGAGAGAGCACTAACAGGCTCCCCGGCAAGGCCCAACCCCCAAACCAAACCCCGCCCCATATACATAAGCCCCACCCCCGCCGTAAAGCTGCAGACCTTGCTGCTGCAGAAGATGGCTGTCTGACCCCCAGCAACAGCCTCTAGTGACAGGTAGGCTTGGTGTGTGTATGTGTGTGTGTGTGTATGGACTCAGCAGTCTCTGTGTGTGTGCATGGACTCAGCAGTCTGTGTGTATGAACATAGCAGTCTGTGTGTGTGTGTGTGTGTGTGTGTATGGACTCAGCAGAGTCTGTGTGTGTGTGTGTGTGTGTGTGTATGGACATAGCAGTCTGTCTGTGTGTGTATGGACATAGCAGTCTGTGTCTGTGTGTGTGTGTATGTGTGTGTGTGTGTGTATGGACTCAGCAGTCTGTGTGTGTGTGCATGGACTCAGCAGTCTGTGTGTGTGTGCATGGACTCAGCAGTCTGTGTGTGTGTGTGTGTATGGACATAGCAGTCTCTGTACATAGCAGTCTGTGTGTGTGTGTGTGTGTGTGTGTGTATGGACTCAGCAGTCTCTGTGTGTGTGTATGGACTCAGTAGTCTGTGTGTGTGCGTATGGACTCAGCAGTCTGTGTGTGTGTGTCTGTGTGTGTATGGACTCAGTGGTCTGTGTCTGTATGGACTCAGCGGTCTGTGTCTGTATGGACTCAGCAGTCTGTGTCTGTATGGACTCAGCAGTCTGTGTCTGTATGGACTCAGCAGTCTGTGTGCATGGACTCAGCAGTCTCTGTGTACATGGATTCAGCAGTCTCTGTGTGCATGGACTCAGCAGTCTGTGTGTATGGACTCAGCAGTCTGTGTGTGTATGGACTCAGCGGTCTGTGTCTGTATGGACTCAGCGGTCTGTGTCTGTATGGACTCAGCAGTCTGTGTCTGTGTGGACTAGTGGCGGATCTAGAGCCTGATCTCAGGAGGGGCACTTGTAGATTATTTAAAGAAATAATCCAGACACAATAACCACTACAGCTCAGTGTAGTGGTTATGGTGTCAATAGTGCCGGGACCCCCTCCCAGAGTAAGTAGTCAAACCGTTTAAGAACAGTTTGACAACTTACCTGAGGTCTGCTGGGAAATGGGGCTGTAGTAGGGCATAGGAGCAGTGGTGTGTGAGCGGGACAGTGTGTGAGCAGTGTGTGTGTGTGTGAAGGTTGTAGTGTGTGTGAGGGCGGCAGTGTATGTCAATGATGCAGTGTATGTGTGGGACAGTATGTGTGTGTAACAATTGCAGTGTGTGTGTGTGTGAGTATTGCAGTGTATGTGTGAGTGTGGGCAATGTGTGTGTATGGGGTGGCAGTGTATGGGGGCAGTATGTGTGTATAGGGAGCAGTGTGTGTGTGTATGGGGGTAGTGTATGTGTGTAGAGTGTGTGTGTATGGGGGCAGTATGTGTGTATGGGGGAGCAGTATGTGTGTATGGGGGCAATATGTGTATGGGGAAGTGTGTGTATAGGGGGCGAGAGTATGTGCATGGGAGGCAGTATGTGTATGGGGGTGAGTATTATGTGTGTATAAGGCTTGAGTATGGAGATGTGTGTGTATGGGGGGGTGAGTATATGTGTATAGGGGGGCAGTGTGTGTGTGTGTATGAGGGGCAGTATGTGTATGGGGGCAGTGTGTGTGTGGGGGTGAGCCTGGGCAAATGTGTGTGTGTATAGAGGCAGTATGTGTAACATAGAGGGCAGTGTGTGTGTATAGGGGCAGTGTGTGTGTATGGGGGCAGTGTGTGTGTATGGGGGGGCAGTGTGTGTATGGGGGGCAGTGTGTGTGTATGGGGGGGCAGTGTGTGTGTATGGGGGCAGTATGGGGCAATGTGTGTATGGGGGGCAGTGTATGTGTGTAGAGTGTGTGTGTGTGTGTGTGTGTGTGTGTGATAAGGGTAGGGGGGCTTTTTTATAATATATATATATATATATTTTTTTTTTTAAATTTAATTAAAATAAATATTTATGCCCCCCCTCCCTTCTTACCTTTACTGGGAGGAGGGGGGGCACTTCTTAGTCCCTGGTGGTCCGGTGGGGATTCCCTGGTGGTCCCAGTGGGGAGAATGAACTCTAGCCCGCGCTCCAGGGCTAGAGCTCACTCTCGCAAGATTTGGAGCATTGCCGTGGTAACCGCGGCAATGCTCCGTGCTCGCGAAAGGAGGACCCGGAGGAGCTGCAGGCTGAGCTCCCGGGTCAACTCTCACTCCCCCCGCTGGCTGCCAGCACGGTGCCTGCGGACCGGGGAGGGAGATCTGTGATCTCCCCTCCGGTCCGCAGGCAAATTGCAGGGCTGGCGCCTGCATGTGCTGGCAGGTGAGAGGGAGACCGTCGGTTTTCTCCAGACCCCCTGGATCCGCCACTGGTATGGACCCAGCAGTCTGTGTCTGTATGGACTCAGCAGTCTCTGTGTGCATGGACTCAGCAGTCTGTGTGTATGGACTCAGCAGTCTGTGTGTGTGTATTGACTCAGCAGTCTGTGTGTGTGTATTGACTCAGCAGTCTGTGTGTGTGTCTGTGTGTATGGACTCAGTATGGGGGCAGTGTGTGTGTATGGGGGGCAGTATGTGTATGGGGAGCAGCGTGTATAAAGGTGCATGTGTGTATGGGGCTTGCATGGGGCAGTGTATGTGTATGGGGAAGTATATGTGTATAAGTGTGTGTGTATGGGGTGCATGTGTATGAAGGTGCATGTGTATGGGGCAGTTTAGCAATGTGTGTGTATGGGGCAAATGTGTGTGTATGGGGGGGCAGTGTATGAGCAGTGTGTGTGTGTGTGTGTATGGGGCAGTGTGTGTATGGGGGGGGCAGTATGTGCGTATATGGGGGCAGTGTGTGTGTATGGGGGGCAGTGTGTATGGGGCAGGGTAAATGTGTGTGGTGGGTATGTAGGGGTGCACTGCAAAAGGGGGGGGGCAGTTTGTGTGTAGAGTGTGTGTGATAAGGGTAGGGGGCTTTTTATAATATATATATATATATATTTTTTTAATTTAATAAAAATAAAAATTTTGTACCCCCTCCCTTCTTACCTTTACTGGGAGGAGGGGGGTGGGCACTTCTTAGTCCCTGGTGGTCCGGTGGGGATTCCCTGGTGGTCCCAGTGGGGAGAGTGAAATCTAGAAAGTGAACTCTATGGACTCAGTAGTCTATGTGTGTATGGACTCAGCAGTCTGTGTGTGTGTGTCTGTGTGTATGGACTCAGCATGGGGGGCAGTGTGTGTGTATGGGGGGCAGTATGTGTATGGGGAGCAGTATGTATGGGGGGCAGTATGTGTGTATGGGGGCGGTATGGGGGGCAGAGTGTGTGTATGGGGGGCAGTGTGTGTGTATGGGGGCAGTATGTGTATGGGGGTCAGTGTGTGTGTATCGGGGGCAGTATGGGGGCAATGTGTGTGTATGGGGGCAATGTGTGTGTATGGACTCAGCAGACACATCAATAATGTATGGACACACAGACACACTATGTGTGTCTGTGTGTGTATGGACTCAGCAGTCTGTGTGTGTGTGTGTGTGTGTGTGTGTGTGTGTGTGTACTCAGCAGTATGTGTGTGTCTATGTGTGTGTATGGACTCAGCAGTCTGTGTGTGTGTGTGTATGGACTCAGCAGTCTGTGTGTGTATGGACTCAGCAGTCTGTATGTGTGTCTCTGTGTGTGTGTGTGTGTGGACTCAGCAGTCTCTGTGTGTGTCTATGTGTGTGTATGGACTCAGCAGTCTGTGTGTATGGACTCAGCGGTCTATCAATAATTAAAATTCCTGTGAGGTATTGTGTAGGAAGGGCCCTGTCATGCTTACTCACCTTTTGGACAGCATTCCTGCTCTCAGACTCAACTCCAGCAGTTGCATTGCTTTGCTCTGGGGCCCTTAACTCTGTTAAAATGGTACTGCTTGTGTGTGTCAGTGAGCTTTTATTTAGTGAGCATGTGTGTGTCAGTGAGCTTGTATTTAGTGAGCTTGTGTGTGTCCCTGAACTTATTTGTAGTGAGCCTTCTGTTTATACAAGTGAGTTTGTCTGTAGTAAGCTTGTGTGTGAGTCAGAGAGGTTTGTCTGTCAGTAAGCCTATTTGCGCATGTCAGTGAGCTTGTGTGCTTACTGTACTATATATATATATATATATATATATATATATATATATATATATATATATATATATATATATATATATATTGACTTGTAGGAATGGCATTTTCCAGGGCTGCTTTGGATTCCCAGGGATTCCCAGTTTGGCTCTGCCAGCGAGTGCACTTTACCGCTGAATCATCTGTGTGAGCTGCGGCACACTTTAGCCCTGTTACACGCGTCTGGGAGCTGCTGTTGACAGGTACTAGTAGTCTAGAGATTGGGACATGGGGTATATGCTCAGCTATCTGTATAATACAGATCTGTGTTGTGACAGACCCATCTGTATGGACTAAGATTGCTTGTTTCATGAACTCAGAGAAGAGAAGTGTGCTGCTGGTTAACCTATTGATCCCAATTAAAACATTGCGGTTAACCACAGACACTTCTCAATTAAAACCGAATACAGGGTGGTCGTTGTTCGTATGTCGAGCACGAGGCCGGGGCCATTTTAAACCATGCGAAAGACCAGCGGTGTTCGGTACTAAATTCATGGAACTGAAAACGGACACTTTTTCAACCGAACACCGCTGATGCTGTCGACCTCCCTTCTCAATCGACAAAAGTGTCTGAAGACCGGCAGTTCGGGGGATTTAAAGGCACAAATGGACATACCCCAGATAGCCTTCCCATGGAGTCAATCGCATACCGAAGAACTGTAATAGGCTTTGACTCCATGGCGACTGAACTATGCGTATGGGATCTGAGCGCTATTCGCCAATAATATGAACTCAAATCCAGGGGATGTGTTACACGAATGAGAAATGTTCGGCAGTTATAAAGTTATGTATTTTTATGTGTTTTACGATTTGCATTTAAAATGGTGATTTGCCTCTGCTCTGGGAGATAATTGAATTACTTCTCAATTATCTCCCGGGCAGAGGGGAGGAAACTGTGATGTATGCTGGGAATATTGTGTGACTGTATGTCCTGAGATGCCATATGGCCATCTGCTATTCCAGTCTCCCATTTGGTCCCCTAGGGGAGTGTCCACCAAGTGGGAGACCTGCATAAATACGGGCGGGTAGCCCACACTAAACTCAGTTTGTGTTTTACCCTCAATGCAGAGCTTGGTCCCGTTATTGGGGGGATTTTATTACCGGCGACTAGAGACTGCTATATGGAATTATTAGTCCCTTGGGAGATACCGGCGTTGAGCTGATATTGACGGTTCGTGAGCTTGAAGCTCGTGGAGGGAAGTGACCGTACGGATACCGTTCGGGAGTTTGGAGTGTTCCCTTACTTGCGGTTTGCAGGATTGTATTGGATACGCATACAGCCTATATTATTGCGAACGGGGAGCATTCACTAAACGACGGTTTGTACATTTCATGATGAAGGTACCGTAACATGTGTGTATATAATATACCGAGATAGTCAGTGTGACAGACCCATCCGTATGGACTAAAAGTACTGTGTTCGTCTGTTTTGCCGTTTGCATGAATTTCCCCATTCGAATGCCTTAGTTAAGGGAATGTATTTTTTTGTTGAACGGAACTACCGAACGGATGGCCACCCAGAAGAGAAGTGTGCTGCTGGTTAACCTATTGATCCCAATTAGAACATTGCGGTTAACCACAGACACTTCTCAATTAAAACCGAATACCGGGTGGTCGCTGTTCGTATGTCGACCACGAGGCGGCGGCCATTTTGACTATGCGAAAGCCCAGCGGTGTTCGACGATTATTTCATGGAACTCAAAACGGACACTTTTTCAACCGAACACCGCTGAAGCCGTCGACCTCCCCTTCTCAGTCGACAAAAGCATACGAATACCGGCCGTTCGGGAGATTTAACAACACGAATGGACTTAACCCAGATAGCCTTTCCATGGAGTCAATCGCATACCGAAGAGCTGTAATAGACTTTGACTCCATGGCGATTGAACTATGCGTATGGGATCTGAGCGCTATTCGACAATAATATGCACTCAGATCCAGGCTATCTGGGGATGTGTTATACGAATGCAATACATTCGGCAGTTACAAAGTTATGAATTTTAATGTGTTTTATAACTTTGAGTTAAAATGGCGATGTGCCTCTGCTCGGGGAGATAATTGAATTACTTCCCAATTATCTCCCGAGCAGAGGGGAGGAAACTGTGATGCATGCTGGGAATATTGTGGGGTTGTATGTCTGAAATGTCCCCATGTCCTTCTGTTATTCCAGTCTCCCATTTGGTCCCCTAGGGGAGTGTCCACCAAGTGGGAGACCTGCATAAATACGGGCAGGTAGCCCACAGTAAACTCAGTTTGTGTTTTACCCTCAAAGCGGAGCTTGGTCTCGTTATTGGGGGGATTTTATTACCGGCGACTAGAGACTGCTTATTGGGATTATTTGCCGCTTGGAAACTATTGCCGTTCGGCTGCTCGTGGAAATTCGTGCATTTGGAGTTGAGAAGGGAAAGAGCCATACAGGTACCGTTCGGGAGGTTGGAGTGTTCCCTAGCTGGCGGTTTGCATGGTTACACTGCATACGCTACCAGACCACAGTATTGCGAACGGGGAGCATTCACTAAACGGCGGTTTGTGCATTTACTACTGGAGGTACCGTAACAACTGGTGGCAAGCGACGGGATGATCCTCAGTGCCCAAAGAGACCACTACAACCAGGATTAAATGGAATTGCAATATCAAAACCTGAGAAGAGCTACCCTGAAAGATTTATTAGAGCAAAGAGGCGGACAAGTCAGTAACCTCAGGAAGAGGGATATTATTGCGCTATTGCTGGAAATGGATGGAGTACCAGCGGCAGAGGGAACCAATGGACCCAGCACAGCTGACAGAACCCCAGAGGAGGCAAGCTTTGACCGGGCGGTAAGAATCAGGCTGGCCCATTATGGTCCCAACCTGACTATAGAGACCATTGACCAGGTCATGGCCGCTGTGGAGGCCAACCTGCTTCGCCAAAGCGGTGCTGCAGCAGCCCCAGTCACAGCAAACCCGGGAGAAAGTAAGAAAGTGCCATTTACTGCATTTAAAGCCTTCAGTGAAACAGAAGGAGAGATTGATGGGTACCTTGCTGATTTTGAGCGGCAATGTGCCCTGCACAAGGTACCCCTGGAAGACTGGGTTACTATATTGTCCGGCAAGTTATCCGGCCGGGCCAGCGAGGCTTTTCGGGCCATCCCTGATGAGGAGATTGGGGATTATGTGGCCATCAGGGAAGCTTTACTCTCCCGGTATGCCGTTACACCGGAGGCATACCGGAGGAGGTTCCGAGACACTGTTAAAACAGCTGGGGACTCTTACGTTGAATGGGCATGTAAGGTGCACCGCACAGCAGCCCACTGGATGGCGGGGTGCCAGGCTGTGTCCGGAGAAGAGGTGCTACAGATGTTTCTATTAGAACATTGTTTTGACAAATTACCAGCAGGGGTCAGAGAGTGGGTAAGGGACTGTAAACCCTCCACTCTACATGAAGCAGCTCGCCTGGCGGATGAGTATACAGATGCCCAGTATCAACAGCCACGGTTTAACTCACGGGAATACTCACAACCCATTTGGTGCTACCTATGCAAGCAGCTAGGGCACAAGCGACCGGAGTGCCCGATGAACAGTGCCAACCAGAACCAGTCCTGGATGAGACCTGCAGGGGGCAATCCACGACCACCTCTCCCAGCGGCTCACTGTGTAGAGGAAGAAGAGTGCTGGGGCATCCTGCATGAGGCAGACCCCGTTCAGACTGCCCACCGGGATAACAGACAGCACCACCGGCAATGTGTAAAGGTCAACAAGAAGGAGGTCAGTGGATTACGGGATACCGGTGCAACCATGACTTTGCTCCAGAAGCACCTGGTATCCGAAGCCCAACATACCGGGGACACGGTCGCAGTGCGAGTAGCCGGGGGTGCCGTGTTTCGTCTACCCGTTGCCCAGGTACATTTGGATTGGGGAGTGGGCGCTAGACATGTAAATGTGGGGGTCATGAAGGATTTACCCGCAGATGTCCTCCTTGGCAATGACTTGGTGCCCCTCGTTTCCGCCTTCGCTCCCATGGGTCCCGCTGAAGTGGACGCTGTCACGACCCGTGCCCAGACCCATGCCGCCGAGACCGGCCCACCTGCTGCTGAGACCCAGATAAGACTCTCTACCCCGACTTGTACCTTAGACTAGGCCCCTTTAGGCTGGGATACCCCAGAGATGTACGGGAAGGAAACTAGGGAAGGCCCGACATTAGCGGAGTACAGGGCCAGGGCCGACTCTGGGGGAGAAGGAGTAGATGGGGAGCACTACGAGTGGTTGGGGGATAGGCTGTACAGGATCCCGAAACCGTCCCAGAAACCGAGTACCCCTCCGCAGAATCGACAGCTAGTGGTACCTGCAAAGTACCGGCAGGAGATTCTGCAGATTGGGCATGATGTGCCGTTAGCGGGCCATTTAGGTTCCCGCCGCACAGCTCATAGAATCACCCAAAACTTTTTCTGGCCTAATTTTAACCGAGATGTGCGGGTTTATTGTAGCACGTGTGACACCTGTCAGCGGGTAGGTAAGCGGGGGGATCACCCAAAGGCTAGGCTTCAGTCGATGCCTATCATTGGAGAACCCTTTTCCCGCATAGCCGTTGACATTGTTGGTCCACTGGCCAGGGCTAGCCCATCAGGTAAGAAATACATTCTTACCGTGGTGGACTATGCCACACGTTATCCAGAGGCAGTAGCGCTGTCTAATATAGAGGCAGAGACGGTTGCTGATGCCCTGGTTAAAATTTTTACTAGGGTCGGGTTCCCTCAGGAGATCCTCTCCGATCAGGGAACTCAGTTCACCGCTGTGCTTACCCAGCAACTGTGGAAGGTGTGCGGCATTAAACCACTGCTCAGCTCACCTTATCACCCACAGACTAACAGTCTCTGCGAACGATTTAATGGCACCCTCAAACAGATGCTGAGGACCTTTACTGACACTTGCAGAGACTGGGAGCGATTCCTGCCTCATCTGCTATTTGCATACAGAGAGGTGCCCCAGGAATCTACTGGGTTCTCCCCCTTTGAGTTACTCTATGGGAGAAGGGTCCATGGACCCCTAGATCTCATTAGAGGACACTGGGAGGGATAGACAGAGCAAGAAGGGACCCCCATAGTACCATAAGTCCTGGAACTCCGGGACCGCATGGATAAACTATCCCTGATGGTAAGGGAGAATCTCCAGGCGGCCCAGGGGAGACAGAAGCGGTGGTACGATTGGGGTGCCAGACAGCGGGTCTTCCAGGTTGGGCAGAAGGTTCTAGTGCTCAAGCCTGTGAAGACGAACAAGATGCAAGCATCTTGGCAGGGCCCGTATAAAGTGTTAGCTCAGGTATGCAATACTATCTATCTAATAGCCAGCTGTGCAGATGAAAGGATTCAGCGATCCTTTCATGTGAACATGCTGAAGGAGTATCAGGAGAGACCAGAGGATGTGGCGGCAGTATGTGCCCCAGCTACTGACGACCCCGAGAACTTACCTTTACCTGACTTCTTAGAGAAGGATCCCCAGACAGTCTTGTGCAGCTAGGGGACCGGTTGAACCCTGCAGAGAAGGTACAGGCAAGACAGCTTCTGTGGGAGAAGCAGACGATGTTCTCCCAAGAACCCGGGTACACCACCCTAGCTGTACACAAGGTCGAGACACCCGGACAGAACCCCCTACGACAACCCCCATACCGTATCCCTGGAGCAGTCCGAGAAGGAATACAAGATACAAGAGATGACCAGGCTGGAGGTTATCGAGCACTCAGACAGCCCTTAGGCCTCGCCTGTAGTCCTGGTGCCTAAGAAAGATGGGACCACCCGGTTCTGTGTGGACTACAGGCGGCTCAACGAGCGGACCACCACTGACGCCTACCCGATGCCCCGGGTAGACGAGTTATTAGACTGCATTGCCAGGGGGCGCTATCTGACCACCATTGACCTGTGCAAAGGTTATTGGCAGATCCCCCTGGCCGAGGATGCTATCCCTAAGTCGGCATTCATCACCCCATTTGGCTTGTACCAGTTTAATGTTATGCCATTTGGGATGAAGAATGCTCCGGCTACCTTCCAGCGTATGGTGGATAGGCTCCTCGATGGCTTCCAGGAATTTGCATGTGCATACCTGGATGACATTGTGGTCTACAGTGAGTCCTGTGAAGACCATTTAGTACACGTGGGGGTGGTGCTGGACAAGATTTGGGCCGCAGGCCTGACCTTGAAGCCAGACAATTGCCATCCAGGCATGGCAGAAGTGCAGTACTTGGGTCACAGGGTAGGATGTGGGAGCCAGTGACCCGAGCCAGCCAAGGTAGAGGCTGTAGCTAACTGGCCCACACCTATCACCAAGACCCAAGTGCTAGCCTTCCTGGGGACGGCAGGGTATTACCGACGTTTTGTCCCCGACTACAGTACGGTTGCCAAGCCCTTGACTGACCTGACTAAGAATAATTTACATAAGCAGGTCCTGTGGTCTCCAGCTTGTGAAGCCGCGTTTCAGGCCCTGAAGCAAGCTCTTGTGAATGCCCCTGTCCTGGCTGCCCCAGTCCCTAACAAACATTTTCTTGTTCATACAGATGCTTCCATGTATCGACTGGGGGCTGTGCTAAGCCAGGTCGGGGAAGATGGAGGAGAGCACCCTGTCGCATACCTAAGCAGAAAGTTACTACCCCGGGAAGTGAGTTATGCGGCAGTGGAGAAAGAGTGTTTAGCTCTGGTCTGGGCACTGAAGAAGTTGAGCCCTTATTTATACGGACAAGAATTTTCCCTCATCACAGACCACAATCCCCTTGTCTGGCTTAACCGGGTCTCAGGAGACAATGGCAGACTGCTGAGGTGGAGTTTGGCACTGCAGCCTTACAACTTCACCATCAGCTACCGACCCGGTAAGCAGAATGGAAATGCGGATGGGTTATCCCGGCAAACAGACGTCCCTACTCCTTCCCAGTCCGGACATCCCCACGTTGACCCGCCAAAGGGACAAGCCGGGTCTGCCGGAGTGTTCCACAAGGGGGGAGCCGTGTGACAGACCCATCCGTATGGACTAAAAGTACTGTGTTCGTCTGTTTTGCCGTTTGCATGAATTTCCCATTTGTATGCCTTAGTTAAGGGAATGTATTTTTTTGTCGAATGGAACTACCGAACGGACGGCCACCCAGAAGAGAAGTGTGCTGCTGG
This sequence comes from Pelobates cultripes, assembly GCA_933207985.1. NCBI lineage: Eukaryota > Metazoa > Chordata > Amphibia > Anura > Pelobatidae > Pelobates > Pelobates cultripes. The sequence goes on from OW240914.1 coordinate 243,354,068, forward strand.
TTAACCTATTGATCCCAATTAGAACGTTGCGGTTAACCACAGACACTTCTCAATTAAAACCGAATACCGGGTGGTCGCCGTTCGTATGTCGACCACGAGGCGGCGGCCATTTTGACTATGCGAAAGCCCAGCGGTGTTCGACGATTATTTCATGGAACTCAAAACGGACACTTTTTCAACCGAACACCGCTGAAGCCGTCGACCTCCCCTTCTCAGTCGACAAAAGCATACGAATACCGGCCGTTCGGGATATTTAACAACGCGAATGGACTTAACCCAGATAGCCTTCCCATGGAGTCAATCGCATACCGAAGAGCTGTAATGGACTTTGACTCCATGGCGATTGAACTATGTGTATGGGATCTGAGCGCTATTCGACAATAATATGCACTCAGATCCAGGCTATCTGGGGATGTGTTATACGAATGCAATACGTTCGGCAGTTACAAAGTTATGGATTTTAATGTGTTTTATAACTTTGAGTTAAAATGGTGATGTGCCTCTGCTCGGGGAGATAATTGAATTACTTCCCAATTATCTCCCGAGCAGAGGGGAGGAAACTGTGATGCATGCTGGGAATATTGTGGGGTTGTATGTCTGAAATGTCCCCATGTCCTTCTGTTATTCCAGTCTCCCATTAGGGGAGTGTCCACCAAGTGGGAGACCTGCATAAATACGGGCAGGTAGCCCACAGTAAACTCAGTTCGTGTTTTACCCTCAAAGCGGAGCTTGGTCTCGTTATTGGGGGGATTTTATTACCGGCGACTAGAGACTGCTTATTGGGATTATTTGCCACTTGGAAACTATTGCCGTTCGGCTGCTCGTGGCAATTCGTGCATTTGGAGCTCGAGAAGGGAAAGAGCCATACAGGTACCGTTCAGGAGGTTGGAGTGTTCCCTAGCTGGCGGTTTGCATGGTTACACTGCATACGCTACCAGACCACAGTATTGCGAACGGGGAGCATTCACTAAACGGCGGTTTGTGCATTTACTACTGGAGGTACCGTAACAGTCAGTGCTTCCTGTATAGTGCTGCTCTCTGTCTTGGGATATTATACACAAACAGACCTGTATTATACAGAGAGCAGCACTACACAGGGAGCACTGACTGTCCCAATTTATTATACACAACCCTGTATTATACAGAGAGCACTGACTGTCCAGGGATATTATACCCAGACAGTAATTGATAGCTGTGCTGCAAAATGTCCTTGGAATTTTTTTTCAAATGTTGGCAACTATGGCACTGTATAAAAGGTAATGTGTTTGTTTTTTAATAATCCCTGGTGGAAAATAATGAATCCTCCACCAGAGAGTATTAAAAAAACAAAACACATTGTGTCGGGGCGGGGCATAACATGCGGCAGGGGCGGGGTCAAACTGTGGCGATGGCAGGGTTAAATGTGCCCCCCCTACTTTTGTCCCTGGCCCTCCATGTGCCCCCTAAAAATGAATCCTAGAGACGCCACTGGTCCATTCCACTGTCCTTTCTCGTCTTGACTACTGTAATACGCTTCTCAGTGGTCTTACGTGCTCCCAACTTGCGCCGTTACAGTCCATAATGAATGCGGCGGCGAGGCTCATCTTCCTGTCCGCCCGCACCTCCCATGCCTCACCCTTCTGTCAGTCCCTACATTGGCTTCCTATAAAATATAGAGCTAAATTTAAAATTCTGGTTCTTGCTTTCAAATCTCTACATAATGCTGCTCCCACCTATCTATCCTCCCTTATACACAAGTATGTCCAGTCTAGGCCCTTACGATCTTCTGAAGACTTACGTCTATCTTCTGTCCGTACTCCCACCTCTGATGCTCGCCTTCAAGATTTCTTGAGGGCTGCACCGTTCCTGTGGAACTCGCTTCCCTCCTCCGTTAGATGCTCACCCAGTCTCCACTCCTTCAAAAAATCGTTCAAAACCCACTTCTTCATAAAAGCGTATCAATTAAACTGTTAATAGCTCCCAACTGATTCCTCTTCTGCAACTGTCACTAGTTTAATAATATCCTTACCTTTTTGTGTCATTTCACCCCACTCCCTCTAGCATGTAAGCTCATTGAGCAGGGCCCTCAACCCCTCTGTTCCTGTGTGTCCAACTTGTCTGGTTACAACTACATGTCTGTTCGTCCACCCATTGTAAAGCGCTGCGGAATTTGACGGCACTCTATATAATAATAATAATAATAATAATAATAATAATAATAATAATAACAACATGTCTACAGTGGTACCAAGTTCTCTTATTATCTCTCACACGGTTCTCAGAATCAAGTCTTATCTTGTTGATGACATATCATATAAACAGGACCAAGCGCCGGAATCAACTCCTGTTGGCAAATTATTTATTCCTCCCAAATAAAGAGCACCTATACTTACCAAATCATCATGACTGTAAAACAGCGGGACATCCTGGTATCAAAAATACATACTCTCTTATACATACAAAATATTGGTGGCCTTCCTTGAGAAAAGATGTCAAAGAATATATAACTGCATGTGACATCTGCTCCATGAATAAACAGCCCCACACTCAATATTGTGGCCTGTTACAAACACTTAACATACCAGACAAACCATGGAGTAGTATATCCATAGATTTTATTGTCAAACTTCCTTTGTCCAAAGGAAAAAAAAATTATATTGACAATAGTGGACAAGTTTTCTAAGATGGCACACTTTATACCTTTAGCTAAGTTACCTTCTTCACCAGAATTGGCAACTAAATTTTCCAAAAAAGTCTTTAGCTTGCATGGTATACCTACTGAAATCATATCAACTAGACGCACACAATTCATCTCTCGGTCCTGGAAGGCATTTGTACTCAGTTAGGCATTGAATTAAGCTTTTCATCCGCCTATCATCTGAGGTCCAATGGAGCGGCTGAACGTACAAATCAAATACTGGAACAATATCTGTGATGCTTCATTTCTGGACATCAGGATGACTGGGTTGATTTGATTCCCTGAGCTGAATTTGCTCATAATAATTTGGTTAGTGAGGCTACTCATTTCAGTCCATTCTATCTCAACTATGGTTTCAGTCCTCTGGTCCTTCCTTCTGTTCTCCCTTCTCAGGGTATGCCGTTGGTTGACCTTCACGTTAAAAACCTGAGAAACACTTGGGAACAAGCTTAACTCATCCTCACTAATACTTCATGCTCTTTTAAGTTCCAAGCTGACAAACATAGACATGCTGCTCCTGTTGTATCAACCGGGAGATAGGGTCTGGTTGAGTACAAGATATATCTGTCTCAAAGTGCCAACTATGAAATTCGCTCCCAGATACATTGACCCTTATAGGGTCCTTAAGTGGGACAACTCTGTGGCATCTAGTTTGGCTCTTCTGCCTTCCCTACGTATACCCAATACTTTCCAAGTGTCTCTTCTGAAACTGTTAGCTTGCTACCGTTTTACCCGTCCTGTCGTCCCCCCTCCCTCTCCCCCTCCCTCTGTTCGTGTCGATGGGTTCTATTCTGGATTATCGCTTTTCCCGTGGCGGTCTCCAGTATCTGGTTGATTGGAAAGGTTATGGTCCTAAGGAGCGATCTTGGGTCAAATATTCTGATGTGCACGATCCTCGTCTTCTGAGGTCATTGCACTCCTGTTTTCCCTCTCATCCTGGTCCTTCCCGCCCGGTGGGCGGGTCTCAGGAGTAAGGTTCTGTCATGCTCACTCACCTTTTGGACAGCATTCCTGCTCTCAGACTCAACTCCAGCAGTTCCAACACTGGCCCTTTTATGACGCGGCATGTACGTGCCAACGTCATGACGCTAATGACATCATGACGCTGCGTACATGCCGTCGTCATGCCATGATGACGTCATGAACTGCCAAAATGTCTGGATTTGAACATTGTGGGGGTGTGGCTTCCAATTTCACACATGGGACTTTGCCTTGTTGTGGTTCTTGTTTGGTTCCCAATAGTGCTTCTTTCCTGATTGTTCCTTTTTGGTATCTTGACCTCGGCTCTCCATTCTCCTGCTCTTGACTCGGCTCTCGTACCTTGACTACTCGCTTATCTGGTTCCCTAACTCTGCTAGTATACTCGTTTCTGTATTCCTTGAAACCGGCTTGGTCTTGACCATTCTCTTTCTGTCAAACGTAAAGCCCAGATACTCTAAGATCCGGTATACGTTTTGCTATTACACCCTGCATGTTGGGTCTCCAAGGAGTCCTGACAGAGAGCCTGTTGTGGGTAGTAGAGCTGCAGGGAGTAGTGGGTATAGGGACTGCAATGGGTGCAGGAGGTAGAAGGGGCTGTAGTGGGTAGAGCTGTAGGGTTAGAGGCGCTGTAGTGGAGGTAGGAGGGCTGTAGTGGTCAGAGGGGATGCAGTGGGCAGAGGGGCTGCAGGGGGTATATCGGGCTGTAGTGGGTATAGTGGTGCAGAAGTGGGTGCAGAAGGTAGAGGAGCTGTAGTGGACAGAGGGGTTGCAGTAGGCAGAGGGTTTGCAGTGGGTAGTATAGCTACAGGGGGTAGTGGGTAAAGGAGCTGCAAAGGAATATAGGGGCTGCAGTGCACAGGGCAAAGGGGCTGATGTGGGGGGCTTCAATGAGTAGAGGGATATGAGCTGTGATAGGGCAGTAGAGGGGGTATTATATAAAGTTTTAATTAAAAAATAAATGATTTATTCCCCCTCCCTGAGCCTTACCTTTGTCCAGAGGGGTGGGGAATGCTGTCTCTCCCTGAAATGCTGCCTGTAACAATGATTAGGCAGCTCTGCGTGGCTCCCAGAATTTTTGACACATTTCCTGCATAAGCAGCCACCTCTCCTGCAGTGTTTATAGTTCAGGCACACTGAGAGGCATCCTAGTGCCTCTTTGGGAGGACCCATTAGCTGTCTCTCAGTGTGCCCAGCAAGGGGAGAATGTACTTTGCAACAGGGGCCCTGACTGACTGCAGGCTGGCTGGGGAGATTTTTAACTTCCCAGCTAACCTGTTACTTTCCAGCATCACGGGCGGGCCCCCCAGAGCCTCGGGCCCTCTGTCCATAACCGATTTGCCTGAGTAAATCTAGTATACAACATAAAATAAAGTATCAAATAGTGTACCAGGGTGGCTAAGGGAGGGCTATGACTAAAATCAGCGAATGTGTATCTAATCAGGCTTTATTGAGTTGTGCCTCAGACACACTAAGTGAAATAGACAAAATAAGAAATTACAGATAAGGGATGGGGGAGGAATCTCAGAGAACAGTGATAATGGTGGAAATTGGTAGAGGGTGTGTCTCCGATGACATCAGACATAGGAGTACTAGGGGACTATCAACTAAATGTTGATTCTCATAAAACATAAGGATTATTCTTGTAGGGTGATGTTATCATGTCTAGTACCAAGGTGGTAAATAGGAGTGTTGTGAATAAATGATAAGAGATTGTGAAGAATCACCCTCAATTTGTTTTTATTTTCTCTCCCTGCTGTTGTATTTGTGAGATTTATTACCTGTATTACTGGTGCATTCATTATTTTCTGTACGTTCAAATCCCTTGTTCGGTAAAATCGCTATTTTACCGAACAAGGACCACCCTGGGTAGCAATTAGAACATAGAATCGTGTGTAACCGCAAGTAATTGAGAGTTCCCGGGTGGCCGCCATTTCGGGAGCCAAACACGTGGCGAAGAACAATGGATGGCGGCCATCTTAAACTCCCGAACGGCCAGTCAGCGGGACTTAGGCGTTGACCGCCTGGAACTATTTTCGGCATAGCCCTCCAGCATGACCCGGTCCCCCATGGAAGTCCCGCCTGACCTATTTCCACGAACTTGGCAAGAACGGTGTTCGGGAAATTCAAGCTACCGAATGAGGGGAACACTTTCCACAAACTCTCTGTATCTTAACCCTGATAGTTTTCGTGTAAATTGATGCGAACGGAGACCGGCTCTTAGCCCCAATTTCATGGAACTCTAAATCGGATACCAGCATGCAGGGAGCCGGTCAAACTTCCACACGACGCGACAAGAAAACTACCGAACAAATTTAAGTATGTTGCTTCCCAGACCATCAGCTACCCAGGGATGTTAAAATTATGTTTGTATGTAATATAAAAAGTACTTTTCTGAAATTGTTGAAAACTGTAATGTTTCTGGCCAGCAGATAATTGAGCTTTGTGTATTGTAGAAACTCAATTATCTAGCCTGGCCCAGAGGAAGAGTTTTGTGTTGCATAAATTGTGAGTTCTGTGTGCCAGTAAATCAGACTTGTTCCAGCATTAAGCCTTGGCTCATGTGTGGATTATTTGGCGATTACAACAATATTTCTTCTCGTGGATTATTGGGATTACTCTGCTATTGGGAAAAAGGAAAACTATTGACTCCTACCATCACAGAGATCTATAACCACAAAAAATAGGCAAAAGTCTATTACTCTGTGTAAGTACACCTATCTACAAGGTAGTTTTTTATTTTCTCTCCCTGCTGTTGTATTCGTGAGATTTATTACCCGTATCACTGGTGCATTTGTTATTTTCTGTACGTTCAAATCCCTTGTTCGGTAAAATCGCTATTTTACCAAACAAGGACCACCATGGGTAGCAATTAGAACATAGAATCGCGTGTAACCGCAAGTAATTGAGAGTTCCCGGGTGGCCGCCATTTCAGGAGCCGAACACGTGGCGAAGAACAATGGATGGCTGCCATCTTAAACTCCCGAACAGCCAGTCAGCGGGACTTAGGCGTTGACCGCCTGGAACTATTTTCGGCATAGCCCTCAAGCATGACCCGGTCCCCCATGGAAGTCCCGCCTGACCTATTTCCACGAACTTGACACGAACGGTGTTCGGGAAATTCAAGCTACCGAATGAGGGGAACACTTTCCACAAACTCTCTGTATCTTAACCCTGGTAGTTTTCGTATAAATTGATGCGAACGGAGACCGGCTCTTAGCCCCAATTTCATAGAACTCTAAATGGGATACCAGCATGCAGGGAACCAGTCAAACTTCCACACGACGCGACACGAAAACTACCAAACTGATTTTCGTTAAATTTAAGTATGTTGCTTCCCAGACCATCAGCTACCCAGGGATGTTTGTATGTAATGTAAAAAGTACTTTTCTGAAATTGTTGAAAACTGTAATATTTCTGGGCAGCAGATAATTGAGCTTTGTGTATTGTAGAAACTCAAGTATCTAGCCTGGCCCAGAGGAGGAGTTTTGTGTTGCGTAAATTGTGAGTTCTGTGTGCCAGTAAATCAGACTTGTTCCAGCATTAAGCCTTGGCTCATGTGTGGATTATTTGGCGATTACAGCGATATTTCTTCTCGTGGATTATTGGGATTACTCTGCTATTGGGAAAAAGGAAAACTATTGACTCCTACCATCACAGAGATCTATAACCACAAAAAATAGGCAAAAGTCTATTACTCTGTGTAAGTACAAGGTAGAACCAAACACCCTAAGAACCTCCTTAATATCATATGGGTAATATCAAATATGAAGGGATCGCTCCAGAATATGAGGACCTACACATACCAATGATCCAGGTAAATTGTAACAGGAATTATAAGGGATTAGCAACTAAATGACGATTCTCATAGGATGTAAGGATTATTATTGTAGGTCATGTTATTATACCTGGTACCAAGGATGGTAAGTAGGAGATTAATGGGAAACTCAATGCCATAAGTGTAATATTGAAAATAAACAGATTGCTCCAGAATATGAAGATTTACACATCCCAATGGTCCAGGTAAGTTGCAACAGGAATTCTAGGGGATTGATAACTAAATGATGATTCTTATGGGACTTGAGGCATATAGTTGTAGGTTGTTTTATTATGCCTAGTACCAAGATAGTAGATAGAAGACTAAAAGTAAATGGTATGGAGAGGATAAAGCATATAAAGTTCCTGTAGATAATTTAAACAATTACTAAAGAGCTGTAAAAGGACCTCAATCACTATTAAAGGGGGTATACGAAAACCCTTTGTTGAGGCCGAGAGAAGAGTGTTCTCAGATGATAGATCCAGAAACACTCCCTCCTCAAGAGTTTATCTAGATTTGATTTCCATGAGTCTAATCTCAGATTCAGACTGTATTGTTTGTGTTCTATGTGGATGTTAACCTATAAGAAATTATCTATCAGTCAAGAGAGCCCTGTGATAACCAGCTTTAAGAGTATGGTTTGGATAATCTTTCTCTCAGAACATAGTTCTGAGTTCTTTAGACTTTGTCAAATAGTTTTTATTGAAAGATTTGAAATTTTACAATCAAATAAACAATCAATATAAAACAAGTAAAATGTTGATATAATAAATAAACTGAGGTATAATGTAATACATAATTATCTGGAAGTAGCAATTAATTAATAAATCAATTATAGAATATTATGGTACAAAATGTCAAAATGTGTATATATATATATATATATATATATATATATATATATATATATATATATATATATATATATATAACATTCTGGTCAAGTGGGGTCACAAATGTAAGCTGTACCTCTGTCTAATGTCTTTTTCTCTGATATCCCATTCATGTCTAAGAAGGTCAAGTGTATTAGATGGTATTCTGAGCACAATTTCACATTTCATATTTTCAAACAATTGGTTAATAACTTCCTGAAAATGTCACCTAAAATGATGTGTATATGTTTAGGTGAATTATCTGGAATCTTTTTGAACAAACATAATACAGGTCTTAGAGTGATAATAGATTAATCAAAAAGTTTAATCAAAGTAAGAATGTCATCTCAATAAGGAATCCACATGACCACACGCTCTCTAACACTTATTGGTTATAAAGCCTGGAGGGAGTGAAATACCATCTGTATAACATTTTGTAGTGGGATTCCAAAAGTGACACACACTATGTAATGCCCCTTAAAGTTAATGTGAAATCTAACCATTCATTGAGCTCATTTCCCTTGCCCAATTTACTTTTCTATTTAGTCACTGATTCAAACGTTTGTGTCAGCATTCCAGCCAATAGACCATAGCATATAGAAATTGTCCTTTTCCGAGCAGGGTCAGATAAATAATCTATCAATGAGAGACATATCTAGTTTATAAACATGTGGGCCCTGTTCAGAAAGGCCACACCTATCAATTAGAGTCAATCATTCTTTCATACAATGATTTGTCCACACTGCCCAAATCATACTTTGTTTTCAATTGAGGAAAGGAAAGAAGTGTATTGGAGGTAAATAAATGTTCAATATGTGTTATTGAATGAGATCAAATAGTATATGTTAAAATTGGGAATATCTATTTTAAACACAGATATGAGAGATGTTCTAGACCACAATGCAGAGGGCCTAATTTTCCTGTAAATAGTATCCCAAGCTTTAATTGTGGCTTTTGTGGATGGGAACATGTTAACAAAATGCAGTCTTTGGGGTAAAGGCAGCTATAATACCTCTTTTATAAGATGTGGAAGAATCTTGGCTGCCTCCATCTCAAGCTAGTGTGGTCGTTTAGAATCTATATTAAATTTAATAGCAGCTGCTGCATTGGTAGCGTGGAAATAATGAATTAAGTCTGGCAAACCCATACCTCCACTAACCCTGGGCTTCTGCAATATAGCCAGCTTTATTCTGCTTGGTTTCTTATTCCAAACAAACATCAACACGGCAGAATGAACCTGCCTAAAAAAGGATAATGGAATACTAAGGGGGATAGCGCCGATAGAGTACAAAATTTTCAGAAGTACAATCAATTTAACAGAATTTATTTAATCTTCCTATACAGGAGATTTTGAGATCACACCACCACTCCAAGTTTTTCCTAAATGTGGACCAAAACCTACCCAGGTTACAATCATGCATCTTAGACAGGTTGTTGCATAGGTTGATACCTAAGGAAGAAATGTAAGAATCCCTCCAGTCAAACTTGAAATTGTTCTTTAGAATGTCCAATTTGAACCATGGGACAAAAAACGTACTTTTATTTAATTTATAGTATGAAATTTTGCCGAATTTGTGCAGGATTGACATTAGAGGTGAAATCCAGGACATGGGACTTTTCAAAGATAGCATAATGTCATCCGCAAAAAGACAAATCTTATGTTTTTGGCCCCCAACTGCACTGCTGTCTATCTCCATACAATTGCAAATCATTTCAGCCAAGGGTTCCATTGTCAGCACAAAGAGGAGTGGCGACAATGGACACCCTTGCCTGGTCCCATAAGACAGTGCAAAACTAAACGATGTAAAACCTGTAGCGGAGACCTTTGCTGTTTGAGAGCAATACACAGCAAACACTGCTCTGATGTAGGGTTCTGGTAAGCTAAATCGCAACATAACTTCTTTTACAAAGTCCAAATGAATTCCATAAAATGCCTTCTCTGCATCCAAAAAGAAGAGAAGAGAAGGCATTCTATTAAACTTAATTTGGTGGATAAAATGTATGTACTGTCTGGCGCCTGAAGGTTTAGGACAAAACCCACCTGGTCTTTGTCTATTGCTAAAGGAAGAATTTGTACAAGTCTTAAGTGCAATATTTTTTAATACATTTTGGTATCATTATTAATTAGTGATTTAGGACAAACGTTTTGACATACACTTTGTTATTTACCAGGTTTGGGTAGTGTCACGATCTGCACTCACAAGGCCTCCCCAGGCATTTCACCATTTTTCCAATAATGATTATATAGTTCAGTTAAATGCCTGGTTAAAATGCCAGAGAAGGACGTATAATATGACATTGTGTAACGATCAGGTCCCAGAGCTTTACCAGTTTGTATTACTTTAATGGCAGTTAGTACTTCTGACGAGATAGGTAAATCAAGAGTATTTCATTTGTTGGCCGATATTTTTCTCAAAGGAACTTTATCCAGAAATGAACAAATTGTATCTGGGTTATTCTAGGGTCTAAGGCCAGAGTGTACAATTTTTTGTAGTAACTCGCGAACATGTTACTAATTTTGATGGGGTGGGTAAATTTTCTGCCATCATTGTTTATTAAGTGTTCAATCCTGGACTGTGACATTTTAAGTTGCAATATAAAAGCCAGTAATGATGAGACTGTGTTTCCTTTTGAATAAAATAGTTATTTTATTCTTCTCAACATCAGGACAGTATTCACCAAATACAAATTATCAAGTTTCGCTTTAACCTCAAAAAGCCTTGCAGCTAGGGACAAAGAAGGATCAAATTTATAAGCCAAATTTAATTTGTATAATTCATTTTCTAACTATTTGACATTTTTTTTTTTTAACCAAATTTTCTTCAAATATGATGCCCTGAATAAAATGTCCTCTTAACAGCGCTTTTAAGGCATATCATAGTGAAGTAACATTTAAATTTGGGGTTGAATTTTCCTGAAAATAATGTTTTAATATTTTTTTTGAAAAGCACTTTGTTTTCTGGGATATTAACCAGATAATCACAAAGTCGCCATGAACATTCCAGAGATGACTGAAAGGACTCCTCTAGATGTAGCGTAATGGGTGCATGGTCTGACCAGTTAACATTTAAAATGTCAGACGCTGTAACAGAATATATTGTTTGCTCACCCGTCAAGAACCTGTCTATGCAAGAATACTTGTTGTAATTGGTGGAGTGGTAAGTGTAATCTCTCTCCTTTGTGTAGGATCCGCCAAATGTCAAACAAGTTCTGTGAAAAAAGAAATTTCGAGCATGAATTAGCCAATTGTTCACTAATGTAGTTTTTTGAAGATCTTACATTTTCCCTAATTATATCTTGTTCACAGTCCAACATTAAATTCATGTCCCCATCAATAATCAACCTGCCCTTAACGTTTCTAAAGATGCAGGTAACAATTTTTCCCAGGTAATGATATTGCCCAGAGTTAGGGAAATATGCATTTGCCAATGTGAATTCAACTCCACCAATCGTTCCTTGCCAAATAACAAAACGACCACCAGAATCATTAATAACTTTCTCTGTTTTACAGGATACATTTTTTTATGAAACAGTATAGAAGCCTCTCTAGATTTGAGTTTGAATGCAGAATGAAATTGTGTTGGAAACTCATTTTACATTAACGTAGGTATATTATTTTTTATTTTTTTTAAAATTCCTGTATAAAAATTACATCAAATTTTTGTTTTTTAATTTACCCGAAATGCAAATGTCTCTTGTGTGGTGTATTGAGGCTCCTCACATTATGAGAGTACCACTTCAAAACCATTTTCTATGCTTTAATGGTCCTAAAATAGCACTAGTAATTAAAGACATATGAGGGGCCACCAACACATATTTAGGTAGTAGTGGTAAGAGATGATGGCTGGTCAGAGAGCAGACAGTATATATGACCTACCTGACCTTGATTGAAAATGTACCAATTAAATAGACTGAGACAACATGTCTAAATAGACACGTTTCCAGATAATAAAATGTACAAGTGCCCCTTAATGTCAGAAAATATAAAAATAAACAAGGGACAAAAGATTGGAAAAGAAGTCCCATACAGGAGAAAAAAACAAAACAAAGAAATTAAAAATGAAATTAAAAATGGAAATTAGAAAATTTTTAACTTAAAATTAAAAATAAAATATATATAAACAAAAAGGCCTTAAGAGGGGATGTAAAAATAATCCCACCTTCAAAAATATACAGACCTATTGGGGGGAAAGTGAGTGGGGACACTAAGGCCCATTGAAAAAGTATAAAAAAAAGAAAAGAAGAAAAAATGAAAGGAAAGAGAAAAAGTGCAAAAACAGTCTAAAAATATGTTAATAAGACTAGCCTTTCAGAGTGTCATTTCTTCATCACGTCCATCTTCCTCATCTTAAGTGGTGGTTGTGGTATCTGTGGTGTCTGGCTGGTAGACATCTCTGGCGTAATCGGATCCGTAGCAGACAAAGCATTTATCACCTACATTCCCTCCTCAGGTGTAGCAATGACATAATTGCGTCTGTCCATCCGGAACAAAACCTTTACCGGAAATCCCCACCGATAGTGTATATTTCTTTGACATAGCTCTGAGATAAATTCTCTATGCCTTTGCATGGTGGTTGGAGAAAATTATTGAAATATTGTAATATGGCTGTATGTAGGAGGCAATTCCCCCGCGCACAGAGCTCCCTGAAAATCTCCCTTAAGTCTAAAGTAGTGAAGTCTTGCAATAGTGTCTTTAGTAGTGATGTCGCGAACGTGAATTTTTCGGTTCGCGAACGGCGAACGCGAACTTCGGCAAATGTTTGCGAACCGCGAACCGGGCGAACCACCATAGACTTCAATAGGCAGGCGAATTTTAAAAACCACAGGGACTCTTATTGGTTGAAGGGGGGGGGAGACCTACTCTCCTCCCCCCCGGCCCCCACCCCTGGGCGGTGGGTGGGGGCCCTAATAACAATAAGGGGGGGACCTATTGTCCCCCCCGCCCCCAACCCTGCGCGGTGGGTGGGGGCCATATTGATAATGAGGGGGGGGACCTACTGCCCCCCCCGGCCTCACCCCTGCGCGGCGGGTGGGGGCCATATTGATAATGAGGGGGGGACCTACTGCCCCCCCCCCGGCCCCCATCCCTGCGCGGCGGGTGGGGGCCATAAAGACTAATGGGGGGGGACCTACTGTCCTCCCCCCCGGCCCCCACCCCTGGGCACAGGCTGCTCACTGTTTAATAGACATGCCCCTACTCGCGGTATTGCGAGTAGGGGCACAATTTACTAATACTAAGTAATTTTTACTTAGTATTAGTAAATTAATAGGGGGCGGACCGAACATCGCATATGTTCGCCTTCGGTGGCGAACGCGAACACGCTATGTTCGCCGGGAACTATTTGCCGGCGAACCGTTCGGGACATCACAAGTCTTTAGGTACGTCCTTAGGTTTAGAAGCAGGCTTGTGCAATCTATGTATATGGTCAATGCTCAGTTCTGTGTCAGTAAGACGTGGCCTAACTGACCTTATTACAGCCTTCAATTAGTTCTCCAGTTCATTTAGCTGTACTGCTTCTGCTTCTAATTATCAAATTATTCATCCTGCTTCTGTCCTTTAGATCAACCAATTTTGCATTTGCAAATTGCAGTTGCCTTTTCATGGCTTTAAATTATTCTGATAAATCAGTGTGCTTCACATTGAAACAATGTTTCATCCACTGAGTCAGCTCTGTATTCCAAATCTGCTACATTGTTTTTTAAATGAGAGAATTTTATAACATGACAGGAGGCGAGTATTTGCTTTAGTCTCTCTTTACTAGAACTCCCCAGCAGCACAGAAAAACAACCAATCAGAAAAGAGTTAGGTACTATAAAACCCCCTTCCCATTGCATCATTTCCTCTTTCTTTGCTGCTCCGCAGTCAGTACAGGTCAGAGTACTGCCTCCTGCTTATAGTGGGTGGCTTTGGGATTTAGTGTGATTTATTTATGATTGTTATTAATTATGCTTGGTTGTGAGATTTATGTGCCTTTCTGGCTCTTTTCTTTTCTTTGGGGAATGTTTCCTTTACATTACTAATAGTTTTCCATGTGTTTATTTATACAGATTACTGGTAGTTTGCCATGTGTTTATTTGTACAGATTACTGATAGTTTGATATGTGTTTATTTACACAGATTACTGGTAGTTTGCCATGTGTTTATTTGTACAGATTACTGATAGTTTTTCCATGTGTTTATTTATACAGATTACTGGTAGTTTGTCATGTGTTTATTTGTACAGTTTACTGATAGTTTTCCCATGTGTTTATTTATACAGATTACTGGTAGTTTGCCATGTGTTTATTTATACAGATTTCTGTTAGCTTTCCATGTGTATATGTTGCAGATTTCTGTGAGTTTCCATATGTAGATATATCACAGATTACTGTGAGTTTCCATATGTAGATATATCACAGATTGCTGTGAATTTTCAGGTCTATATATCACAGACTACTGTGAGTTTCCATGAGTATATATTCCACAAATTACTGTGAGTGTCCATGTCTATATATCACATATTACTGTGAATTTCCATGTAGATATGTCACAGACTACGGTGAGTTTCCACCTAGATATATCACAGATTTCTCGGATTACTGTGAGTTTCCATGTGTATATATATAACGGATTTCTGTGAGTCCTTGGGCAATATATACTTATATCGCGGATTCTGTGAGTTATAGGACAGTGTATACATAAATCACAGATTTCTGTGAGTTCTATATCAGTGTATATAGCACGGCTTGCTGTGAGTCTTAGTGCTATAGATATCACGGATTGCTGTGAGTTTCACTGACGGTAGATGTCAGTCCTGTCTATGCCGATACTATTCTATCTTATCAAGCTTCTTGGGAAGATTCATTGAGTTGGCAATTGTTTTTGCCCTACTCCTGAAGAGACCATGAGTACAATACCCTTCAGGCGGTACGATGATGATGACCTACAATAAAGATAAGATATCTCATATGGATCTGTATGTACATGTGCATTACAATTTGCACTTTAAAGAAGGTATTGCTCAGCAGAGCTTGATTTTATGGACACTCACTGGAACATGTCCATCTTAAACCCAATACAACTGGTTTTACCTCCATGTTGCCTGCTGGGCACTTAGGGACCGCCAGTCCCGGTTACGGTTTATTCACATAGTAGTACGCTGTCTAAGATTAGTGTCTAAGGGTACTAGGTCACAGGATACCCGGAGGATTTACAGATATTTAGGAGATTCTGCCAAACTCAGAGGTCCCCATTACTCATTTAATATGGAACCCAGGATTGGCCTGCTATGTCTGTGCCCCATTAATGGGCCTGCTATGTCTGTGCCCATAAGATTGGCCTGCTATGTCTGTGCCCATAAGATTGGCCTGCTTTGACTGTGCCCATAAGTTTGGCCTGCTTTGGCTGTGCCCATAAGATTGACCTGCTCGGTCTGTGCCATAAGATTGGCCTGCTCTACCTGTGCCCGAACCCCCCTTTGGACCACAAACCTGGGGGAATATCACTGAAGTAAGCTCAGTACCCTCTAGGTGGGTGTCCGGACAGGCACTGCTGCCAGATTATCCAAGAGGACACCAGGATATGGACATCTAACTGTGATTGGACGGGTGAAGGCCTTACACCTCATGCCCTGAAGGGCAAAGTTTTTATGAGAATTCCCGGGCACGCAATTACGGGTTATACCCAACGACGACACATCTCCAAGGGGAACTTCGCACAAGCAGGGAACAGTGCTCAGACGCCATATTAGGTATTGGTAGTGTTTTTCTATGTCATGTTTAGCTCCTGACCTTTTCAACTGGATTCACTTGATTTGTTTTTTCCAGTCTGCTATCCGACCTGCTTTCCGAGGTACGTATTTTCCATTTTCTACTTCATTGGTCGTTTCTTTGTTTTCGTGCCTTCTATTGTCCTATCGCTCGGGTCGTCGAGAGGCCTGACTTGACCTCCTCCGACCACCCGGGCACTTGTGGATTGTGGAGAACGTCTCCAGCTTTCCTCAGACTACCGACGGTCATCCTGGAGCCTGCGCGCACGCACGGGATCCGGGCGGTCCGTTGATAGTTACCATCTTCAGCTCCGAAACTTACTTTTCTCATCACCCCTTTCTCTTAAAGTCGGACACGGCCCGAGGTTGTATACTTTGCTTATATTAAATAAGGGTATAACCCCACGTTTGGTCACCCTGAGTCTCTACTGGACTCTGGTTTGGATTACAGAGGGTGCGGCCCTCCTTCACCTCGGCCCGAGACTGATATTTTTATTTGCAAGAGTAGAGGGCAAACCCCTCTCATTTACCGAATCGGACACTGATTCATTATTAGAGGGCGTGGCCCTCCCTCAACCTCGGCCCGATACTGAGCTGGATATAGAGGACATGCTCCGAGTGACTCATTCTCATAGAAGGAACCGGACACAGAGGTAGAGTCTAAGTTTGACTTCTAACGGGTGCGGCCCGCTCATACCACCAACCGTGCGCAGACTCAGAGTGCGATCACATTTTACAGAGTGCGACTCTCATTATGGCGCCGTCCATTTGTTCCTCACACAGGCTTGTACCTGTACAGGTCAACTATGACCGCATAGAGGGGCGTCCCTCCTATATCCAATTTAAATATGATGACCGCGCTACTGATTTTGTTCTAGAGGACTACCTGATCGGGCAAGGTATACATAGTTTGACTGGATCCATCTTGTAATCCACATGAGAAATACCCTCAGAGGTATTAGTGGGGGAGGTTTCCCACTTATGTACACACATTCCGGGAGACAGTATGGCTAAGGAGGAGCCTCAGTTTTTACAAGAGTACAGGTTTTGGTATAAATTGCACTCTGTTTCAGATATTCATTGTGTACAAACTGTGCAGACTATTCTCCCGTGTCAGGGTGACATGAGATCCTGAGACCTGCATAGGGCAAACAGGCACTGCCATGCTCGAGTAACAAGACTGGAAAATTCACATAAACGGTCTTCAGGTGCACCGTATGCATGGATCGCATGGAGAAACCGAAATTCTCAGGACTTGGCTTCCCTGGTCCTTACAATCTTGAGATAAAGTTGGCAGGACTGCCCCTACAACTCTGAACACATCTTGAGAACAGTGTCTGGACTCTATATCCATCACGGGAACCATCTTGGTTTAGGTTCTCACTAGCCTTCCTATTCAACTACCATCAAGGAAGACAGGAACCTAGGGGTCTTACTATATTATTCCCTATCTTGTAGGTGGCGTGTAGGCCAGGAACCCCTACACAAATATTGACAGGTCGGGCATGGAACAGGATTGTACAAATGGTAATCAGAGTATCTCACACTCTCACTGCAACACGTAAGGGCTCTTCTGTGTGATACGGGTCCTAAACTCTATTGGATCCGGCCATCTTAGCACTCTTAGAGGATGATGTATTTGGATGGAAATCTCAACCCAGGTTTCCGGTCCCATCCTTTTGAGCTTTCCAGGATCCACAATTCCCAGAATAGTTGACCACCGTTTACCACACGAGTTCAGTTTGAGACCTTGATTGGACGCCCTTTGGATGTCTTTTCTAGACCGCAGCCGTGGATTACGCAGTCCAGTTGGTAGACTGGAGTCTCTTAGGGTACGGCTAGTATTGTCCACACTATTATCTGCATATAACTTTAATTTCGGAGGAGACAATTCACCAGGTAGGTCATAAAGGAACGAATAGACACTATTCAGTTCTATTCGAGCATTGACGGTGGACTTAGGCGCAGGCCTGAGGTTGGAGTTTGTCTGCAAGGCCACATCGCCTGGTGAACCTGACACGATCGGAGGAATCACCTCCCACATCAAGAGTTGAGACACGGTGGAAGTCTCTTCTCGCGACCCCTCGGCACTTTACACCTACAGGAATATGGCTAATAGGTCAACTTGGCAGCCCATGGACCGACTGCTAGGGAACAGGTCGTAACCCACGTACAATGGATCTATCAACGGAGGTCACTTCTCGCAGTTAGAAGGTCCATTTAGGATTGCTCTAATATTCTCGGAATGGGTACCAGCGAAACAAGCAGCGTTGGAATAGTTGGCTGAGCGTTAAAACAGCAAATATGAAGCCTCCTGTCATGTTATAAAATTGTAGATTATGCTAGCTTTAGTATACCTATAATCTTAATTTTATTAATGACAGAAGGTGAGTATTTCCCACCCATTCTTATCCCTCCCTTGTTTAATTTTATAGTTTGGATTTATCAGGTACGTATACAACTCTGCTTGTTGTTTCTGCTACCTGTCACCTGTCCTTATGTCTGTTTTTCATAAGTAGGGTTGGGATATCTACATATTAAGATATTTTGTTTGCTACATTGGGTATCTACAAGTTTATTCAAAATACATTTCATTGGATAATCAACCTGTTCGATTCTGTTTTTCTCTCTTTTCAGTTTCCAGTCCTTCAGCACTATCTGGTGTGGCGCTTCATCGTGGATGGTGGACATTGACTTATTTTCAGTCCATCAATGCTATCCCGTTGACAGTTCTTCAGACGTTGGACATTGCTGTATTCATCGTATCTGGACTTTGTTGCTTCCCATTATTTTTTCTGCCTTTGTTCTGTTTTGTCGCAGCTTGAAAGAAGAAATGATGCAATGGGAAGGGGGTTTTATAGTACCTAACTCGTTTCTGATTGGTTGTTTTTCTGTGCTGCTGTGGAGTTCTAGTAAAGAGAGACTAAAGCAAATACTCGCCTCCTGTCATTAATAAAATTAAGATTATAGGTACACTAAAGCTAGCATAATCTACAATTCTTCAGTAAAATCTTCCTTTATATCTTTCCTCAGGCTTTGTCTGATGTTCTGCAACATTATCCATATTTTCTCTATTGTGACAGGGAAGTTTGTGGGCCCCCCCAACAATTCCTGCATTTCAATATTATTTATTTCAGCCGTGGAACGGCTCCCCACTGTAATGAACGTTGCGTGAACCAGGCGTGGCCTACCACCATCCTGCATTTCCCCAGGGTATATTATAGCCAATGGTGGCTCAGTGTGAGCGGGTGCACCCGCTTTTATCACTTTGCGGCTGGCTGCCTCTGGCGTGATCTGGTGGGTCTGACGTAAGAAACAAGCTCCCTGCATCCTAGCCGACAGATCACTCGTGGCCGTCTGTCTTTTTGTGCCCGTGGTTTTACTTTGCCGTGGCACTTTGCGTCTGGATGCCGCTCAAGCAGAATCATCCTGCATTAGCTCTGTCTGGCCTGGGAGAGTAGAGGGAATCTCCGGCGGCAATATAGTGTGGGCGACGGGCAATTTAAACCCGCGGCAGCCCTGTCAAGAGTCTGAATACATTACAATAAAAAACACTGATGTTGCAGAAATTTAAAAAGTTGTGGATACTAACCCTAGTCAGGGGTATTGTAAAAAAGCCAAGTATCATATCCTACTGGCACAAGCACCCCATCTTGTCTACCCTTATGAAGAGGGATCACAAAAGCAAATGCTGTGATACCTCCATGTGCCCCTCTAGAAATGACCCACTATTGAGACAAGCTCTAAAAAATTCCAACTTATATCTGACAAATGCTCCCAAAATGTTATCCCAGACTAAAACATTTGTATTGGCAAATCCCTTTTGAAATTTAGAAGTAGACTGCTTTTCAAACAATATATCTCATTAAAGCATCTCTGTGCATCCCCGTGAACCGGAACTTCTGCAGCTACCCGGTAACATGGGAGGTAACTGTTAAAAAAGAGTCCTACCGCCCTCAGTAGCATCTTTATTCTGGCCCCCACGTGGTCCAGCGCCATCTTCCCCACAACGGACGGAAGAATAAGCCTCAGAATCAGACTCAGACCACAGTGAGGCAGCAGCCCCAGCATCCACACCACTTACCAAAAGGGATTTACAACTCCTACTAAGAGCAGCTGCAGCAGACATTAAAGAGCACATGGCAGCTGACTGGAGAAACAGCTCCACAGCCTGAAAGTGGAAATAGCTGATCTGGGAGAAAGAACAGGCCAAGTGGAACAACGAGCTGATGAGCTCCTAGAAACAATGAACGCCCAGGAATCCGTCCTCACTACACTGAGAAGCAGGGTGAAAATACTGGAAAATGGTATGGAGGACCTAAACAACCAATCATGGCACAATAATATAAGGATAAGAGGCCTCCCTGAAACTGTCACACCAGACATGTTACCTTCCATGATAAGGGAACTGTTCCTCTCTATCCTCCCAGGGGCAACACCACAAAATTTGGCCATTGACTGGGCACACAGGGCCCTGAAACCGCCCAGCCAGAAAAAAACGGCGCCCAGAGACCTCATAGTGTGCCTGCACTATTTCAAATTCAAAGTTGCAATCATGATGGCTACACGGACAAACCCGTCGAAATTCGACCCAATTATTCTCCAGTTCTACCAGGACGTGTTACCCATTACCCTAGCCAAATGCAGAGAGCTCACACCGCTCATGAACGCTCTGACTCAGGCAAAAATGTCATGCTGATGGGGCCATCCATTCAAACTACTAGTCAGAAAGAATGACACCACCCATGTCCTACAAGACATCTCTAAAATGGAGACTTTTGCGGCAACACTGGGCATCCACATACCCGAAACACCAGCCTTGGCAACAAGCCAACCGACCAGCACAACCACCTTTAAGGGAGAAGACACGACCACCCCTGAATCGACCACCCAAAAGACACCTGCAGGCCACCCCACAAGCACAGGCCCAAGCCCCGTGAACGAACCAGAGACGGCATCAAATGGAAACAAAAACACCCACAGGAAACACCTGCCAAGTCTTAGTGGGACAGACACCACCAACCTGCCATATAAACTTGAACTTATCACCATATCCTTTTATTGCTATATCTCTACCATATTAGCACCAATGCAGGTTAAGTTGATCCTAGTCAAGCCAATACTTTATAGACTACAGGGATGAGCACTGGCAAGCAGGGGATAGGGAAGTATACAAAACAGATTAGAAAGGGGAGGATGGGACGAGGGAGGGGGGACCACCCCAAAATGCTACCTACTTTAGTCGGGTTAAAGGGGAGCATGGGAAGGTAAATGCATATGTGTCTTTGCAGAAATGTCTACACTACAACAACAACCCACACAGGCCGACAAACGTTGCCCAAGCTAACACCGCAAACATGGCCGAATCCCAGAGTTTCAACGGGAATCCACACAGAATGCCACCATGGCCTGCCCACAGCCCACAGCACTCTCTGGCATAGTCCTGACTGTGCCCCCACCCCAGTGCACCAACCACGACCTACACACGCTCAGGATGCCACCCTGCATAATATATGAGAGTCACATGTACCATCCAAATCAGGATGAACCCGCACATCCCGCACAAGTTTGCATGGCATCAGTCCTAAGACTAGGCAGTTATTGTTATTATTTGTTGTTTTAATTTGGTCTCATTGGGGACACCCACCCACACCACTATGCCGACTAGCCTGACGTGTATTTCCATAAGCTGCAAAGGGCTTAATAACCCCACAAAATGTCATCAACTTATGCAATGGGTCAACCGCACCAAAACAGACATAATCCTCATGCAGGCTACCCACTACTCGGACACTAGCCCCTTTCCTCCCCTGAGCCCACACTTTAAGGCCTGCAACCTAGCCAACTCAGACTTAGGTAAACACAATGGAGTGGCAATCCTCTTAAGGAAATGGTGCCCCCATTCAAGTCACCTCCACGCACAAAGACCCCCATGGTCGGTTCCTCACAGTAGCAGGGACAATAGGGCCATCCAAATACGCGATCACCTCCACTTACGCCCCTACCACCCCAGACCCAGAGTATTGGACCACACTACAGGCCCACCTCAGCCTACACCCGACCTGCCATAAAATCATACGTGGTGACACACTTAACCCAACGATAAATAGGTGGAGACAGCCACTACGGACAAACACACATGCCCAACCCTATGCGCAGCCCACAAAACAGTAATACAGGGCCCCCACGAGGGCTTTAGTGCTCAAGTAAGCCAGGACAATCGGGTCTCGATTTGTAGACCTTCCCCTTTGTATATAGTTGGTCCGAACCCACTTATGACCAAGTCTCACATTAGGGACGCACATGTTGTATATAGTTTGTTTTTTGTTCTATGTTTCCCTACCCCCACCCCCCCTACCCTAGAACCACAATACTCCTGGATGGAAACCTCTCAACAAACAAAACCTAACTTATTCATGGGGTCATCCCCACAACAAGAAGATACCTAGAGAACACAGAGGAAAATATCATACATATAAGCCACATTTTACGCACCCTATTATACAAATGACGACCAAATACCCCCACATGCACCTAGTGGTGAAAGGTAATACTGAGACTCCACAACAATGCCATGGCCCTTAACATTTTCTCCTTAAATATCAAAGGCTTAAATGCACCCCACAAATGGAGACTAGCTCTTATGGAAGCAAAAAAACACAATGCACACATTGCACTATATCAAGAGACAAATTTTCAAACAAGACACCAACCAAAATTCTCCTCTAAACATTTCCCATTTGGATTCCATAGTACATACAAGACAACAAAACATGGCGTAACAGTCTTGATAAGTAAAGAAGTGTCCTTCCAATTAATCAAACAGATAACTGATAAGGAAGGTAGATATCTCATCTTACAATGTGTTATAAACAACACACAACTAACTCTGGTTAATATATATGGACCACACAATGACCAACATACCGTTTTAAATAAAATCTTCACCCTAACAAATGCTCAAAAATTTGGAGATATCATAAGGAGGAGATACCAACTGCCTTCTCGACGCAGGTTTAGACACCACATCTACAAATACAGTTAAACAAAAAACTATGAACCAAAGAATGTGATCCACTAAACTCATAGAAAAAAACACTCACAGAACACGAGATCTTAGACGCATGGAGGACACTTAACCCCGTCAATAGGGACTATACTTACCACTCCGTAAGCCACACATCTTATTCACGAATAGATAGATTCCTACTTCCCAAAACACTATTACTATTACACTATTACACTATTAACAAAGATAGCTAAAACACATATAGGAGATATTGTGCGGTCCGACCATGCCCCTATCACATTGACATTCACTATGCAATACCCTACCCAAGACAGGAGAATGTGGCGTCTCAACGATACATTGTTAGCAGACCATAACATGGTAACACAAATTAAGGGAGAACTCGAAACATACTTTTCACTCAATAACAACGGAGAAGTACAAGCAGAAAGTCTATGGCAAGCACACAAAGCTGTCCTCAGAGGACAATTCATCAAACACTCCAGCTACAACAAAAAACAGAGACGTGTATGAATATACTCACAGAACTCACCACTTTAACACGTACAAATAAACAATTACTATCCCATGAAACCACATCAAAGATCCTCCAACTCCAGACCCAACTGAATGATTTGGAAATGGCAAAGACCACCTATCTTCTTATGAAAATGAAGCATAACTTTTTTAAAGAAGGTAACAGGACTGGAAAAATCCTAGCTTCCCAACTCAAAACACGAATTTTGTCATCCAAAATAGTATACCTTCAAATGGAAGGTGGACGCAAAATTACAAATCCACAAGGCATAGTAGAAGAGTTTGGCAAATATTACAGCAAACTATACAATTTAGCTACAGACGACTCCTCACCTACACCCAAGCAGGCTGACATTGATGACTTTCTACGAGATGTCAACCTGCCACATATAACTAGGGAGGAATGCCAATCTCTGATCCAACCTATCACTACTGAAGAAACACTACAAACCATTGCCCAATTACCGACACACAAATCACCAGGGCCTGATGGCTTCACAAACCTATACTACCGCACTTTTAGAGATATTTTGGCCCCTCACATGACAGACCTATTCAACCACTGCTATCGAACAGGCAGAATGCCCACCGAAATGCTACAAGCACATATCTCTACGCTCCCGAAACCAGGGAAACCTCCCACCCAATGCCCTAATTTCCGACCTATATCCTTGCTTAACTGTGATATGAAAATATATGCCGAAATCATAGCGAACAGGTTAGCCCTGATACTTCCTAGAATAGTACACAACGATCAATCTGGCTTTTTCCAAGGCAGACAAGGATGTAACAACACTAGAAAGATCTTGAACATACTATCATATGTGGAGAAACAGGGCACAGAAGGCCTTCTACTGGCCTTAGACGCTGAGAAGGCCTTTGATCGACTCAATTGGGCATATAAGACATCGGTTATGACCAAATACAACTTTCCCACGGAATTCATTCAGGGAATAATGGCACTATATGGAAACCCCTCAGCACAAATTTCCAACTCAGGCTTCAGTTCCACTCCCTTCAATCTTACCAATGGCACAAGACAGGGTTGTCTGTTATCTCCCCTCCTGTTCATTTTATCGTTAGAACCCCTAGCTCACAAAATTAGACGAGACCCACTGATCACAGGCATACAAATCCAAACAAACAACTAGCAATGTTCGCGGACCACATCTTTCTGTCCCTAAGCAAACCAGACTCTTCATTACCACAACTCCTAAACCAACAAAAAACCTATGGACAAGTATTTTACTATAAACTAAACACATCAAAAACACAAGCACTACCGATCAACCTACAGACGCAACAAATACAAACCCTGCAAAACTCATACCAATTTGAATGGTATACCTAGGAGTCAAACTGGCTTTACATGGGCAGAGGGACAACCTCCACGCCGGACTTATTAAAAACAAAAAAATCAGCTCACAAGCCCATCTAACAACACTAGAAGCAATATCACCGTGGCTATCAATAAAAGTGTGGACAGACTTAGGCATACACCACATTAAAGACCTATGCTATCGATCAATGATTTTACCGTTCCCTGACCTATAAAAGAAATATAAACTGCCAAATTCCTTTATTTTTCCGTATCTTCAATTGAAAAGCATCATTAGCACTAAAGTTGAATTCTCAAACTACACGTCTGACCCCAGACAGATATGACAGAAAAAGCTCATTGACAGATGCCACTCAACCCCAACAAAACCAAAAACAATATCTCTATCCTATCAAACCCTGCTAGATATATATATATATATATATATATACGCCTCACCACTTTAAATATGTATTGCAATGGGAAAAAGAAGGAATACCCAAGCTCACAGATGAACAATGGCTCAAATCAGTAAACGGACTCCGAGGCATCACGTCATGTTTCTCTCACATAGAAGCCCACAAAAAAGTAGTCTATCGGTGGTACCTTACGCCACAACGATTGAACAAAATATACCCCACAGTGAGACCCAACTGTTGGAGATGCAATGCTGAGATGGGACATATGACCCACATATGCAAAAGGATTAAACCATTGTGGACCCACACTAAGACTCTGATTACACTGGGAACAAGAGAACATTACCTACTCACCCCCACAATTGGCCTGCTACTATTGTTTACGGACACCTGGACACAGAATAATAGGAAGTTAGCCACCCTGATCATCCTAGCGACAAGAAATCTTCTAGCACTCCATTGGAAAACCACATATTGTCCAACCAACAAAGAATTAAAAGAAAAAGTTTACCAATACTATAGTTATGAAACTCTTTCCTTGGAATCACACGACAAGACTAAGAAACTAGAGATACTATGGAGGCCATGGTTGGAGGCCACACGCCTATACAATCCTAAAAACAAAGACAAATAAATTGGAGACTAAGCCCATGCTGCCTACGATGAAAAGTAGTAATCAAACTGAAGATCCTTATATATACATATAAGTACTAACACACAAACTGCTGAGAGGCCACATTCATCCACACACAATAACACACCAAGTTGCACATACTCCCATTTCTTACTGTAAATTCCTCCCCTCTGCTTGGGAGATAATTGGGTTAATAATTGTATCAACTCAATTATCTCCAAACGAAAAATATACTTTTTTCTCAATTTTTATAACTCCAAAACTATACATGTAATTCTAATAAAAGACTGCAGGCATGTTTTCGTGCCCAAAGCAGTTCCACATATTCAGGCTGTGCGGTCGGTCTATCTTTTCCTTCACATAAAGTACCAATTGCACGAACGGATCCGTTCGTGCCTACTGTCATTGGATGCGTCCTGTTCGTGAGTTTAGGCTCCAGAAATAGCGCTCCGTTCGTATGGTTTTAGCCGAACGCACGGAAGGTAGATGTTTCAGTGGTGTTCATGGAAAGTGTAGCCGAAAATAGTTCCACGCATTCGACGACCAAATACAGCGGAGCGTGTTCGGCTAAACAAAATGGCCGCTGCGTGCTCGTATAACGAACGCCGACCACCCTGTTGATCACTTAGAACGTTGAGGTGTTTGTGGTTTTACAGGTGTTAAGTGGGTCAGGGGGGTTAATGGGTGCCACACTCCTGTTCTGGGTGGTCGCTCGTTCGGCAGAAAATTTGTGATACAAACGCATCTTAGCATATTCACAGGTCCATTAATCTTAGGCGAATGGTTTAAACAAACAGTTTTTTCCCAGTTACAAAATCAAGGACAACTCACAACCTTTGAATAAGCATGCATACACAACCTGACCCACAAGGGCCAGATCACAGACAATTACCTACTCCTCATCACTAACCTGCCCCCAGGAGCACTGACCTATGTGTCAGCTTGGGAGAGGGACCTGACAGACTGGGAAGACTTCTGGGAGGCCACCGCATCTATTTCCATTTGCGTAAATAAGGAACAGGCACATAAAACACTGCTTAAATGGTACTTAACACCCACACGTCTATACCACATGGGCAGATCTGAATCAGATCTGTGCTGGACACAATGCGAAAACAGGGGCACATACATACACCCATGGTGGCAATGCCCGAAACTGATTCCACTATGGGTGGAGGTCGCAAATTTGATCTCCAACCTAGTAATAACCATCCCCCTAGTCCCCTGGATATGGCCCCTATTGAAGCCGTGGGAACCCCTAACCAGAGCACAAAATAAACTCACAAATAGAACGGCCCTAGAATGAGAAGGGCAATAGCAGAATTCTGGGGCACCTCAAACCCACACTCTCTACAGTCATTTGCAAAACTAGGAAGGCAGTGGAGATGGATAGGATATCAGCTACGGTCCACAAAACATTGCAACAATTTAACAAGATATGGGAACCATGGTTAAACGAACCCTCTCTTAGCAACTGACCCCTGTAGCAAAAAGGCGCTTACAGCTTCCAAACGCAAACTCAGGCCCCACACCCACACATAGACTCAAATAAAGACATTGCGATCCCCTGTCCAGGTCACGGCCTTGTGCCCACAAAGGAGCCTGGATGGGCGACCCACTTATAACCCCAACATGCAAGTCCTTACCCCAACCTGCCCCAAAGAAAGAAAAAAAATGGGATTGCATCACGCCCTTGTACACAACTGAGAACCCAAATAGGAGCCCCCAGAACCCCCAACTGAACCATGAATCAACCCTGAGACCAATAGTTATAATTGTTTGTCTATATTTTAGACTTATGTTTAAATATATGTTTTTATGTTTCAATGTATTTATACACTATGGTTGTCACATGTGCTGCGTACAAGAAAAGTAAAGAACGCAGACAACACCTATACGGAGACACAGGAAAAACACCCTGGCTACAAGACCGCAACCACACACGCCTATGAACAAACCAGATAAGCAAAACAATCAGATACACTTACCAATCGTATGACCATAACAACCTAACAACTTAAATATGACATGTAAAAACAAAATGGTCTGAATGAGATGTTATCAGTGCCTTGTATGTCACCAGTTTCCTGTCTGTACAACTATATTTTGAAAGTGAAAACCCAATAAAAACAGACTTATAAAAAAATGTAAAAATAGGACAAACAGATGAATCTACTTTTATAAACGTTTACTTTTTTTTGGTACATTTATTTTTTTATTTTTGCAGATGAGTTAATACTAATGGTGCTAATCTGTTTTGGACTAGACCCACTGTCATTGTAGGTATGTTTCTGGGGTTAGTATAAGAAATTAGCTTTGTTTCAGTGCTAGATTGCTGGAGAAACAGAAAAGTATGTCAGGCATTGATATTCATGTATTAGTGTTTGCAAAAGACACACAACTTGGCAAGGTAATACAATGTGAGCAGAATAGTACTTTGCTGCAGGGGGATTTAAAAAAGACTAGGCACTCAAATGGCAGATTTAATTTAATTTAGATAAATGTTGAAGTTAAGCACTTCAGGGTGAATTTACACCCTAAATAATAGTGGATTAGGCGTAACAACACATGACAAGGATTTGGAAATTGTTATAGACAACAATGTCAATCAGCATTTGCTAAGGTATTGTCATAAAAAGGACATTAATTATTGGGATGAAAATATAATTCTGCCAATGTATGACCACACCTTAAATATGCAGTGCAATTCTGGGCACCTGTTCAAAAGGAGGATTTTATAGCACTAGAAAAAGTACAGATGTTAGCTACAAAGTTGACATGAGTAATGGAAGTTTGTAATGTTGAAAGGTTAACACATTTAAATCTGTTTAATTTAGAAACAGTGTGCCTCAAAGAGGATATGATAGCATTATACAAATATATTTGGGGCCAATACAAACCATTATCTGGAAATCTATTCATAAACAGGACTATATAGGATACAATGTCACCCATGTATATTGAAAGAAAGGAGATTTAGGCCAAGGCAAAGGAATTTTTTTTTCTTTACAGTAAACTCAATCAGCATACTTGGAATTATCTGCCTGAAGAGGTGGTTATATCAGAGTCTGTACAGATGTTTAAACAGCAACTGGATGAATACTTGTAAAGGCATAATATTAAAAGGTTATAATTGTAATATATGGTGTAACAGCTTTTTAACCAAAGTAAAGATCTGACTGTCATTCTGGAGTACAGGAATGATTTTTTTTTTTCTCCTAGCTTGTTTCAAAATTGTAAAGTGTTTCAAAACGTTTTTTTCTGTTGTATCAACAGCAAAAACAGATGTGTCCAACAGTAACTATGTACTGTTAATACACAAATGAACATGATATATATATATATATATATATATATATATATATATATATATATATATATATAATAGAAGCATCAGTATAACATTGAAAAACAATAAACAATAATTAATAAAGTTCATAAAAAAGCTGGTTATATCATATATTTTTTTTTTTTGCAGTTTTACCTCATTGTGTAAAGAAGAGTTCCATCCTCTGTAATTCGTAATAATTTGTTGGGCATTGTCATATTGTGTGCCACGGATTTCTTTCCATTATGAAAAAAAGTGTCTGGTGTCCAGATTTTACTAGCCATTAAATTATTCAGGCGTAGAACAGTCATAGGACCCTTGAATTTTAGCCTTTCATCTCTCCAACCTTGTCGAAAGAATACATCAATTGTATATTCCTAAATGTATAGGATTAAACAAAATTAAAAAGTATGTCTACAAAATGCTCACAATGTTACATTCATAAATAAAATAAATATAATTTAAAAATTTATTTATATTACAAGAATTATATACACTTTACATTTCCATATGTTGATACTTGTTCAGCCAGTTTAGCGAGCTGCATAAATATAGAATCGTATTGAATTGTAATGTGTAACCTTAGTTATGGAAATAGTAACAATTAAGACATCTGTACAATAATTTGACAATTATTAATATGTTTTAAGATGTTTATTTGTGTGTCTATATATTTTTTATATTGAATGCATTTTATGAAACATTTAAAACAATCTAAGTATCTTTAACTTATAAAGCTAATTTCCTTTTGTGTTCCACTTTGGTTTCTTCTTTAACCATAATAAACAGTTCTCTCTATTAAAACACATACTACATTGTGCACGTCTGTCATGAACTCACTATTACTGATCTATTGTGAAGAGTTCGCCCTATTTCGTTTTCCAAGTTTCCCCAAACTCAAAGTGCTTTTCCCTGGTTTGGTATTCGCAAACAACCGAGCAATGACCTCCCCCCTGGCACCTTAACTACAAAGTAATCAGACTTAAGTGCTCGTTCTTGGTGGCTGCCATTCATTTAACGGAAAACATGTGCTACAGAAAATGGTTGCCATTTTGTCTGCCGAATGCAGGCAGTGGAACTTCATCATCGAGTGTATTGACCTATGGTTCGGTTACCTGACCTCACAAACCCCGGGAAAGATCATACTGTTGCCTACTCCATTCACAGACAAGCCAAAAGAGTGCTTTTTGGTGAACAGTCACTCCCAAACAAAGAGATCATTTGCTCCCTACAAACCAGAGGGAACCTTCATTTGTTTTCATATGAAAGTTGACCGACCACTATTGTGGGCAAAAAAACTTCACCCCGGGGGAGATTCGGCTGGAATACATGGATCTGAGTGCTATTTGGACAACTTGGGCTCTCAGATCCAGGCTATCTGAGGATATAATACTTGGAAGATAATTAGTTTAAGCTAAAGCAAACTCACTTATCTCCCAGACAAAGAGACGCTTGGGCAGGCTTACTGTTGTAGAGAATGGAGACCCCATGCTGGGGGTCTGTGTATATAAACAGATCACTTGGCCCAAATCTTTTTTTTTTTTTTTTTTTTACTTTTTCTGTTGCACAATTAGTTTAATTTGGAATTTCTTACCTCCTGCTATGTGTTCTTACAGCCTCCTGTGTGTGAATAAATTTTAATTAACCGAGCAGAAAATAACTTCTAAAGTAAACACAATTTTGTGTAATAAGCCTTTCCTCTCTCATTCCTCTCTTTTCCTCCCATCTCTTTTATTATTTGTACATGTGTCCTCTACTTTCCTTCCCACAATCTTCTAATGCCCCTTTTCCTTAAGTTTGGGATGGTGACCCAATGTTGATTATTATTAGGATCATGGGCATACTTAAAGTTGAAAGCCTGCTTCAAAGGGAAACTATAGTGCCAGGAAGACAAATGTATTTTCCTGGCACTGTAACTCCCTTGAACCCAGCTGGCAAGTGCCCCTCTTTAATCCCCCCCACCTCCACCCCGTGTGGCAGCCAGCTTCTCCCCTGCCAAAGTCAGCCGGCGGGGAGAGACATAATGTACATAATGCTGTGCTTGCATTAGTACTTGAGTGACGCTGGGTGTCCTCATGCATAGCGTGAGTACGTTCAGCACCAGTTAGGCGACCAAAAGTCGTCTAATGACTGCCACTAGGGTAGAGTTAATATTGGCAGGTAATTAAGGCAGTTTATTAAAAACGGCAATATTTACCACTGCAGGGTTAAGGGACTTGGGACACTGCACAGATCACTTCAATGAGCCGAAGTGGTCTGGGCGCCTATAGTGTCCCTTTAAGTTGAAGAATAACCTTTTTAAAAGCATATACCAGCACATTCATATGCCTTACAAGGTTTTTAATTAATTCTTTATTACTATATTTTGGAAAGCTTTGCTAAAGTTTGTTACTTTAGATACAGTTTATGTTTTGCTTAGCAGTCATATGTTGTTGTTTATTTTGTTTCTCTTATTTACGCAAAAACAAAGAGGTTTTAAGCAGGGGCATTAAAAAGTAGGAAAAACAAAGGGGATACTTTACTATAGTGATACCTTCTTTGAATTTAATATACAAAAGACAATGTCAGTTGATACCATACCACTATAAACTTGTCATTTGTAAATGTTTGTTTTGCATATTTTTTTTTTTTATTTTTTTTTCTCTTTCAAGGCTTTATTAAGGCATAGAATTTTAGTTACAGTAGAACATTATTACAGTAAAGGTGTACGGGAGACTCGCAGGTCTCAATGCGATATTGTTTTGCATTTTATCTTTGCATCAACTCTACTCAATAAAATATATTTGAAATAAAAATAAAATTTTGTGTGAGTCACAGCAAAGGTAGGTTTGGCTAAGGCTGCATAAAGAAGAGAATTGACCAGTGAGACTGCAGGAGCTGAAACTGAAACCAAAACTACATTATTAAGCAACAGTTGGGGCTTACAGAATCCCTTTAAAGAAATGTATTTCTAATGCTATAGTGACCCTGTCCCCAGTTAAATATAGGTGCATGTGTGTATTTACCAAAAATTTATAAAATAAAGGATTTACTTACCTTTTTCCACACATCTCCTGTGAAGTCACTGAGGAGGCATATTCTGCTCTGCCATGGCCAAATCTAATGCTCCTCATAGAGGAGCACTAAAGATCTGATGTGCATGTGCGACTAACTCCTTGAGCACATCTAAGCTTCCCCTTGGAAACCATTAAATCCCATGCTTTCCTATTGGCTTCCACGTAAAACTCAGTCAATGCATCAGAAGGGTCTCTAGTGTTTGTCAGGAAGACAGAGGTGTATTTAATCCTGTAGTTTCTAAAAATATGTATTATTTTATATGGAACGGTTAAAAGGACAGGGCCAATGCACTCAGATCATTTCATTAAAACAAACATAAAGAAGTCTTAATCTACCATTCAAAAAAGAGCCTCAGACCATTTTGAGGTGCCATATACTTTTTAGTTATACATACAGACATGCTTATTGGAATATTAATATGCTGACAACATAACATTACATAATCTCTAAACTAAATATTTGAAGTATGTTCAAACTAAATGATCGCCCTTCTCCCCAATGTAGCATCTCTATGTTTCCAGCATAGTTTGTGTTTGCATTTGAATACTAATGTAGTGTATTAAGATAACCTTACTAATAATTTTTTTATCATTTAGATTTAAAGCAACTGTGTTGTATGTAAGTACTGATACTAGGGCAAACTACTCAATTTATAAGAAAATGTCAGGTCTAACCAGGTGTTCTATCAGTCTGCTATACTCCGTCAGATTGCTATACCCCCGTCACTTCCGGGGAGGGGAATCAGCTGGATCCTGTACTGCACATGCGTGCTAGCACTCCTGCTACTCCTCCACAGCAAGGTCCTGGAAGGTAAGTAAAACTAGTTTTACACTTTCATTATAGCTAGTGCATTCACTAAGCTTCGGCACACGGGACATTTAGGGTTAAGTGAGGGTACAAATTAGGGTTAGGTAAGTGCTTCTAACCTCTCTCACACTCTATTCTTACCCTAACCATTGGGGTAAGGGTTAAAATAAAGTGTGAGAAATAAATATTTAGTGATATTCCCCTAAAGTGAAATATCACTAAATATGAACAAGTCCCTAATCCTAACCCTAATTTGAACCCTAACATTAACCCTAAATGTCCCATGTCCTAAGCTTAGTGAATGCACTAACTATAATGAAAGTGTAAAACTAGTTTTACTTACCTTCCAGGACCTTGCTTTGGAGGAGTAGCAGGAGTGCTAGCACGCATGTGCAGCACAGGATCCAGCTGATTCCCCTCCCAGGAAGTCTGATGGGGCATAGCAGAATGATAGAACACCAGCACTAGCACTGGTAATGGAAGGGCTTAACTCAGAATATTAATCATTAACTTGAAAGGAATAAAATAAAAACATGAAAGTTTCTCTAGGCGATTGTGAAAAATATATTGTGTGCATTTTTAGTTGGACGTTGCTTCAGAAGCAAATTATAATTCAAAAGGAAACAGCTAAACTAGCTGTCGCTGGAATCCAGACGCACTCTTCATCTCCCCACCCTTGTGTTTAAGAGCTTTTTTCTTGGAAGCTACCCTACCTGATCAGAATGTTCTCCCCGGCTGATCCCACCTTCTATAACATCTGATCCAGTACCAGCACTTTATTTAGTCTACCTCAATACAAAAAGAAAGCAGCCTGAACCTCCTTTTCCTACAAAGCACAGCAATTATGGAACGACGTCCCGCACACTTTCAAATCTTCCTCAAGTCAAAAGTCCTTTAACCCCTTCAGGACGGAGTCAATAGTGCACGTTCTGATCAAAACGTAAATAAAAACTGGAATTTGTGCTATATGTCTGTTCACCCGTAGTTCCCCTCTTTCATATTATATGCACCCACACTTATTATATATCATTTTGTTCAGGAGAAACAGGGCTTTCATTTATCATTAACTATTCATATATGGAATATAATTTATTATGAATAAAATTTAAAAAATGTGAGAAAATAAGATTTTTTTTTTAAATTTGTATTTCCGTCTGACATTTTAGCTGTGAATGTCATAATATTGTTAGGTTTTACTGCAAAAAAATGCACGTATTTGTAATCAGCTATGGCTCATGAATACAACAGAACCCCCCATTAACAGGTTTTATGGTGTTTTGGAAAGTTACAGGGTCAAATATAGAACGTTCCATTTTCAAATTAAAATTTGCCAGATTAGTAATGTTACCTTTGAGATGGTGTGGTAACCCAGGGATGAGAATAACCCCCATAATGGCATACCATTTGAAAAAGTAGACAACCCAAGGTATTGAAAGTGGGGTATGTTTAGTCTTTTTTAGTAGCCACTTAGTCACAAACACTGGCCAAAGTTAGCGTTCATATTTGTTTTTGTGTGAAAAAAGCAAAAAACTAATATTTGGCCAGGGTTTGTGACTAAGTGGCTACTAAGAAAGACTGGACATACCCCACTTGCAATACCTTGTTGTCTACTTTTGCAAATGGTATGCCATCATGAGGGTAATTCTCATTCCTGGGCTACCATACGCTCTCAAAGGCAACATAACCAATCTGGCAAATTTCAATGTCAAAAAAATGAAATGCAAGCCTTATATGTGACTCTCTAACTTTCCAAAACACCATAAAACCTGTACATGGGGGGTACTGTTATTATTGGGAGACTTCACTAAACACAAATATTAGTGTTTTAAAACAGTAAAACATATTACAACAATAATATAGTCCATAAAAGTGCCGTTCATTTGTAAAAAATGCAAAAAAATTCACTTTTACTTAAAATACCATTGTTGTAATACAATTTACCAGTTTGAAACACTAATATTTGAGTTCAGCGAAGTCTCCCGAGTAAAACAGTAAACCCCATGTACAGGTTTTATGGTGTCTTGGAGAGTTACAGGGTCAAATATAGTGCTTGCGAATTAAATTCTCTGCACTGTCTCCCTGTGTTGTCAGGCATGTCAATCAAATTTTAATTAATCAAATCACATAATTATGTTAAAAGATTACTTAAATATACATGCAGAATTTTAAAATATATGCATTTATAGGTATTTAAATTATACGTGTATACTAATGTAATCTTTTATATTTATATTTTGTGGTTATTTGCATTTTATATATAGATAGATATATATAGAATGTCATTCTAAGTGTATTTTGTTACCAATACACTTATATATATTAATAACAAAATACTGTTAGAATGAAATTACATATGAATATATAATTTATATTAAATTTTGTTTTTTTAATATTTTATTTATTAATTTTATTATTTTATTTATTTATTATTGGAATTATATGTATATATATATATATATAAATACATTTCTATTTTATTTTAAACGTGTTTAATTATTTTTTTTTTACACTTCCCACCAACAGGGGACTGTCTGACATTTCAGGCAGTCCCCCTTCTGGCAGATCCACAGCCAACTATAGGGGGTCATGTGATCGCTCTTTGAGAGCGATCACATGGCCCCCGGGGGCCTGATTTGGCATAGGAGGGCTGCCTGGGCTGTCAGGCAGTCCTACCGAAGCGGAGAGCCAGGAATGTAAGTATACCGGGCGTTCTATGCCGCCGCAACGGCTTTAAAGCCCTCTTCAATGGGGACGGCATAGAACACCGTAACAGCGTTAACAGATCCCTCTCTACATACCTCAAAACAGAATGCACCTGTCATGGTTGATTATATATCCCCCACCTGTTCTATATTGATGTGACGAGACCAATCTTTCCACTGTGCATTGGAGGAGCCTGGTTGCCCACCTGCTGCTTTTAGACTATGGCCCCATGTTGAAACGCTTGATTTTCCCCTGCAAAGACACGAAAGCCAGGTCATTCGGTACTTGCACTATTTGAATAGTGATACCCCAGATAGCTATGCCATGGAGCCCATTCGTATAACGAAAGACTGTGTGAGAGACTTTGGCTCCATGGCAATTGAACTGTATGTATGAGATCTGAGCGCCATTCAGTAATAATGTGCGTTCAGATCTAAGCTATCTGGGGATATGTTGAATGTACCTGTTTTATGCAATAGCTGCACAGTTATATATTTTTATATATTTTTATGTATTTTATTGTCTTTTGCTACCATGTGTTCAATGGAGTTTTGCCTCTGTCTTTGGAGATAATTGGATTACTTCTAATTATCTCCAGGATAGAAGACTCTGTGGAACTGGTTTTGGGCAGAAAAGCCATGCTTCATTTGGTCACAAAGGACTTTGATCTATCTTTTGAACCAATGGACCAATTTGGATGATTTTGACATTTGTTTGTATTTGGAGTATGCTGAATCTGAAAATGTTTATGTGAATGTGATGTATGCTATTATGAATAATGTGGAAAAACTGTATTTCTCTGCCTGTGATAATTACATTAACCCATTGTGTAAGGTAATTGTATCACAGGCAGAGGGGAGGATTTTGTGTGGGAGTGTCTGAGTGTATTGTACGTGTTTATTGGTTGTTTTCCAAAACCCTGTGGGTGGTACTAATGTGTAAGAATGTGTATATAAGAAGAATAAACCCACAGCTCTGTCTGTTCCTGCTTGACCCTCAAAACAGAGCCTTGTCTCATTCTTGGGGGGATTTATTGTATGCTGTTCCAGTTCGACTGCTAGGAGTATAAACCTTTCATATGGTTTTTCCTATTCGGCTGTTTACAGCATTCGGATGTTTGAGAGCATTTGTATGCTTCTCCGGTTCGGTGGATTGGGGTCTACAGTAGCTGCCTGTATATTTGGAAGGGAATATCTCCTAAATGGCTTTTAACCACTTTTATGCCTATATTGTGTCTTAATATTGTTTTTGTATTTTTTTGTACCCTATTGTATCAATGCAATGTTTTGTGGACCCAGGACATACTTGAAAATGAAAGAAATCGCAATGTATCTTTACTGGTAAAATATTTTATAAATAAATTAATTAATAATAAATAAAGTACATACAATAATTAGCTCGTGTCTTCACATGTAACCAAAATATCTGAATTTCACTGTTTACATTTGTCAATCCGGCCGCTGGCGCTGCTCCTGTCAAAGGGCAGCATGGGTCCCGGCAGGCGCGTATCGCCACGGCCACATTCCCACAAATTAAGGCGAATGCTGCCAAACACTCACCGGAGGTGACCTCTCCTCTCTCAGCAGCTGGGTCTCTATCAAAGACTCCGCCCGCTATAGCTGTGAATAATTTAAGGGTTTCCTGTTTAACCCTTAAAGGGCCAGATCAATTAATTTAATATGGGTGTGTTACACACATAAGCTTGATCACATGTTTCCCTACGGCCTATCAGGAAATGCCTTTAGCTATTTAAACCTAGTTTGTCCATTTCTCAGTGCCCTGTCATGGTTTCCAGTTGGTTATCCGAGAGCGCGTTCCTTGTATTGATTTCTTGTGTATCTGACCTTGGCTTCCCTTATTGACTATCTGATCTCTGTATTCCTTGACCTTTGGCTTGGCTCCTGACTATTCTGATTTTTCTGTTACTTGACCTGTGGCATGTTCATCGCTTGCGTTATTTCCTCGTCTTTTCCCTGCCTTGTGGCTTTTTACCTTTATGCGTTAAATCCGGACATTCTAAGGCCCAGTAATACATCTTAGGTATTTTCTTGTGTTCTACTTAAGTTCTGCATGTTGGGCATCTACAGTATCCTGACAACATTACATCAGAGATATCGTTTTCCAGATTTCATTTAGTATTACCTCTATAGGGAAATAACACTGTTTGTTAGGCCATTTTATGCAAGTTATCAGTTTGATTTGGTAAGGGCCTTGATGTTTATACTTTATACATAAATTCAACAAACATATCTTATAACTTGAAACTAGATATTGCTAAACCAAGAGATCTGTGCTAGCAAAAAAATATCATCTACTGGCTATAGCACTATTAAATGAATATTCAAAACCCTGAGTGTAATCAGCTCACTAATCTGATAGATGAGTTTCTTGAAAGAATGTCTTGACACCTGACCACTTGCAGGATATGAAAGCAAAAAGAGAAAATAGAAAGAGGTCTGTGAATACCGTGGACACTTTAAGTACAAAAGAGAAAGAACTGTTTTTGAATGTATAGTCTCAATCTCTAATGCTTTTATCTATACTCGGTTTTCTCACACTTCCTCACTAGGTAGCAGAGTTTACTCTATACTGATCAAATACTTTAAAAAAATATGTATTGTTAGGTTCCGTGCAGCTATGAACCCTTTGCTTGCAACAAGAGAGACACACTAACAAAACTAAAAGTGAATAAAATGTTAAAGTGCTCACAACATATTTGCATCTGATGTGCATGTCAGTGCTCTTGATGACACCTTTATCAGAGGCTACACTGTCCCATGTCTTCTTCCTTCCTGCTATTTATTTGTAGATTGGGTTCTGCCACTGTCAAGTATATATACATGTGACTACAAAAACATAGATATGTTCGCTGAACTAGTTTGTAAGGAGATTGAATCTACTAAAGAAAATAGATTGCAGATATAACCTAATCAAAATGTTTCATGGCCTGTATCAAGGGCACTGCAGGAACTGAAAAAGATTGACAGCCTAACCATTAAACCCTCTGAAAAAGGTTGAAACATTGTAGTATTGGATAATAACCAATATATAGATAGTGATGTCGCGAACACGAAATTTTCGGTTCGCAAACGGCGAACGCGAACTTCCGCAAATGTTCGCGAACCGGCGAACCGGGCAAACCGGGCGAACCGCCATAGACTTCAATGGGCAGGCGAATTTTAAAACACACATGGACTCTTTCTGGCCACAGTAGTGATGGAAAAGTTGTTTCAAGGGGACTAACACCTGGACTGTAGCATGCCGGAGGGGGATCCATAGCAAAACTCCCATGGAAAATTACACAGTTGATGCAGAGTCTGGTTTTAATCCATAAAGGGCGGAAATCACCTAACATTCCTAAATCACAATGAATATGGATTGACACCTGACATATGATATATTGACACCTTGACATATGGATTGACACCTGTCCTCAGAGCCCCTGATGCACACGGACACAGAGCAGAATAGGGACTGTCCCCCTACATAGGGTCACTTGGCAGATATGGATTGACACCTATCCTAAGGATCCCTGATACACACTGACAAAGAGCAGAATAGAGACTGTTCCCCCTACATAGGGTCACTTGGCAGGTATGGATTGACACCTGTCCTCAAGAGACCATGATACACACTGACACAGAGCAGAATAGAGACTGTTCCCCCTACATAGGGTCACTTGGCAGATATGGATTGACACCTGTCCTAAGGATCCCTGATACACACTGACACAGAGCAGAATAGGGACTGTTCCTCCTACATAGGGTCACTTGGCAGATATGGATTGACACCTGTCCTCAGAGATCATGATACACACTGACACAGAGCAGAATAGAGACTGTTCTCCCCTACATAGGGTCACTTGGCAGATATGGATTGACACCTGTCCTCAGAGACCATGATACACACTGACACAGAGCAGAATAGAGACTGTTCCCCCTACATAGGGTCACTTGGCAGATATGGATTGACACCTGTCCTCAGAGACCATGATACACACTGACACAGAGCAGAATAGAGACTGTTCCTCCTACATAGGGTCACTTGGCAGATATGGATTGACACCTGTCCTCAGAGCCCCTGATACACACTGACACAGAGCAGAATAGAGACTGTTCCCTACATAGGGTCACTTGGCAGATATGGATTGACACCTGTCCTCAGAGACCATGATACACACTGACACAGAGCAGAATAGAGACTGTTCCCCCTACATAGGGTCACTTGGCAGATATGGATTGACACCTGTCCTCAGAGACCATGATACACACTGACACAGAGCAGAATAGAGACTGTTCCCCCTACATAGGGTCACTTGGCAGATATGGATTGACACCTGTCCTCAGAGACCATGATACACACTGACAGAGAGCAGAATAGAGACTGTTCCCCCTACATAGGGTCACTTGGCAGATATAGATTGACACCTGTCCTAAGGATCCCTGATACACACTGACACAGAGCAGAAAAGGGACTGTTACCCCTACATAGGGTCACTTCATTCTATATAATTTATTTTGCAAATGCTGCATCGCACCGACTTGCCAGTGGTGGCACATTTTCCGCTTTTCATCCTTTATACCAGGGTCTAAGTAGCATGGACACCAAAAGCACAGGTCGTTCTCCAGCCATTTTATATGAGATTCCCTCAACCGGAGCCGCGACGAAGCAGAAGGCACCATTTGCAAGGTTGGATGCGAGCTACTCATTTCCGTTCCTCCTCCTCACACAGAGCAGAATAGGGGACTGCTTAGTAGATATGGATTGACACCTGTCCTAAGGGGTCCCTGATACACTGACACAGAGCAGAATGGGGACTGTTCCTCATAGGGTCACTTGCTTGTGATATGGATTGGTACCTGTCTCAGAGACCATGATACACACTGACACAGAGCAGAATAGAGACTGTTCCCTGCGGCGGGGTGCTTGGCGGTGTCGGTTGGAAGCGCGGGGACGAGCGCGCAGGCTTTCTGTAGGAGCCGCGCGGCAGAACGGGTTGGCGGAAGCCGCTTGTGATCGATCGCGGTCACAGGCACGGGAGGCAAGCGCATGCTCCATGTGAACATGCTCAAGCCATACCAATGGAAGGTAACGCTGATCTGTGCCTGCCACTTTAGATTATGATAATTTGCCACTCCCGAGATCTCCTAGACCTAGAGGGCCAGAGCGGAGACCTGGGAGAAGTACAGTTAGGAGAACGGTTAGACCCCCAAGAGCGAACCCAGGTCCAAAGACTAATCCAGGACAATGGGGCCACGTTTTCCAACCTACCTGGGTATAGTTTGTTAACCACTCACAAAGTTGAAACCCTAAACCAGACCCCCCTTCGCCAAACCGCCTATCGCATACCCAAAGCAGTTAAAGAAAATATTCAGAAAGAAATTGAGAAAATGATGCAGTTAGGGGTGATAGAACACTCTGACAGCCCCTGGGCCTTCCCGGTAGTAATAGTACCGAAACGGGACGGCACGACCCGTTTCTGTGTAGACTACCGGAGGCTAAATGATAAAACAACCTCAGACGCCTCGTCTATGCCCCGGATAGACGAGCTCCTAGACAAAATGGCCAGAGGCCAGTACCTCACCACAATAGATCTGTGCAAGGGGTACTGGCAAATTCCATTAGCCGAGGATGCCATCCACAAGTCGGCATTTGTCACCTCGTTTGGCCTGTATCAGTTTAAGGCCATGCCATTCGGGATGAAGAATGCCCGGCTAACTTTCAGAGGATGGTAGATCGGCTACTGGATGGGTTTCAGGAGTATGCCTGCGCCTACTTGGATGATATAGCCATTTTTAGCTGCTCCTGGCCCTAACACCTGACCCACATAGGAGCCGTACTAGACCGGATTAGGGAGGCCGGACTGACCCTAAAGCCCAGTAAGTGCCATATAGGAACGCGTAAAAACCTCCCCAAGATAGTAGTATGGGCCCCAGAGTATGAACAGGCCTTCCAACAGCTCAAGGCGGCGCTCATTAAATCACCTGTACTTTCTGCTCCTGATCCAACTAAACGCTTTCTCGTCCATACAGACGCTTCTATGTTTGGATTGGGAGCAGTACTGAGCCAAGTCGGAGCAGATGGCGGCAAGCAACCCGGGGCTTATCTAAGCCGGAAACTTTTGCCCAGGGAAGTAGATACACTGCCATTGAAAAGGAGTGCCTGGCGGTGGTGTGGGCCCTCAAAAAGCTGCAACCTTACTTGTATGGACAACTGTTTACCTTACTCACAGATCACAACAAATTTGGGGCACTGCGCATGCAATCTAATGTGCCACCAGATAGGAGTGGTGTGTTAAGTAGTACTATTCTTATCAGTTTAATCCCTGTTATGTCCCCTATCCGTTGATGTGGAGCAAGACGCAGCAGCAGAAGAGGACTCAGCCGAGGAGGTTATGGAAGAGGATGGAGTAGGAGGGAGTAGAGGAGGTGGCAGCAGGCCTGCCTGCAAGTCATGGCGGTGTCACCAACTCCTCTGCAGAGCCACGCATTCCATGCTTGGCAGCCGTCAGCAGGTTTGCCCAATGTGCAGTGTAGGTGATATACCTGCCCTGACCATGCTTTACAGACCAGATATCAGTGGTCAGATGGACCCTTGCCCCAACACTGTGTGCCAGACATGCCATTATTTCCTTTTGCACAATCGAGTACAGGTTGGGGATTGCCTTTTGTGAAAAGAAATTTCGTCCGGGTACCAGTGAGTGAGTGGTAGCACTGGGCACAGTATCCACTGTGAGCCTGACACACCCGCTTTGAGACAACTAACTGCTATTCAATCTATAACAGTGAAAAAAGTTTTTGGGTTTTTAAATGCACGCTATTGTGACACCAGATAAGAGTGGCACTGTGAACTGGCAGAGTACACACTGTAGGGCTGACACACCCGCTTTGAGACAACTAACTGCTATTCAATCTATAACAGTGAAAAAAGATTTTTGGTTTTAAATGCAAGCTATTGTGACACCAGTGAGTGAGTGGTGGCACTGGGCACAATATCCACTGTGAGCCTGACACACCCGCTTTGAGACAACTAACTGCTATTCAATCTATAACAGTGAAAAAAAGTTTTTTGGTTTTAAATGCACGCTATTATGACACCAGATATGAGTCGCAAAGTTCACTGGCAGAGGTCTGCAGAGCACACGCTGAAGGCCTGACACCCGCTTTAAGGACACTGACTGCTATTAGCTTACACTGAAAAACGTATTTTCTTTGTAAAAGCACGCTATAGACACAACAGATATGAGTGGCAAAGTACACGGGCAAAGGTCTGCAGAGCACACGCTGAAGGAGGCCTGACACCCGCTTTAAGGACACTGATTGCTATTAGCTTACACTGAAAAACGTTTTTCTTTGTAAAAGCACGCTATAGAGACACCAGATATGAGTGGCAAAGTACACGGGCAAAGGTCTGCAGAGCACACGCTGAAGGAGGCCTGACACCCGCTTTAAGGACACTGACTGCTATTAGCTTACACTGAAAAACTTTTTTTCTTTGTAAAAGCATGCTATAGAGACGCCAGATATGAGTGGCAAAGTACACGGGCAGAGGTCTGCAGAGCACACGCTGAAGGAGGCCTGACACCCAGACGCTTGCAGACAACTATCTGCTATTCAATCTATTACAGTGAAAAAATTTTTTTTTCTTTTTAAATGTCAAGCTTAAGCTATTGTGACACCAGATATGAGTCGTGGCACTGGGCAAATGAGCACAGTATCCACTGTGAGCCTGACACACCCGCATTAAGGACACTGACTGCTATTCAATCTATAACAGTGAAAAAAGTTTTTTGTTTTTAAATGCAAGCTATTGTGACACCAGTGAGTGAGTGGTGGCACTGGGCACAGTATCCACTGTGAGCCTGACACACCAGCTTTGAGACAACTAACTGCTATTCAATCTATAACAGTGAAAAAAGTTTTTTTGTTTTTAAATGCAAGCTATTGTGACACCAGATATGAGTGGTGGCACTGACTGGGCAAATGGGCACAGAATCCACTGTGAGCCTGACACAGAAGCTGGCAGCAGTGGCAGACAACTAACTGCTATTCAATCTATAACAGGGAAAAAAGTTTTTTGTTTTTAAATGCAAGCTATTGTGACACCAGTGAGTGAGTGGTGGGACTGGGCACAGTATCCACTGTGAGCCTGACACAGAAGCTGGCAGCAGTGGCAGACAACTAACTGCAATTACATTACACAAAATAAAAAAAAAAGCAGACTGATGTTCTAGCCCTAAAAAGGGCTTTTTGGGGTGCTGTCCTTACAGCAGAGATCAGATGAGTACTTCAGGACTGTAGTGGACACTGTATACCCTAACCTAGCTATGCATTTCCCTATCTAATCAACAGCAGCTACACTTTCCCTCCTCTCACTAAGCATGCAGCTTGAGAATGAATCTAAAATGGATGCTGTCCAGTAGGTGGGAGGGTCTGCTAGGGAAGGTGTGCTGCTAATTGGCTGGAAAGTGTCTGCTGACTGTGAGGTACAGGGT
Source organism: Pelobates cultripes (assembly GCA_933207985.1). NCBI lineage: Eukaryota > Metazoa > Chordata > Amphibia > Anura > Pelobatidae > Pelobates > Pelobates cultripes. Next base: position 243,398,466 of record OW240914.1, read on the forward strand.
CAAAGTTTACTCAATGATGACGAATAGGGGACGTATCGAACCGCGCATGTGTTCGCCTTCCGCGGCGGACGCGAACATGCTATGTCCGCCGGGAACTGTTCGCCAGCGAACCGTTCGGTGCATTACTATATATAGATATGGTCACATAGTTACATAGCTGAAAAGAGACTTGCGCCCATCAAGTTCAGCCTTCCTCACATTTGTTTTTTGCTGTTGATCCAAAAGAAGGCAAAAAAAAAATCCAATTTGAAGCACTTGCAACAAACCAGGAAAAAAAAATCCTTCTTTACCCCAGAATGGCAGTCAGATTAATCCTTTAATCAAGCAGCTATTACCCTACATTGAAAAACTATATCCTTGAATATTCTGTTTTTGCAAGTATGCATCTAGTTGCTGTTTGACCATCTGTATGGACTCTGATAAAACCACTTCTTCAGGCTTAGAATTCCACATCCTTATTGTTCTTACAGTAAAAAAAAACAAAACATTTTCTTTGCCTTAGACAAAAAAAATAAGGATCTTTGTTCAGGATATATATATATATATATATATATATATAATATCCTGAACAACGATCCAAGTAAATATTTAAATCGTGAGCTTAAAATCTTGTTGGGAGGTGCTTTATAAGAAAATCTGATTGAAACAAGATTTTGAGTTTTTACATATGACAGCACCACATATAAATACTTTCTACACAGTGCAATCGTTCTGCATGGGCACAATGGGCAGTTGCCCATTAGCATAAGGGCCCCAACGTGTTGCCCATGGGTCGAGGCCAAGAGGTGTGATCCTTTCATCCCTTGTAGAACCAGCCTCCCTATCTGCCTTGTCAGATTAGTGGAGAGAGAGGGACCAAGAAGGCTGTGTTCCTCCCATGAGCAGGTAGTGTGCAGCATTGCCACAAGTTACCATGGCAATGCTCAGACACAGTATTCATCTCGTAAGAGGACAAGAGAGTCAGCCTCCTGCCAGAGGAGCTCCAGTCCAGCACCGGACCACCAGACAGTGCAATTTCCCACCCTCCCTGGCAAAAGATCCAACTAAAATTTTCAATCATGAGCTAGAAAAATCTGTTGGGAGATGCCTTATCAAAAATCTGATATCAAAACAAGAATTTGAGTTTTTATTTCTGACAGCACTCACACATAGATACCTTCTATACACTTTTAAAAATTCAGAGAAACCAACCTAAACTCACAGGTAGACCAATACTGATGGAAAAAAAAAGAGTTTGCATGTAAAAAAAGCATGAAGCATGAAGTACTGATGGAAAAGAAGAATTTGATGTGAATACTTTCTTCAATTGAAGAATCAGCAGGGTTTTCTATCTTTTAATTTGTAGCAATGGGCAAAAATATTTAGGAAAGACATTCAAAGTAAAAATAATGGAGCATGTGAATTCCATTAATGGAGCTAGACAGAGGGATGCTCCCATTTTCAAGAGATGGTTCATCTTCAAGTCTAAGATCAAGAAGGGAGTTGAACATGTGAAGAAAGTGTGACTTGGATCGGATCTTTAGACAACATGAATGTATCTGGATTTATCGTCTGAAGACCCCAAGCTGAACTGGCCCCAAGCAAATTCTGTAAAGGGATTTAATATAGTACTAAGGATAGCAGCTTTGAAGAATGTTTGAGGATACATGTACAGGGAGTGCAGAATTATTAGGCAAATTAGTATTTTGACCACATCATCCTCTTTATGCATGTTGTCTTACTCCAAGCTGTATAGGCTCGAAGCCTACTACCAATTAAGCATATTAGGTGATGTGCATCTCTGTAATGAGAAGGGGTGTGGTCTAATGACATCAACACCCTATATCAGGTGTGCATAATTATTAGGCAACTTCCTTTCCTTTGGCAAAATGGGTCAAAAGAAGGACTTGACAGGCTCATAAAAGTCAAAAATAGTGAGATATCTTGCAGAGGGATGCAGCACTCTTAAAATTGCAAAGCTTCTGAAGCGTGATCATCGAACAATCAAGCGTTTCATTCAAAATAATCAACAGGGTCGCAAGAAGCGTGTGGAAAAACCAAGGCGCAAAATAACTGCCCATGAACTGAGAAAAGTCAAGCGTGCAGCTGCCACGATGCCACTTGCCACCAGTTTGGCCATATTTCAGAGCTGCAACATCACTGGAGTGCCCAAAAGCACAAGGTGTGCAATACTCAGAGACATGGCCAAGGTAAGAAAAGCTGAAAGATGACCACCACTGAACAAGACACACAAGCTGAAACGTCAAGACTGGGCCAAGAAATATCTCAAGACTGATTTTCTAAGGTTTTATGGACTGATGAAATGAGAGTGAGTCTTGATGGGCCAGATGGATGGGCCGTGGCTGGATTGGTAAAGGGCAGAGAGCTCCAGTCCGACTCAGACGCCAGCAAGGTGGAGGTGGAGTACTGGTTTGGGCTGGTATCATCAAAGATGAGCTTGTGGGGCCTTTTCGGGTTGAGGATCGAGTCAAGCTCAACTCCCAGTCTACTGCCAGTTCCTGGAAGACACCTTCTTCAAGCAGTGGTACAGGAAGAAGTCTGCATCCTTCAAGAAAAACATGATTTTCATGCAGGACAATGCTCCATCACACGCGTCCAAGTACTCCACAGCGTGGCTGGCAAGAAAGGGTATAAATGAAGAAAATCTAATGACATGGCCTCCTTGTTCACCTGATCTGAACCCTATTGAGAACCTGTGGTCCATCATCAAATGTGAGATTTACAAGGAGGGAAAACAGTACACCTCTGAACAGTGTCTGGGAGGCTGTGGTTGCTGCTGCACGCAATGTTGATGGTGAACAGATCAAAACACTGACAGAATCCATGGATGGCAGGCTTTTGAGTGTCCTTGCAAAGAAAGGTAGCTATATTGGTCACTGATTTGTTTTTGTTTTGTTTTTGAATGTCAGAAATGTATATTTGTGAATGTTGAGATGTTATATTGGTTTCACTGGTAATAATAAATAATTTAAATGGGTATATATTTGTTTTTTGTTAAGTTGCCTAATAATTATGCACAGTAATAGTCACCTGCACACACAGATATCCCTCTAACATAGCTATAACTAAAAACAAACTAAAAACTACTTCCAAAAATATTCACCTTTGATATTAATGAGTTTTTTGGGTTCATTGAGAACATGGTTGTTGTTCAATAATAAAATTAATCCTCAAAAATACAACTTGCCTAATAATTCTGCAATCCCTGTATATATGTATATCACGTGTAAAGTAGAATAGGAATTTGTATAATTTGTGCAAATTGAAATTGACAATTTTTTGTTATTTTATTTTTAAGAGGGAACATATTTATATTCAAGGTCTGTCCCAAGGTCTTTTCATCCAGCTATTTAGCAAATAAAGGTCAATAACACCTGAATAATCTACTTGATGATGTATTTAGTGAATAATCCCCTAGTAAAATTAAGTACTCAGTGTGGCGAAAATGACTTCACCACTGGTTTTTGGAGGGGCCTGTTTGCCAGCCTTTTGCCCCAGGACTATGACCCCTGGGGGTATTGCCCTTTGGAAATGATTATTTGGGCTTATTGGATTTTGGGACACTTTTTCCGCCCCTTTGAATTCATGGGAAGGTGTGCCTCTTGCTCTCCCCCGTTTCCTGTCCCATTGTTCTCCAGCAGGTCGTTGTCCCAGGGACACTGCCAGACCAGTTGGAACTGGCTGCTTTGTCCCTCCTCGGTCTCTCATCACCCCTTGCTATGGTTTAACCCCATGGCGATTTGACTGTGTTTGTGGGATCTGAGCGCTGTTCGGCTATAGTGAGCACTCAGATCCAAGCTATCGGAGGATAGGTCAAATGTGGGGGTTCAGTGCTATAGAATATTAGTTATGTATTTAATGTGTTTTGTTGCAGTTGCGACTTAGTGATATTTCCTGTACCTGGGGATAATTTAGTCTACATTACTTGAACCAATTATCTCCAGGATAGAGGAGCAGATCGACTGGCTGCACAACCTGAATCTGTGGAAGACTTTTGGGCAGGAAAGCCATGCTTGCAGCCAGTCAAAAAGGACTTCCAACTAACTTTTTAACCACTGAAGGGAATTGTCTGATTTTTGGATATGTGTATAAGTGTGCTGATTATTAATATGTAACTTTTATGGAGATTGGATGGATATTTTAAAAGTTATAAGAATTGTATAAAAACTGTATTTTCCTGCCTGTGAATAATACATCAGCCCATTGTGTTCAGTAATTATTTCACAGGCAGATGTGAGGAATTTGTGGGAATCAATGGGAGTGTTTAACTGTATTATACGTATTTGATTGGCTGTGCTACAAAACCATGTGGGTGGTAACATTGTGTAAAAATGTGTATATTAGAAACAATAAAGCCACAGCTCTGTCTGTTCCTGCTTACATTCCAAACTATGTGTTGTCCAGTTATTGGAGGGAAGAATATTTGCTCCTGTGTCTGCTGTTCCAGCTTGCAGGAGATTCAACGGGGAAAGTCCTTGTAAGGACTAGAGCTAATTCCCCATTTGGTTCCAGAGTTCCCAGGACTGAGTGTCGTCCAGTGTCTGGAGGTGTCTGCTGGAGTGCTGGGAGTCATCAGGAAGCGCTAGGAGCATCCTTCAACGGAGGCACTCAGTCAGGGTGCCAGGTTACACTCAGCTTGTAAAAGGTCACATGAAGAAGGAGGAGCTATGTTTAAAAGGAAAGATTATGTCCATACTATATTGAACACACTAATGAAGCTTGAGACTATCTAAAAATAAATAGCAGGAAGGAGACATGGAACAGTTTATCTTCTTATGAAAGTATCATTAAGATCACTGACATGTACATTAGATGCAATTAGCATATGAAGTTATCATGTTAGCACTTTATCAAGTTTTAGTTTGTCTTGTCAGTGGGTCTCTATTGTTGCAAGCAGAGACTTCATAGATTGTTAGTAGTAGTAGTAGTAGTAGTAGCAGTAGTATTTATATAGCTACAACATATTCTGTAGCACTTTACAATAGATTCACTAGACCTAGTGGTATATTTTAAAACAAGGGGGAGAGAAAAGCGGCTGATCAGTATAGGGTAAATTCTGATACTTAGTGTGGAAGCATGAGCAAACCCAAAATTAATGAGTGTATTAGACGCCTTCAATATTCATAGACCACTTCTTACTTTCTCTGTTTGATTTCATTTATTTCAAGTGGTCAGATGTCAGCAATATACACATGACTGAAACTCATTGACCAGTTTACTCGGAACAAAGAAGGGCACCGGACAGGCACAAAGAAGGGCACAGGAGGGGGTGGGGGGGCTAAAGAGTAGGGCCAATTATCGATTTGGCCAATATAATCGAGCGATATTCTGTATTTTCGGCAATATGGGTATCGACCAATAGAGATACTGATATTGCCGATAATACATACCAGGACCGCCGGGCCCATTACAAGCCCGACGGTCCTGGTGGGCTGGCAGCAAGCGCTTACTTACCTTCCCAGCAGCTCCCTTCACTCCCCTGTGTAATCTTGCGAGTCCCGCAATATTTACACAGGGAGATGAAGGGAGCTGCTGGGAAGGTAAGTAAGCGCATGCTGCTGGCCCCCTCTGCACTTTCCATGCCACTGGACCACCAGGGAATGCCATATCCCCCTCCCTGGCTAAGTAAGAGGAAAATAATAATAATTAAATATTTTAAAAATTTGTAAAATATTTAATTAAATAAAAAATGCCCCCTCCCCACAAATTACATACCTACAGAAACACACACACACACTGCATTATATACACACACTACACAAACACACACACTGCATTATATAAACACACTACACAAACACACTGTGTATATAATGTAGTGTGTTTGTGTAGTGTGTTTATAATGCACACTACACAAACACACCACATTATATACAAACACTACACAAACACACAGCGCATTATATAAACACACTGAATTCACTATACACACAAACACACACACACACTGCATTCATTATATAAACACACTACACACACACACACTCTGCATGCATTATATACACACACTACACAAACACACTGCATTCACTATACACACACTACACAAACACACACACACTGCATTATACACACACACTGCACAAGCACACACACTTTGCATTTAGTATACACACACACACACTACACAAACACACTGCATTCACTTTACGCACACCATAAACACACACTGCATTCACTTTACACACACTAAACACTACATTTACTATACACACACTACATTACACACACACTCTGCATTCATTACATACACACTACACAAATACACACTGCATCAATTACACACACACACACTACACAAACACACACAGCTCCACTGTCTAAACACACTGCATCCACTACACGTGGCATGTATATTTTGTTTATTTTTTCAAAATGGTAAATGTTCAGAATATCGGTAAGTTTTCGGCTACATAGAAACATAGAAACATAGAATGTGACGGCAGATAAGAACCATTCGGCCCATCTAGTCTGCCCAATTTTCTAAATACTTTCATTAGTCCCTAGTCTTATCTTATAGTTAGGATAGCCTTATGCCTATCCCACGCATGCTTAAACTCCTTTACTGTGTTAACCTCTACCACTTCAGCTGGAAGGCTATTCCATGCATCCACTACCCTCTCAGTAAAGTAATACTTCCTGATATTATTTTTAAACCTTTGTCCCTCTAATTTAAGACTATGTCCTCTTGTTGTGGTAGTTTTTCTTCTTTTAAATATAGTCTCCTCCTTTACTGTGTTGATTCCCTTTATATATTTAAATGTTTCTATCATATCCCCCCTGTCTCGTCTTTCCTCCAAGCTATACATGTTAAGATCCTTTAACCTTTCCTGGTAAGTTTTATCCCACAATCCATGAACCAGTTTAGTAGCCCTTCTCTGAACCCTCTCTAAGGTATCAATATCCTTCTGAAGATACGGTCTCCAGTACTGTGTACAATACTCCAAGTGAGGTCTCACCAGTGTTCTGTACAATGGCATGAGCACTTCCCTCTTTCTACTGCTAATACCTCTCCCTATACAACCAAGCATTCTGCTAGCATTTCCTGCTGCTCTATTACATTGTCTGCCTACCTTTAAGTCATCAGAAATAATCACCCCTAAATCCCTTTCCTCATATGTTGAGGTTAGAACTCTATCAAATATTCTGTACTCTGCCCTTGGGTTTTTACGTCCAAGATGCATTATCTTGCACTTATCCACATTAAATGTCAGTTGCCACAATTCTGACCATTTTTCTAGTTTACCTAAATCATTTGTCATTTGGCTTATCCCTCCTGGAACATCAACCCTGTTACATATCTTAGTATCATCAGCAAAAAGACATACCTTACCATCAAGACCTTCTGCAATATCACTAATAAAAATATTAAAGAGAATGGGTCCAAGTACAGATCCCTGAGGTACCCCACTGGTGACAAGTCCAAGCTTCGAATATATTCCATTAACTACAACCCTCTGTTGCCTGTCACTCAGCCACTGCCTTACCCATTCAACAATATTTGAATCCAAACTTAAAGATTGCAGTTTACTGATAAGCCTTTTATGTGCAACAGTGTCAAAAGCCTTACTGAAATCTAGGTAAGCAATGTCTACTGCACCACCCTGATCTATAATTTTAGTTACCCAATCAAAAAAATCAATAAGATTAGTTTGGCATGATCTCCCTGAAGTAAACCCATGTTGTCTCTGATCTTGAAATCCATGTGTTTTTAGATGTTCATCAATCCTATCCTTTAACATGGTTTCCATCACTTTCCCCACTACTGAAGTAAGGCTTACTGGCCTATAGTTGCCCGACTCCTCCCTATTACCTTTCTTGTAAATGGGCACAACATTCGCTAACTTCCAATCTTCTGGGACTACTCCTGTTAACAATGATTGGTTAAATAAATCTGTTAATGGTTTTGCTAGTACACCACTAAGCTCTTTTAATAGCTTTGGGTGTATTCCATCAGGTCCCATTGACTTATTTGTCTTTACTTTTGACAGTTGAAATAGAACCTCTTCCTCTGTAAACTCACGTGTAATAAATGACTCATTTATCCTTTTTCTCAACTGAGGTCCCTTTCCTTCATTTTCTTCTGTAAATACAGAACAAAAATATTCATTGAGGCAGTCAGCCTGACCTTTATCCTCTTCTACATACCTTCCTTCTTTTGTTTTTAATCTAACTAATCCTTGTTTTACTTTTCTTTTCTCATTTATGTATCTAAAAAATGTTTTATCCCCCTTTTTTACTGACTGTGCTATTTTCTCTTCTGTGTGTGATTTAGAAGCTCTTATAACTTGCTTAGCCTCTTTCTGCCTAATCTTATAGATCATTTTGTCTTCCTCACTCTGGGTTTTTTTATAATTCCTAAATGCTAACTTTTTGTTTTTAACTATTTTGGCCACATCTGCGGAGTACCACAGTGGTTTCTTGAATTTTTTGCTTTTACTGACAAGCCTAATGCAATTTTCTGTTGCCTTCAATAGTGCAACTTTTAAATAATCCCATTTTCTTGGACTCCATTTAAATTGCTCCAGTCTGATAATGACTCCTCTACCCATATTCTAATTTTAGAAAAGTCTGTTTTTCTAAAGTCTAAAACTTTTGTTTTTGTGTGGTGTGACTCAGTCACTGTTCTTATATTAAACCACACTGACTGATGATCACTGGATCCTAAACTTTCACCTACAGTAACATCTGATACCAAATCTCCATTTGTTAACACTAAATCTAGTATGGCCTCTTTACGAGTTGGCTCCTCAACAACTTGTTTTAGAGACAATCCCAGTAGGGAGTTTAGAATATGTGTGCTCCTGGCACAAGTAGCTAATTTTGTTTTCCAATTTACATCAGGAAGATTAAAGTCACCCATGATGATAACTTCCCCCTTCATTGTCATTTTAGCTATTTCCTCAACTAGTAGATTATCTAACTCTTCAATTTGTCCTGGGGCCTATAAATCACACCTACACGAGTTACTGTGTGATTACCAAATTCTAACGTAGCCCAAACTGACTCTATGTTTGCCTCACTAACTTTTATTAGGCTAGATTTTATGCTATCCTTCACATACAAGGCCACCCCTCCCCCTTTCTTGCCTTCCCTATCTTCCCTATATAAAGAGTACCCTGGTATTGCTATGTCCCAGTCATTTTTCTCATTGTACCATGTCTCAGTAACAGCGACTAAATCTACACTATCAGTTGCCATTATTGCCACAAGTTCATGGATCTTATTCCCTAAACTGCGAGCATTTGTAGACATGACTCTAAGCTTATCATTTTTTAACACACTTGCTACAGGCACCTTCTGTCCTTGTTTTGGGGGACAATTGGATTGATGTTTTATCACCCTTTTGCCCCCCCCTCCTAGTTTAAATACATCCTAGCAAAACCTCTGAACTGCTCACTGAGAACATTTGTTCCCTTTTGAGAAAGATGCAAACCATCTTTTTTGTACAGCTTATCTCCATTCCAAACAGAGCTACCATGAGAAATAAAGCCAAATCCTTGCTCCCGACACCATTCACCAAGCCACAAATTAAAGTCCCTAATACGCATCCGCCTGTCGTTCTGAGTGTTATGCACAGGCAGAACTTCAGAGAATGACAGTGTGGAAGCAACCTGCCGTATATCATTGGCAAAAACACTAAAAACTTCCTTAACCTCTGAAACCTCATTGCAAGCCAAGTCATTTGTCCCTAGATGGACAAGTACATCCAATTCCCCTTCCTGCTTTGCTTGCTTAACAATATTACAGATACGTCTCCTGTCTCTGTGAGCAGTAGCTCCGGGAAGACACCTCACAAGACCACCATTGTCCATCTCCACACCTCTTATAATGGAATCCCCCAACAACAACTGCTTTCTATTAGGCCTCACCATAGTCTCCAAGCCGGTCTCCACAACACCACTAGTCTCAGTGCCTCTCTCCACAACACCACTAGCCTCAGTGCCTCTCTCCACAACACCATTACACTCTGAAAGTGCAGAAAATGAATTATGAAGAGCAACAGACTGTGCAAAATGCCTTTTATCCACAACTCTAAGTCTACCAGATCCTACAGTAATCCATCTGCCTTTCCTAGCATGTCTCTGCGGCAGTGGCTTTGCAGCAGTTCCAGTCTGAGTTTCTTCACCAGATAATTTACAAATCTCAGACTTCAAAAATACAATCTCCTGCCGCAAGATAGAGAACTGTCTACAGATTAGACAACAACCAAACCTCCAAAAAGTGGAACGTGAAACAAATGCATAGCAATTGTTACACTGAACTAAGTCTGCCATTCCAATTATGAGAATAATTTAAATCTAACAAATCTTAACTTTTTTCTTTATCCTCCTGAATACCTCAGATTACCTCCAGGTTATCTCCAGAATATCTCCAACTACACACTTAGAAACAGCACTCTCCAGAATATCTCCAACTAACGGCCTGAAAGTTCACAGATTATTGGTATCGGTATCGGCTCTAAAAAATCAATATTGGTGGATCCCTACTAAAGAGGGCACAGGAGGGGGACAAAAAAGGGCACAGAAGGGTAAGGGGGGCTAAAGTGGGCACAGGAGGAGGGCCAAAGAGGGCAAAGGAGGAGAGCAAAGAATTACACAGGAAGGGAGGGGGCTAAAGAGGGCACAGGAGGGGGACAAAGAAGGGTACAGGTGGGGAGGGGGCTAAAGAGGGTACAAGAGGGGGACAAAGATGGTTACAGGTGGGGGCTAAAGAGGGTACAAGAGGGGGACAAAGACGGTTACAGGAGGGGGGACAAAGAAGGGCACAGGAGGGAAGGGGTGGCAACAATGGCACAGGAGGGGGGACAAAGAAAGGCACAGGAAGGGGACTAAAGCAGGCTTGAAGGCTAATGAGGGTACAGGAGGGGCAAAATAAGGGCACAGGAGAGGAGGGACAAAAGAAGGGCAGAGGAAGGAGCAAAAGAAAAGCACAGGAGGGGAGGGTGGATAAAGAGTGTACAGGAGGGGGACAAAGAAGGGTACAGGAGGAGGATAAAGTAGAGGATATTAGCTACTCTAAACGCTATTGAGCGCACTGAGTGCATCTCCCCACCTCTTTCAACATGTTCATCTTCACGCCCATGTCCATCCAGATCAGATGTGTGCCTGCGCGGAGCACATGGTTGTGCTGGAAAACCGATGGTCATGGATAAAACGTATAACCAACCACCATGAAAGTTTGGATCACCCACTAGTGAGCCGGCTGACTACCACTGATGTAGATATTATAAACACCAGGAACCCTAGCAAATTAAATTTAAATTGTAATTCTTAAAGGACCATTATAGGCACCCAGACCACTTCAGCTCAATCAAGTGGTCTGGGTGCCAGGTCTCCCTAGTTTTAACCCTGCAGCTGAAAACATAGTTTACACTGAAGGGTTAATCCAGCCTCTAGTGGCCGTCAGGAGGAGGATAAAGAAGAGGATATTAGCTACTCTAAACGCTATTGAGCGCACTGAGTGCATCATCTCCCCGCCTCTTTCAACATGTTCATCTTCACGCCCATGTCCATCCAGATCAGATGTGTGCCTGCGCGGAGCACATGGTTGTGCTGGAAAACCGATGGTCATGGATAAAACGTATAACCAACCACCATGAAAGTTTGGATCACCCACTAGTGAGCCGGCTGACTACCACTGATGTAGATAGTATAAACACCAGGAACCCTAGCAAATTAAATTTAAATCGTAATTCTTAAAGGACCATTATAGGCACCCAGACCACTTCAGCTCAATCAAGTGGTCTGGGTGCCAGGTCTCCCTAGTTTTAACCCTGCAGCTGAAAACATAGTGGCCGTCACCCTGACAGAGACTAGAGGCTCTTCCGTGATTTGAGTAAATCACACTAATTTGACGCTGGATGTCCTCAAAAGATCTCCATAGGAAAGCAGTGAGTAATGCTTCCCTATGGTGGTTTTGAATGTGTGCACACATGTGTGCGCGTTCAGCTCCACTTGGGAGCTGATGTCGACGGGGGAGGTGAGGTCACCAGCGCCGAGGTAGCCCGGTGCTGGTTTAAGGTAAGTGGCTGAAGGGGTTTAAACCCCTTCAGCGCCAATGGAGGGGGGCCCAGGGGAGGGGGGCACTCCAAGAGCCCATAGTGCCAGGAAAATGGGTTTGTTTTCTTGGCACTATAGGATCCCTTTAAGTAATTTTATGAGTTATTTCACTGTAGAGGCAATACTAAATAAATCCTAGGAAAGGGTATCCTTGATGCAATATTATAAACAGTGAAACTGAGACATTTTGGCTACACATGTCATACAAGTTAGTATCCTTTTGAATTAGAATTTGCTTCTGATGTATCTTTCAATTAATAATGCACACAATATATTTTTCACACTAGCATAGAGAAACTTTCAACTTTGGACAATTTTCTTTTATTCTTTTCCAGTAAATGTGTATATGTGTATTTAATTACTGTTCCAAGATATGTAACTGTTTATATTAACATAGCAAAGATTTAGGCTAGTCATATGATAAACAACCAAAATTAAATGTAACACAGATACTGAAGATTAAGGTTAGCCATATCATGAAACCATCAACCAATAGAGGAAAAAAAACACGTTTTTGTGTAACCATTGTTGAACTCACTTTCCCTGGAAGAAGCACTCACCATATCATGATCAGAAACTGGCCCAAAACTGGTGACAAAGATGTCCGTGTTCACTTCTGTTACTCGTTCTGTTGTAAAAAGAAATCAAATATATATATATATATATATTTTTTTTTTTTTATTACATCCAGCAACAGGGCTAAAAGCAGTTCATCTTTTTTTTTCTTGAAAAATTGAATATATAAAATCGCTTTAAATTTATATTTGAAGATCCTGTATTTCTAAATTACTATTTCTTTATGTTTTCATTTTTCCAAATCACATTATTATATTGTTCTATGTGCAAACCAATATATTTACTGGTAGGGTAATATTTTACGAGGAACATTTTACATTTCTCCAAAGTGATTTAAATAAATCAAGAAACTGTAACGACAAATGACAAATGAGACTAAATGTGGATAATAATTATTTCAGGTATGAGGAATAAACATAAATTGTATATTCTATTTGGCCTTTATTTTATCATTAAACATATAGAAGAGCTTGGTAATAATTACAGACATTATACTAGGTAACAACATGCAACATGAATCAACAGCTACAAAGATGATTAAATGAAAACTACAGTGTTGAATACAAACATGTGTTCTTAATGTTATAGTATTGATTTAACTTTATTTATGTCATCTCCTCCGTCAAGATCAATGGTCTCAGCCAATCCAATGCTGACTGAAATAGCTTAGTTTTAACTACGCTCTGAACCCGCGGCTCTTGCGATATTTACAGTGGAGCTGACAGGGGGGCTGACCGGAACGCAGGAGAGAGAAGGGAGCTGACAGGAGCTGCAGGAAAGGTAAGTTACAGCTCGCTGCCAGCCCCCAACAGGACCGCCGGGCTTGTAATGAGCCCAGCGGTCCTTGTCTGTATTATGGCAATGTAAATTGCTATAATACAGACATTGACTCGAGCACATAAAATGTGCTGAAAAACTCAACTTATACTCGAGTATATACGGTATGTTAAATGAAAAATAAAAAATAAATCATTAAAAAATATATACTATTTGTGTAATTTCGTTCTAACTGTATTTTGAGATATATATATATATATATATATATATATATATATATATATATATATATATATATATATATATATATATATATATATATATATATATATATATATATATATATATAGTAGTTGGCTGCACTCATGGATTTCCATAAAAAATAACTTTTAATAAAGAATTTAAAACAAGATCAATGTTTCAGTCTTCCTTGTGGACTTTCATCAGGATCATGATCATGAAGTCTCCTGAGTATAACAGTACTCCAACAGTAAAGTATAATGTATGTTGTCCTTTACTAAACCGGAAACATTGATTCCAGCCTTCCAAACCATCTTACAGCAATAAAGTGCTTGCTCCTATTATAAACTCAACACAGCAAAAACACAAGCACTGTGTATTAACACACCTAAGTATCTCTCAAAAAATTACAGCAGACATACACATATGAATGGAGGCAGGACAATCTTACGTTTCTGGGGGTGGCGTTCACGATAAGTCAGGCAAACTATGCTAAAGTACTAAACAATATAAAATGTCAGCTAATGGGATGGAAAGGTAAATATATACATATATATCATGGATGGGAAGAATAGCAGCAATAAAAATGTTTATCCTCCCCAAATTCCAATACCTATTCTGCACTTTACCTATAAAACTCCTAATACAAAACTGTAAAGAGGCACAAACAATGCTAAACAAATTTGTAGATATTTGGGATAATAAAAAAAACAAGAAGCAGCTAAAACAGACAGGCATGCTATCACATACTTGGCATGAGCACTACCTAATCACAGAAAACAGTACCACACCATCCTGCCAACAACATCCCTTACGCTAAACAAGTGGGACAAATATGCACTTGCAGATGGTATACACGCAAATTTTTCGCCAGCAATGCTAATAAAAACCTTTGTCACCCTAATACCACACCTGAATGTGGGAATCTTGACGTGACATGGCCAAACACATCTACACCAAATCTTAGAGTATCAAAAACGCAGCCCATTTGAGTCCCTGCAAAACTCATATAATCTCCCACCCACAGTCAAATGCACATATATGCAGATCAGATCTTGGATGAGAAAGAATAAAGATCTGAGTCCACGGCTTGTAAATAGAGAGAGCTTATGTATGAAACAAACAAGACCACAAAAATTAATATCACATATGTACCTCAGATAATAGCACCAAAATGCTATCTGCAAAATATCCTTCATTCTAGAATGGGAAAAAGACATAAAAAACAACTAACAGACAAACAGTGGTCACAAATTTTTAAATCAAATAAAAAAATGTCTTTATGTACATCACACACGTAAATTTTGAGAAACAATCCTCTTCTGCTTGTACTTAGTGCCTACCAGACTGAAACAGATAGATTTCTAAAAATCTTATACTTGCTGGATGTGTAAACAAGCTCCAGTAACCATGCTCCACATATGGTGTCATGCTCCACGCTGAGATCGCTTTGGACAAACATAGACAACCTTATCCATCAACTCACAAACATACACCTCCCATGGGCTCCAGAGACGTACCTACTGCAGCTCATTCCGATCAACATACCAAAATCAAAACAATATTTAATATACCATATCCTTACAGCAGCTCTCACTCGTATATGTAAAGCTTGGCTGCAACCAATGGCTGCAATGAAATAATGGCTAGACCCAGGAATACCACAAAGGAATTCTGGAAAGAGGCTTGTAAAATGTGGAATGAAAATTACAAAATTACCTCAACGAATCTCCAGCCCGGGCAGCCGTGTTCATAGGGAAGGAGCTCACAGTCTGTTGGGGATGGAGCTGCCTCCGGGAAGGTGGCCAAGGTATACTATAAAGCAGCATTGAATACCAAATTGTCTTGTTTATAACCCGTATTGTATTGTGTATTACTGGTGTTCATAAAGCAAAATAGGGGAACAATACTCATAGAGATATCCCCACCCCAATCTTCACTCTGGATACCCTTTAACACGCCTCAAAGGAAAGGGATGGTGACATCCTGTCGTGGTAAACATTGGGCTCTTGCAAGTATTCAACCACATAGGTCCCCCCCGACCTTCCGAGACTTATGAAATCCCCCTAAATCTAATCAGGTACGACCAATACTACCACTACATTTACAACAGTAAGCACTCATAAAGACTACCAGACTCATCTCATATATTCTGCCCACCCTCACCCTGCTACCCCCTCCACCAAGGTTAATTGGTAATTTAATGTTTACTAGTTATTCACTGTTATTGGTTAATTTTGTACTCCCACATAACCAAAAATGGGTAAGCAATACGGGATGTCATATTTATGCAACAGAACTGATGGAAAGGAGGTGAATACCATGTCAACACAATGTTTTCTTTTTTTTCATGTACACCAACATGGAATGTTGTAAGCTGTTATACATTCTATTGACCTATTGTATAATGCATGCTTGAAAAATTGCAAATAAAAAAATAAAAATATCTGCCCAAACTTCTGGAGAATTATTTTTTGGTCCCAAATTATCCCCAAAAAACAATATAATTTTTAGAGAAGGGAAGAACCTTCTAAACCAGTGGTTTCCAAGCCAGTCCTCACGTACCCCTAACAGTCCCAGTTGTGTCTAAGGTGTTTTTAAAAAAACAACAAACAAAAAAACACTTTAGACACAACAGGGTAATCCATAAATCCTGGACCAGTAGGGAGTACTTGATGACTGTGTTGGGAACCCCTGTTCTAAACCATTTAGCACCTAGCACTTTTAGAAATATGGATCTCAATCAACATAGGGTAAACCATTCTTTTGAAGGTTTTTTTTTTTTTTTTATGTGCTGGCACTATAAAGCCTAAATTGTTTTGTTTTTTTTACAAATGCAAATGCAAGAAATGCAAATTCTTTTCAGAGTATTCCACTCAATAATTTTTACAATTAGAGGCCATGTTTCTAGTTATTTCACACATGATGTGTACCTGACCACATGTAAATGTGTGGTGCAATATGTTTGGAGAACAGAAAGAAAAGCCAAAGTCTATTTTTTGGAACATCAGACTAACATCAGAAAATGATTTACATCACATTCAGTTCCAAATCATTGCAACAATTGATTGTCCTATATTTAAACCTTGTAACCTTTTTCTCATTGTCATTGAGCAGGTTAAACTTGATGACTGTAGTGGAGAGCTGGTTTTTCACAGGTAAACTCCACTAAAGATCCCAGGGAGGCTCAGGAACAAGTAATAAAAACACCACAGAATAATAATCCCAGCAAGTAAGGTAATCCACAAATATCCCCATACAGATCCCAATGACTGGACGACACACAGCATCAGGAGCAGAACTGACTTTTAATCCACACAACCTCCTTATAAAGCATTCTCCCATGCAAGGGAGGGATTCACATTAATCGGTACAGTATCCAATATTGTAACAGTTACCTCCCACACATCTCCTCCCCTCAGTGTGAAACATAATCATGCTGTAGTTTTCCCCAAGTTCTGGATGTACCACAAAACAGGCAGTTAGAATAATATTTTGGGTACCCCCTGGTAGCCCTGATCTGGGTGACTAACATTTCCAAAATTCACCCAGATCGGACCAGGGGTTCGGGAGTTAGGTGGAGGGTGTAATTTGACCGACCGCACACGAGGTAGTATCCGAAAAAGTCTCCATGTGTTTTGGCCTTGCAGTCAGTCTCTGTTCGGGAGTTAAAAGACATAGAAATACCTGCCATCCACAGCTAATCTTCCATTCGCATTAATCCCCTTGTTCGGGACATTGATTTTACCGAACGGAGGGCTGACTAGTCCCTCCATTCGTGAGTTATGGAACTCTGGAGGTCTCAGCGGTGTTCAGTTGTTTGAGTGTCCGATTTGAGTGCCAGACACTCGATGACCAAACTCCGCTGAGGTTTTCATGTGTAAGATGGCCACCGCACGTGGTTCGTATGCCGAACGGCGACTACACAGGCACATGCAATGTATCAATTAAGCTGCGGTTTGCAGAGTGTGAACGCTTAACGAGGCACACACTTCTCACGGGGGTGGTCTGATGATTCGCTAATTTCATTCGTATGAAACTACCAAACAATCATACGAAAACTACATTCACTTTACAGACAGGAAATCAATTACCCTAATACATTTTTAATACGAATTCCTAATATATATATATATATATATATATATATATATATATATATATATAAAATATTTTTTATTTTATTTTTTCCTTGGCTTCTTAATTTCAATACCCATATGTTACTGGGTTTTTTATTGTATACTCTTATTTTTTTATACTTCTGCTTTATATCTCTTTGGGCAAATTTTAAATTCATGAATTTTACATATTTAATATTTAATTTTTAAAATCTTTTTCCTAAGGTTTTGTTATATATGACTAAATAATCATATGTAACAATAATTTCTAGGTTATCCTATTTTAAGACTGCAGCTTACTTTCCTCCTTTTTTTTTCTCCACTGAGATTTTATAACTTTTTTGTTGTATATGGTTTTTGTGACGAAAGTAACCTCGTCACTGGCTTTTGGAGGGGCCTGTTTGCCAGCCTCTTACCCTGTGATTATGGCCCTGTGACAAACTGAACCTTGTCAAGGGTTCTTGGAGGGGCCTGCTGGCCAGCCTCTTGACTCAGGACTATGGGCCCTGCAATATACTTTGCCGAATGCACTTTAAAAGGCTCTGTTAATGTGAAGTATGTACTTTTGTACTCCAGACACAGAGACCGACCGTTAGCCCTAATTCTCTGGGACGGTTTTGTGCACGATGGGTCAAAAATAAGACTTCCATGAAACTTTTGAAGCCCTGCTCTGATCTGGGTGATTTTTGGATATGTTGTTCAACCAGATCAGGGCTATCGGGGGATGTGTTGTATTTTGTAAAATATGTGTTTTTATGCTTGGGGATAATTATGTTAATATGTTATTTACCTTAATTGTATCACAGGCAGAGGGGAGGGATTGTGTGCTGTATGTTGGAGTGCCAGGCATTATACAATTTGTGTCCTGTGCCCCATCAAGTTCAGTGGGTGTTCCTCTGGCCTGAAAAGTTGCATAAAAATTCATCCTGACCAATTAAACTCTCAGATCATCATGCACCTTCATGAAGTCTTGGCTCATGTTTGGGGGATTGGAGAACTACACTCTGGGGATTGCTATAATCACTATACTCCCTTGAGTATAATCACTAAGCTCTTGAAAGAGCTGTTCCTGCTACGCAATCAGGACTAAGAGAGGCCTACTCACTGGAAGCTGGATCCTGGTCTTGGGTCCAGGGTGGGTGGAGGACGACGAGACCCCAACCAGGCTGTGGCGGTTTGTGGGGTTTACGGTTGTTATGGTGTTCCAGCACAGTGCTTATGGTACTCGCCAGTACTAGGAAGCAACCGGTCGGGGTGCCAGGCGATCTGTCACAGTTTTCTACCATATATATATATATATATATATATATATATATATATATATATATATATATATATATTTGTGGCGAAAGTAAGCTCCAGGATTTTAAGCCCTACAAAAAGACATGTTAAAAAGTGACTTCCATGGAAAAAACAAACCTGTCAACCAATCTGGGTGATTTTTGGATATGTTGCACACCCAGATCAGGGCTCTCCGAGGATGTGACTCTTGTGGGGTTTCCATGGATCTTGGGGGTACTTTTGGGGTGTTTGTAAATTGTGTGTTTTTCTGTACCTGCAGATAAATAATTATCTCTGAGACACAGAGGAGGAGTATGTTGAATGTATTGCTTGTCTGTGCCTCTTCCCCTCCCCCTTTTTCATGTCCTATTGTTTCCTCAGCAGGACGTTGTCCCTGGGACACTGCCAGACCACTTTAAACTGTCCCTCCTCAATCTAGCATCAGCCCTTGCTATTGTCTGACCCCACCCTTCCTTGTACAATTGTGCTCTGTAACGGCACCCTGAGTAGGTGAAAGGGTTAGCGCCGCCAAAGCTGTTCTTTTTCCCGAATATGAAGTCAGCTACCGAACACTCCTAAGCGCTGAACAGGAATCATACAAATTATCCCCCCAAGTACGAGACAAGACTCTGTATTGAGGGTCAAGCAGGATCTGTTTAATGGGGGCTACATGTCAGCCTTTTATGCAGGTCTTCCAGCAAGGGACATTCCCATAGGGACCTTGTGGAAGACTGAGGCAGTTTTTACAATATCCAATCACGTACAAGTACAGAATGCAAATATTCCCACACAAACAGTACAACACCTCCTCCCTATCCTGGAGATAATTGGGTTAAGTGCTTGAAGTAACTCAATTACCTCCAGGCATAGAGAATATCCCCATTTTACAGTAATGGTAAAAACACATTAAAATACATATTTCCCAATATACCGAACGGAACCCCCACATCCCCAGATTGCTTGCATCTGAGCGCTCAATATAACCGAACAGCGCTCAGATTCCATACATGGAGTTCAATTGCCATGGAGTTAAAGTCTTGTACATTGTGCATTCAACAAAACAAATGAGCGCCATGGGTCTACTATCTGGTACAGTTCTGTTCGTGGATTGTCAGTTTACCAAACGGCACTGCGTTCGTATGAATTTGGAACAAAGCGATGGATGGTCGTTGAGTTCAGCGGTGTTCGTGGGAGGCAGTGTCCGAAATCAGTTCCATGTGTTTGTCAACGGGCGTTCTACTTTCCAAGATGGCTGCCGCCACGTGTTCGTTCATACGAAAGACTATCACCCAGCCGACCGTTCGGGAGTTTGAAGTGTCAGTGGTTAACCACAATGTTAATGAGGGCAGAAAGGTTAATGAGCAGCACAATTTCCCGGTGGGCCGTCGGCACCTGGGGCCGGCCCTTTAAATACTGCAGCCGCCCGAGCGCTCTGTGAAGAGCGGTCAGGCGGCTGCAGCTTCTCCCCTCCCCTCCCCTGTAGCGTGGCCGAGCTGCACTCCGGTCCGCGGTGGC